>OAMR01000269.1:1131003-1152929 GCA_900205405.1 Echinochloa crus-galli | reverse complement strand
GGAAGGCTGGTGGTGCGCAAAGGACGCGGTGAGCTCCGGCGGCGGCGCGGCGACCGGGAACGAGAAGGAGTGGCGCGCGAACGGCGCGGCCAGCAGCGGCGAGTGGCCCTCCAGGCCCGCCATGAGCGCCCACGCGTCGATGTCCTCGGGCTCGTTGGGCGGCGTCATGGCGGGTGTGCGCGGCGCCAGCCTCGTGGCCGCGCGCGCCGCCGCGGCGGGCTCCGGCGGCGCCCGCGGCATGGCCTTCTCGAGCTCGAGCGAGCCCAGCGTGGACGACGTGAGCCGCACGACGTGGACGCCGGCGTCGCTGGGGCACCGCGACGGGAACGACTGGCTCCGCGGCAGCGCCAGCGGCGACGGGCAGTATCGGAGGTCGTGCCGGGCTTGCCTGGAGGTGGTGCACCCCATGGCGCCTTGTGGACAAGGCCAGTGACAGCGACTAACTGGCAATGTGAGGGAGCTAGTAGTTTGGATTGAAGTACCAGGCTGCCAGTGTGATCACTGATCAGTCAGCTTAGGAGCACAATGTTGAAGAGTTCCAAGCAGTGAAGGGATGAGCTTGAAAACTGATGTTTTGGGATCGGGGTTTCTGGGGTTTAGGATCCTTTTATATATCTGGCTTTGGCCATTGGGGATATAAAACTACTGACAGGATTAGGACTTGATAAGTGGTGATATTTACCAGCAGTGTATGAATTAATTTGTCCAATGCAGTGATTGGCCTAAAAGAATAACAGTGCTGAAACATTCTTCCTGTTTTTTTTTTCCTGAAGAGAAACAGAGAATGGTTTTGGTCTTTTGGAACATTCACACCTGGGAGTCTGGGATTTTGGAGGGAAGTTCAAATGGCGTCGTTTATCTTTCTCTCTATTTTAAGTTGGACAATGGCCCCATTTTGTTTGTTTATGGTATAGCTGCTAGTGAATTTACTTTTTGCTTAGGTCCTTGTTAGTCAACAATCATTGATTTTGATCAGGAAACACCACTGAAGCATCGGCATCTGTTAACATGCCATCCAAAAATCCAAACAGAGAGAGACGCCGCGATCATCGTCGATCACGCACGCAAGAGATACAAGATCATTCACAAATCAAAGTGGCGCACGCGAAGGGAGGGGAAAAAAAAGAAAGAATTGTACACGTCACGTCCTCGATCAGCAGGAGCAGCACACGGGGCACCTCACGATGCCGTTCTCGTTGCACTCCGTGCACCGCCGGAACCCGGCGGCGCCGCCGCCGCTGCCTCCGTCGTCGTCCCACGCGTCGTCGTCTTCTCCACCCTCCTGCTCCTCCTCGTCCACGTACAACTTGCAGCTGCCCGAGCACGTCTCGCAGAGCACGAACCGCACGTCCCCGCAGGCCTCGCACGCGCCGGCGTCGCCCGCGGCCGCCGCGCTCTCGCACCCGGCCAGCCTCGCCGCGAGCTCCCCGGCCTCGTGCAGCCGCTTCAGCTCCTCCGCGTTGCCCACCAGCTCCCCGTCCACGAACAGGCTGGGGAGGGCCGGCGCCGGCGCCGGCGCCGCCCAGCACTTGGCCGTGCCGCCGAGGAGGCCGTGGAGCTCGTCCCGGAAGCCGCGGTGCATGGACACGTCGCGCTCGTCGAGCCGCACGCCGTAGCCCTTGAGGATGGCGCGCGCCAGGCAGCAGTCCTCGTACGTGACGCGCACGCCGCGCAGCGACGTGAAGTAGAGCACCGCCCGGCGCGGCGGCGGCGGCGACGGCGGCGGCGCCTTCTCCTTGCTCGCGACGGCGAGAGGCTGGGGCATCGGGAGCGGCGTGACCTTGGCAGACGCGGTGAGCTCCGGCGGCGGCGCGGCGACCGGGAACGAGAAGGAGTGGCGCGCGAACGGCGCGGCCAGCAGCGGCGAGTGGCCCTCCAGGCCCGCCATGAGCGCCCACGCGTCGATGTCCTCGGGCTCGTTGGGCGGCGTCATGGCGGGTGTGCGCGGCGCCAGCCTCGTGGCCGCGCGCGCCGCCGCGGCGGGCTCCGGCGGCGCCCGCGGCGCCATGGCCTTCTCGAGCTCGAGCGAGCCCAGCGTGGACGACGTGAGCCGCACGACGTGGACGCCGGCGTCGCTGGGGCACCGCGACGGGAACGACTGGCTCCGCGGCAGCGCCAGCGGCGACGGGCAGTATCGGAGGTCGTGCCGGGCTTGCCTGGAGGTGGTGCACCCCATGGCGCCTTGTGGACAAGGCCAGTGACAGCGACTAACTGGCAATGTGAGGGAGCTAGTAGTTTGGATTGGAGTACCAGGCTGCCAGTGTGATCACTGATCAGTCAGCTTAGAGCAAGTATTATAGCGGGCGTGGAACGGGCTGTATCTGACGTGGGGGAGAGAGAAATTAGGAGAGAGAGGGAACGGGCGGCTCGTGAAACGCCGGCCCGCAGCGGGCGGAAACGCGCGAGGCTCCTCCCATTCGCTGCGCTGCTGCGACGCTCGCTGCTGATTCGTGCATGCCTTCTGCTGAGCCCGCTGCTTATTAAATAACTTCACACGTTGCCATTCATTCAGCCGGCTGCGGGCGAAAGCTATTAGCCCTGCTCTTAGGAGGACAATGTTGAAGAGTTCCAGGCGGTGAATGGATGAGCTTAAAAACTGATGTTTTGGGATCGGGGTTTCTGGGGTTTAGGATCCTTTATATATCTGGCTTTGGCCATTGGGGATATAAAACTACTGCCAGGATTAGATAAGTGGTGAGATTTACCAGCAGTGTATGAATTAATTTGTCCAATGCAGTGATTGGCCTAAAAAGAATAACAGTGCTGAAACATTCTTCCTGTTTTTTTTTTCCTGAAGAGAAACAGAGAATGGTTTTGGTCTTTTGGAACATTCACACCTGGGAGTCTGGGATTTTGGAGGGAAGTTCAAATGGCGTCGTTTATCTTTTCTCTTTTTTAAGTTGGACAATGGCCCCAATTTTGTTTGTTTATGGTATAGCTGCTAGTGAATTTAACTTTTTCTTAGGTCCTTGTTAGTCAAACAATCATTGATTCCCTTCCTTTTGCGCTGCTTTTTCTGTACGCATCTCCGACTGCCCTTGATTCGAGGACCCTGTTCACAGGGCTCTGGCTTTGGGAGTTCTCTTTTGTAGCACTTGCACGAAGTTACATATACGCGTGCAGCTTTGGATGCACCAAAAAATGCAGCATAACCATTTCTTTTTACATGGAAATGCAGCATAACTTGAGGAAGAGTCAGTACATTCCACTTGCCAAATAGAATAACTTTATTTTTTAAAAAAATCGTTCCTCATAAAAAGAAGATTAACAGCTGTGGTATGTAGAAGAACCAGCATCGAGTACTTTTCTTTTTTGAAAGTTTTTTAGTTTTTTTAGGGCAAGTTTTTTAGTTTATTAATCAGCATCGAGTACCTATTTGAGAGTGATTACTGCGTTGGATTGGGCCGGATAAACATGAAAACGTTCACGAACTTCAGGGCCATCCCACGCTACTGCCCTCTGATCGTGTAACGCGCCGCCGTCCTTCAATCTTCATGAGCGCATCTTTTCGATCTTTTGAGGTTCAGGTCTTTTGATATTCAGAACCTGATTATGTGATTTGAATTGATTTATCTCGGACGATAAGAGGAGTCATCGTTGGTTTCTGAACCTCGAGTTGAGGTGCAGCCATGGACTGTATTCAGTAAACCATCTGGATACCTCGCCGCTGCTCTACAAATCGGCCGCAGCCGCAGCGGCAGCGAAGAAGAGGAACGGCGGCAAGCAAGGCAGCACCACGGGGCTCTGGGGCATGCCGAGTAAACGGCGACGGCGCTCTGTAGCCACTTCCAGTTCCCCCTCGAGGTGCTCTCCTTCTCCTCCAACGGGCCAGGCTGGCGCTGGCGCCCGCTTCCGCCGCCGCCGTTCCTCCGCGACGCTGGGTACAAGCGCCGCTGGGACTGGGCCGTTGCCGTCGACGGCCCATCGATCTACGTGTCGCCCGCCGCCGCCGCCCACCCGCCGTACGTTCTGCCCGGCCTTTGTAGGGATTGTTGTTAGCCCGGCCCAGTTGAGTAGTACTGTATTCTGTAGCCCAATAACTATCTGGACGGATGGATGGGCCTGATGTCTACCAACGTGGGAGATCGATGCTGATCCACAATTAAACGGAGGTCCACTTGGCTCGCCGGAAACGTGTTTGCCAGCAGGACGAACCAAGAAAAAAAAAATCCATGTCAACTGCAACTCTGCTGCGAACTACAGTACACTAATATAAGTACTCCTCCAATGATGGACGGTAACGCGACGTGGATAATTAAGGCAGGTGTTTAGTATACTAACCCTGCCGGGATCGGACATTCCATTCCATCCACAATTTGTCACCTATAGGCTGCGCGTAGCTCTTGTTCGTTCGCAGCTAGTTTAGCCAGAGCTACTGAGCTAGATCGAGCTAGTAGCGGCGGCAGTTAACGACCACGCGCCGCCTGCCGGGTGGCATGGAGATGGAACTGAGGAAGGAATCGCCGTCGGCGCGCAAGTGGGTGCATCCAGTGGCATAGAAAAATGGGTAATTTTGCTCCTGGACATCCTTCAATGTTGGTTTTAGCTAGAGGACACTCCTTATATTTGTCTTTGCTTATGAACACTCTTCAACTGTGGTTATTTGCTGAGGGACACTATAGCAATTAAAATAATAGTATCCTATGCAAGATGAGATATAACACATCAAAATGATAATTACCCCTAGATTCAAGGATAATGTTGCTACAGGACATCGTTTAATCGCCCTGTTCGTTTGGCTGGTGGCTGGCGCTGGTTTTTGCTGAGAGAAAAACACTGCTTGCTGGTTGGTGGCTGGTGCTGGTTTTCGCTGAGAGAAAACACTGTTGGTTCGCTGGAAACAATCCAAACGAACAGGGCGAATGTTGATATTTACTGCGGGACACTACTTAAATGGGTCTTTGCTGGTGGACACTCCTCAACGATATCAATTTGCCGATGGACATGAAAGCTAATATAATATCAATTTGCCGATGTAAAAGGAGGTCGTTTTGGACAACGACACGGTCTTCAAAACGTAACTTTAACTTCTTATTTTTATAAAAATATTTATTAAAAAATATATAGGATACTTTTATATAAAAAATTTCAAGATAAATCTATTCATATGGTTTTCACATTTCTAAAATAAAATATTTAAAAGTTATTCGTGATTTATATTCTCAATATTTAACTAAAATCTTGTCCTAAACGACTTTCTTTACCAAATCAGAGGGAGTACTATTTGAATCTAGGGGTATTATTGTCATTTTGATGTGTTATATCTCATCTTGCATAGGATACTATTATTTTAATTGCTATAGTGTCCCTCAGCAAATAAACACAGTTGAAGAGTGTCCATAAGCAAAGACAAATATAAGTAGTGTCCTCTAGCTAAAACCAACATTGAAGGATGTCCTGGAGCAAAATTACCCTAGAAAAATACACGGGGAAGAGGATCGGAGGCGAACATCATGAACATGCTTGCAGGAGAGAGAGAGAGATGTGGGTGGCACGTGAGGGTTGGGGGCGCGAGAAGGTTCCAAACGGCCTGGTGCGGCTGTACACACCCACTACCATACCATATGCAAGAACACATAAAACAAAGGGACTCGCTAGCCGCACACACAGCACAACTAGCTAGTAAATTAGTAAACACTCAAATATTTTGACTTGTATGTCCATGTGATGTAGACGCCGTACGTCAATATATATATATAGGAATATATACAATGCATCGTGAATGTCCATTTATCAGGGATGTACATACTGTGCCGCAGGCCGAAAAGTGTTGTTATAGCAACTTCAGTGGAGCCCTTCAAATTGAGGCCTCCAAAACTCATTTGCAGGCCTATCTTTAAAAAAACAGAGGTCGAGAGGCTTAAAATAAACACTCAACTCCAGTGGGCATATGAACTCGGGCCTCTATTTCTCCGTGGGCCCACCTGTCAGCCAAATGGATGGGAAATATCTGGTGGGATCCATGGTTGGAGGGGGAATTGGAGGGCCTCTGGAAATGGAGGCTTGGTGGGGAGATTTAGAGGCCTATACAAAATGCAGGTCCATTTGAAGGTCCTGCTGGAGTTGTATTTTTGCTTCAAGTCTCTAAATTTTAGAGTAGAGGCCCATATAAAGGCCCCTGCTGGAGTTGTCTTAGCTGTTACATTGTTAGTTCCAAATTTTCCGGTGCCACTGCTCATTGCTGTGAGTTTGATCCATCCATATATATCAAGTGACGGATGAACTGGCCGGCTGCTGCTAGCCTATGTGGCCGGTTAGATATTAAGAGAAGAGGTCGATCGAGCAAGGGGCCCGGGGGGCAAAGGCATTTGCAGCCGCTCCCCATTCGAGCCTGCATGCATGGGTGTACAGCCAGGAGAGGAGAGAGGAAGAAAGGGTCCAAGGGGAAGCTAGCTGGGATCCCTCGCGGCCGGCCTCTCTCGCTCGCTCGCCTAGTCAGTCTCAGTCTCCTCCTAACTAACAATGCAAGGCCATGTGCGGCTGGCCTCGCGCAAACGCCAGCATGCAGGCAGGCAGGCAGGCCAACTAGCTAGCTAGCGCCAGGCCGGGCCACACCAGCAGGGGAGGGGAATGGTGGGCCCGCGCCCATGAGCCATGTACGCTGCACGTCTCGCTGTGCGCGGGGCCGGGCCACCCTTGCTTCGATCTGCTTGCTGCTTGCCTTGCCATCATCCCCCAAAGCCAAAGCCCCTCCTGTTCATTGCATTGCATCCATCCTCCGATCTCTCGCTCTCATGGCGTTTATTACTGGAGCATCCACCTTCTTCGGCGGCGGCCACAAATCGACAGATCGATCCGACGGCTGGAAGGAGCCCACGGCGGCATCATATCGTCGGCGTTCACGTCGATCGTCGTACACCGATCGATCCATAGGCAGCTGGATCTGATCCGATCCCAAACCACATGCATGCGACGCGGTGCCTGGTGCATATGTCACTCTCCGCACTGTGCCATCCATCCCTCGCTGTGCCCAATTTTTTCCGATCCCCCGGCCTCGATCTCCCTAACAAGCTAGAGAGCGATCGAGAGCTACGCAAGCCACAATCTGGACAGCATCATCCATATGCGGGAACGGCGAGTCCAGAGTGGATGGATCCATCCATGCGCGTCCTCCATCACCCACCCGTCACCTACACATACGAAACGTTCAAAGAATATAGTATAGTATATCCTCCACCATCCAGATGGGAGCACGCCTGACGCCTCTCATGATCGTTTCTCGGCCTTACCAACAACTATATGCGTGTGTGCCACTACCACAAAAAAGGTTTCTAGCGGCGGGTGAAACGCTATTTGCAAGATCGGGCGCCCCGCCCGCCCCTCCTTTTCGCAGCTAGAAATAGCTGTTTGCAGGGGCGGGCGTCATGCCCGGTGCTGCAAATGCCCACCGGTTATTTGACCCGGTGCTAAAGGTGCCACCCTTTAGCACCGAAGACATAGCACCGGTTGGGAAAACCGGTGTCAATGCCCCTTCCCAACCGGTGCAGATAGCCATTGTTCTGGTAGTGTAAGAATTGTTGTTGCAATTCAGCGTTGTGTGTATTTTATTAGGAACTTATGATTGTTAGGAGAAGTGGCCAAACAAAGGCTGAAATCCCTAGAATGATCTTTTTCGTCTTCCATTGTACACACTTGGAATCTGGAAACTGAAGTGCCAGCTTTACCCTTTTACCAAAGGGTGGGTTCGATTGGAGAGCATATCATGCCACTTGCAAAGCTTGCAAAGGGTGTGATGTACTTTAGAGCAAGGAATATGCCCCTACACAGTCATTACCACAAAAAAGGTTTGTAGCGGCGGGTGAAACGCTATTTGCAGGATCGGACGCCCCGCCCGCCCCTGCTTTTCGCAGCTAGAAATAGCTGTTTGCAGGGGCGGGCGTTATGCCCGGTGCTGCAAATGCCGTTTTCAGGGGCGGGCAATGCCCTCACCCGCCCCTGTAAACCGATTTAAAAAAAAAGCTGCTCCCATCGGCGCCGCCGCCGCACCCCAGCAGCAGGCCGCGCACCGCCGGTTGCTGCGCCGCCGCAGGAAGCCGGGCCCTGCGGGAGGCTGCCGCGCCCCACGGGAGGCCGCCGCGCGCGCCGCGGATCTCCTCCAGCTTGGGGAACTGGGCCAGCACCCGAGCGAGGCACTCCACGGCGGTGCCCCCGGCCGGCACCTCCACCGATGACTCCGCCATGCCCGTCAGGTCTCGCGCCCGGGCGAAGAAGAGCACCTTCACCCTCGCTGCTTTCGCCGCCGGCTCAGCCACGACAGGGCCCTCCTGCTCGTGAGCAGCATCTAGGAACAACAGGGAACGAGATGAACGATTGGTTCGCATCGGCGTGAGGGAATCGATAGGCGATGATTTATTGAGACTGCAAAGAAAGAGGATTCGGAGTAGAAGCGATGGGCTGGTTACCTTTGGGATCCTGCGTCACCATCGCCGGAGGAAAGGAAGCTGCTTGCCGCCTCGTCTGGTGCTTCACGTCGCAAGCAGAGAGAGAAAGGGGAGGGAGAGGATAAGACGAGGAGAGGAGTGAGAGGATAATGTGAGAAGAGGAAGGGAAATATATGTGGCACAGGGAGCAGGTTCGGTAAAAAAAGAAGAAGGGAGCTTTGAATATTTGCTAGAGCGGGTGAAGCTGCTGCCCGTTGCTGCAAACAATTTTTAAGGACGGGCCATCCTGCTGCCCGCTGCTGCAAAGAATTTTTAAGGACGGGTCATCCCGTGGCCCGCACCTGGAAATGGGCTTTATTTTCAGGTGCGGGTCGCCGCATGGCCCGTTTTTAAAAATTGATTTTCAGGTGCGGGCGTTTGCTACGGTACGCTTTTCGGTTAGTAGGCGCGGGCGATATTGTCTTCCGCCCCTAAAAAAAATAAGCGCCGCTGCTGAAAACCTTTTTTGTGGTAGTGTGCCGAACGTGTGGATCGGCCATGCATCAGGGTTATATTCTGGATTCTACTTCTACCTGCCGCCAAAATCCGATGGCCAGGATCAAACTCAATCATCGCGTGTATGTACTACCTGAACTGAAGCTTTAATTCGACATGTACGTATATCATCTCTGTTTCGACAAGAACAACTGTAATAATAATGACATCACCAAATGGCTCAGGCTGCCAGATTTACGACTTGTTGTGAGGCTGGCATGTGGAATCATCATCGTCCGAGCTTGGAACGGGTGCATGGAACTGAATTTATAGCTGCACGGGGCAAATTACACATGAGTATAGTGCCGCCCCGGCCGGTTTCCTAATAAATGTTCATGGAGCATCTATAGCTAGGAAAAGGGTTCAATTAGATAGAGGTCATGTACTGACTGACTCCATTATTTCGCAAGGATTGCACTTGAATCTTCCAAACGTCTCCTGCTACTTTAAAGTTCTCTTGTATGCATGCATAATTGCACTGCCGCCTATGATGGAGTGAGATATGCTACTCATTTGTTCAACAAGTTGGGTCAAGTGTACATTGTCATTGGGTCATCATCGTTGTAGCTTTTGTTCCGATGAAAAAATGTGTAATTATTAGATCCTTGTCAATATCTAGAGCCATTTTGTGCAACATGAGCCATTTTGTTTGTATTTTCCCTAGTTGTTCTCTCTTATTGTACGATGTCATTGTATGGGTACAGGGTCATTTACTAAGGGTGTTAGTTTCATTGCCAATAGATTACTAATACAAAGAAATGAAAGGACATCACAAATATAGGAATAGGTTCATCATGAAGTTTAGATTCTACTTAAACAAGATAAAGGAACAGTAGAAGCTAGCTAGGAGCACAGGACCTATTCATTTTGAGGTTAGCCTTTAGGAAGTTGGTCCTTCATTTGCCCTTGCGCCAGCTCATGCATGCTTTTCACCTACTAGTTATTGTCCACAAGTAATTTTCTTAGATTTTTTTGAATAAATACTAGGCCATGTATATTTTCCAGAATACAAAGCACTAGGCGGCATATAATTTTTGTGTGCATTCATATCAATTTACTACTATGTTTTACAAAAATAAATGTATGCCATCTTAAGTAACCCCTAGAATTTATTCTGGTCAATTTTCCTGCGATCTTTTTTGGACTTTTTATTATAATCTCCATTTTCCTTCTGTTTTATAACAACCACCGCCCTGTTATATTTCCATTTCCTCGCCACTCCCTCTCTCTTTCTCTATCAAATACTACTCCCCATGCTCCTTGCCCTCCTCCTTTGATGAGGCCAATGGCCAGCCATGGCATGGCGTCCTCTCCCTCCCCCTTCTTCCCTCCAAACTTCCTCCTCCAAATGCAGCAGACGCCTTCCGATCATGACCCCCAAGAACACCACCACCAGCACCACCATGAGCACCACCACCTCCCTCCTCCCCTTCATCCTCACCACAACCCCTTCCTCCCCTCCTCCCAATGCCCCTCCCTCCAAGACTTCCGAGGTACGCAGGCACACCACATCGATGGATCGATCACGTTGGCAGCTAGCTGCGCCTCGCTCCGACAGATCAAACTGATCCACCGCGCACATGGATGCAGGTATGGCGCCAATGCTGGGGACGAAGCGGGCGATGTACGGCGGCGCGGACGTCGTCGGCGGCGACGAGGTGAACGGCGGCGGCGGCGGCGGCGCGAACGAGGACGAGCTGTCCGACGACGGGTCGCAGGCCGGGGAGAAGAAGCGGCGCCTGAACGTGGAGCAGGTGCGGACGCTGGAGAAGAACTTCGAGCTCGGGAACAAGCTGGAGCCGGAGCGGAAGCTGCAGCTGGCGCGCGCGCTGGGTCTGCAGCCCCGGCAGGTCGCCATCTGGTTCCAGAACCGCCGCGCGAGGTGGAAGACGAAGCAGCTGGAGAAGGACTACGACGCGCTCAAGCGCCAGCTCGACGCCGTCAAGGCCGACAACGACGCCCTCCTCTCCCACAACAAGAAGCTCCAGGCCGAGGTATACACCGCAATTATTCAACCAAACCACGCCTCGTTCTCTTCTGATCTTCTTCATTCTCGGATCGACGCATATGCATCTGATATTCTGATGGATCATCGCCGGCAGCCCCCGGATCTAGCTCGCGGGCGCGTGAGCCTGTGATCCGGGCGGGGCTGATTGGTCGTGGCTTCGCGGCTCAACGATTGGTTGGTGACGGCTACGACTAGCGTAGCACAGGCCTTGTTTAGATCAAAAAGTTACTCCCAAATTTACTATGAAAAAGAAAATTCCCCGTCACATCAAAATATCATAACATGTATGGAGTACTAAATATAGATGAAATTAAAAACTAATTGCACGGTTTTGTTGTACTCTACGAGACGAACATTTTGAGCTTAATTAATCAATTTTTAGATAATTTTTCACACGTACAAACGAAATGCTACAGTGATGCAATGATTACGAAGTGACATTCCTCTCCTAAATTTGCCCTCCAGATTTTGGAACTAAACAGGCCCATAGCTCAGCTGGGATCCATGTGGGTTTCAGTGCCCGCAGCAGAAAGGTTGTTGGAAGCGGCGCCCATGGCGCTGCCTTTTCACCTGCGCGCGGACGTACCGCCTGCCTTTGTGGAATCTTGCTGCTGCAACGGCAGCGCTCCGGCGAGTGACAGTGCCTTTTGGAAATGTCAGCAGCAGAATATGCAGGGAGTGTTGGGCTGTTTAGATCCCAAATTCCACTCTCAAATTTACTATGTAAAAAAAAGATTCCCCATCACATCAAAATGTCATAACATGCATAGAGTACTAAATATAGATGAAATCAAAAACTAATTACACAGTTTTGTTGTGCTCTGCGAGACGAACATTTTGAGCCTAATTAATCAATTTTTGGATAATTTTTCACAAATACAAACGAAATGCTACAGTGGTGCAATGATTACGAAGTGACATCATACTTCTAAATTCACCCTCCCAATTCTAATATCTAAACAAATGCCGTGTTTAGATGTTGAAATTGGGTGGGTGAATTTGGAATTTGGAAGTTGGGTGTCTCTTCATAATCACTGCGACACTGTAGCATTTCGTTTGTATATGCGAAAATTGTCCAAAAATTGATTGATTAGGCTCAAAATGTTCGTCTCGTAGAGTACAACAAAACTGTGCAATTAGTTTTTGATTTCATCAACATTTAGTACTCCATACATGTTATGATATTTTGATGTGACGGGGAATCTTCTTTTTGCATAGTGAATTTGGGAGTTGTGATTTTGGAACTGCGAGCGAGTCTTTTGGGGAAGATGCTGCTGCTGATGACGCAGTCAATGGCTTCATCATGGCCAGTTCGATCGGCATATCTCTGTGCCTCATCTCAGAGCGCATGTGTGCAGCGTGCGGCGGCTTTTGAAATTTCAATCGGATTTGCAATTGCCATGATGTGTGTGCACTGTACATTGCAGAACTTTTGGCACAATCAGTACCCGTATGATTGGGAATGCAAATGTACAGATTAATTTTATCAGATGATACTCTATTGGGACGGTGTCGTACTAGCTAACCGCCTCGTACTAGCAAGAACGTCCTAGGTTTGCAGCGATATGCATAGATCATCTTCTCTGACGCCTCCGCTTCAACTTACACCTCGGACTCAAAATTCCCATGATCTCTCATCAAGATCAACTGAATCCGACGACGTAGTAGCGTGTTTGCTGACTGATCAGTTCTTGGCTCGTGTGGCACTGCAGATACTGGCGCTGAAGGGAAGGGAGGCTGGGTCGGAGCTGATCAACCTGAACAAGGAGACTGAGGCGTCCTGCAGCAACCGCAGCGAGAACAGCTCGGAGATCAACCTCGACATCTCGCGCACGCCGCCGTCCGAGGGCCCCATGGACCCTCCGCCGCCGCACCAGCACCACGGCGGCGGCGGCGGCATGATCCCGTTCTACCCTTCCGTCAGCCGCCCCGCCGGCGTCGACATTGATCAGCTCCTGCACAGCTCGTCGGGGCCAAAGCTGGAGCAGCACGGCAGCGGCGGCGTCCAGGCTCCAGAAACCGACAGCTTCGGCAACCTCCTGTGCGGCGTCGACGAGCCGCCGCCGTTCTGGCCGTGGCCCGATCACCAACACTTCCATTGATCGCATTTGCAATGGTGTGATCGCACTCGCAGGAAGATCCGACGAATTCATTTGGATTCTTGATGACATGAAGGAAGAGGGGCACAAAAGCTGTCTATGGTCTGATCTCATCGATCGGCGAGGTAGCTACGAGATGAAGGTGATGATGCAATTTATTGAGTAATGGAGTTGATGATGATGAGAAGAGGTTGCAAGGGGAATAAGTGGAGAGGTGGTGTAATTTAATTAGGTAAGATATTTTGGTTTGAGTTTTGATAGTATCTTTTGCATCTTCATTCATTTTTTTTGTCTTTTGCGTTTTTTTCTCTTTGGTTGACACATATAAAAATTTGTGAATTGTGAGGCACTGTTGTAATTTGTATAGGGGTGCATGGTGTTTTCTTTTTGCAAATTGTATGGATGAAGAGAAGCACCTCTCTCTCTCACACACACATACACACACAGTTTATGTTTTTTTTAAAAAAAATGCGTGCCTGTTCTTTTGACATGTGACCAAAGATGCAGCGGTATACGTTGTGTTCATTGATTTTTCTTAACATATCTGGGATAATGTTGAGATATTTTACTAAAAGGGATCGAGATCATTGATGTACGTTATTATATTTACACAGTGTATAGTGTAGCTTACTGCACTTTTTGCATATGTATAATGAATGTAGCAAGTTTTTTGTTCAAAAATAAGAATCATGTAGCAAGTGAGATATTATCCTTCCCAAATCTAAAAGCCCCCCAATGCATACTGACCGGGAACATCGATCCATCTACATTCTACTAGATTCTTGTGAAATTGTGATCAAAGAAGCATGCATCCTACAGTGCAATTAAGGCCGCTTAAAAAGGAGCAGAAAAGCATGGGCAACACCAACATTTGGACAGCTATCTATGTTTCCTTGGGTCCCCGTTTTCCCTTTCCATGAGAGGTTGCTCACCAACCACTTACCCTTCTGAAAAGGCCAACTTGTTTTTGACAGAGCTCAATCAATCATTTTCTTTGGCAGATTGGCAATCCGTTCAGCCAGGGACAAACACATTTGGGTGTGTAACAAACTGTGTGCTAGTGGCTCCCGTTAAGATGGTCTCGATCTTGAGATAAACACAGCACATTGATCTGTATATGTGGAGCTTAGCATTGAAGCTTGCAGGCACACAGCACTCAAATAGCATAACACACCTGATTATTAAATAGTGAAAAGGAATGTTTATGATTTCATTTCTACCTGCTCCAGCCTGCAGTCCCGATCTCATGCGCCGTACGTACGTCATGCATTGGCTCATTGCTGGTAGCTACAGTTTGTCTGCATTGGACCTTGCTAGATTGCTTCCATGCGACCGGCGAAAAATGATTGGTGGGATGGGAATTGGAAGACCACAAACAAATGAATGCAGGTAAAAGAAGATGATGCTATATATATACCAGGTGCCTCTTTCTTCTTCTTTTTTGCATCTTATGAGGCATCGAATCCCATACTTCGAAAAAAATCTATAGGTCATAAGGCCTTCTCTAATGGTTGATGTTTAGCTAGCTTATAGAATTTTTTTTTCACATCTTAATATAAGAGAGAGAAAATCTATCTCTTGATTAAGAGATAGTCTCATACAGTACATGCACTTTGAGATTATGTGAGGATGACGTGTAGATCATTCGTATTATGAGCTATATGTTAAGAGATAGATCATTGAAAAAGTTATCTCTTGAAGTGCTTAGAACTATACTAGTTCATACCAACGGAGAAGGCCTAATTGAATCGGCCACGCGCATTCTCGCCTCTGATTTTTGTGACAAACGCCACATCTATCGCTCTAAACTGCCAAACCGGCCATGCTGGCCGGGTTATACTCGGCTTGGGCCTTTTCCCGCCTTTTGATTATTTGATCTCATCCACGGTTAATGGCACCTCCACCGCATCTCCCACCACCACTGCTAGGCCTACATACCTATTACTCCCATAACCTTCTCTTGAATTCTATAGTGTTGAATTTCCTCCACCGACACCAGCGGCCCTCTTCCTCTAATTTCAATGTAGCGCTAATGTCTGCCATTCCAAAATATAATTTCCCTCACCTGCAATGTAGGAAATCTGGTAGAAATAGGTGTAAACATTGGATACCGTAAAGTTTCTCATCAAGCAAGCCAAGCGAAAGGTGCTTAATATTACAGGATTTACAGGTACTAATAAACTAAGCATTTGGGGGGCATTTGCAAATTACCAAATGCATGCTCTCTCTCCGTTTATAGGATGTTTAGAACAAACATTTACTTAAAAGCAACATATATTTAAATACAAAGTGAGTGCCATGAAAAATGTCAACCGAGTGATATTTTTGTGACAACTGCGAATTTTAAAATACTCTAAAGGACTTGCTATCTACAGTACATTTATTTACACAGACAGGGATAACAAAAAAACATTTTAAAAAAAAAAGCAAAAGGAAACCCACGAAACAGTGAGGTACATGGCGTTCAGTGTAGGTCACGTCATGGGCAGGTCCACAAGCCGTGGAACAATCCCTTGTGGGTGGATCAGCATCAGCAGCGGCAGCAGGGGCCATCGCTAGCGCTACAGCAGGCGCAAGAAACCAAAGGACCTTGTCTGGCCCCGTACCTCTATGCCGAGCGGGCCCCACGCAGCTCATGTGGTCCACGCTGGCCGTGCCCGGCCGCAGAGGCCACGGCACGCGCGCTTTTCCTTTTTTTTTTCACAAACGTCACTGACTGCAAGTACATCATCTCCTTCGCCATCGCCTCTCTTTACAGATCGACGATGCATGGAGAACGCAGACAGCAAAAACATTTTACTTCTTTTTTTTACGAAAGGACAAGGATTTTGTCTCGTGTCAAGTCATGCATGGTGTCCGGGTTATGATAGCCTATGGGGAAAGGGTTTTGGCGGGTAATTTGGTGTCAGATGAGCAGTGGTACTGAACAATGTGCAGGCACGAGCGAGAGGCCAAGGCGTACGAAGCAAACAGTCCAGTACCGGCATGAACAGCCTGATCGATCTGGCCCAGATGTGTGCTCGTACATTAGCTGATGGCCGGATATATGTATACTGTGAGTAGTACTATTTTGTTAAACCCTGCAAGGCTCACAAATTGAGACCTGAATTCTGAAAGACTGTTTACTCAGTGCAGAACCCCGTGTATCTGACTGACATCCTGCAATTTCTTTTGTTCTCATCCGAGAAAAATAAGTGTATGGATCGTATAGCTAGTACGCAATTTCTTCCGGCACATCAGAGAAAAAAAAGGAAGAAGGGAAATGCCAGATAGGACACAGTAGCAGTAGGGTCTCGGTCCACTCCGGATGCGTACGAGATGCTCCCCAGCGAGGCAGCGATAGGCTGGGCAACTACGACGACGACGAGGCTGGTCAGCTCTCAGCTGATGCTTGATACAGTACAGTGCGTCCAAACTGTTACATCCATATGCCCATGGCCATGGTCTCGGCTCGGTGCCTGCCTTTGCTTTGAGATCGATCATATCAGCAGGGCCATACATGCCATGCATGCAGGGGCCCTTCCCTTGCTCCTCCTCCGCTCGATCCCTCCATGTGACAGCACAGTGCCCGACTGACGACCATGTGTCCTCGATCTCCCATGCCCCAGCTCCTCCTCGCCTGCCGGTGGTCTCGTGCGAGGCGAGAGATCGATCTGTGTCCATGGGGATCATTTTACCATGTAGCTGTAGCCGGCATGTAGCCCCTGGGTTGGGAGTTGGGGCGTTGGGTGGTAGTTGGGCTATGCGATGCAATCCGCACATGGAATCGGCGGCTAAAGTCAGCCCGCCCGCCCCGCCATGGCGGAGCTGAGCTTTTCTTTTTTATTTGTGTAGAAAAAGAAAGAAAAGGGAATGAGAGGGGAATAGCAAGCAGATTCGCCGCAGGCATGTCGATCAGCATGTGTGGCCAACTACTCGACTTGACACAGCCACCGGTAGTCGCATCGCATATGGTGGCACGCATACATACGCGCTACAAAACCTCTCGTGTCGATCCGTCATGTGCTGTACAGGTAGGATCTCGTACTGTACGTACCCAACGGAATCCACCATCCTCGCATCTGCTTGTGTTTTCAGGCTCGGCAACGGCAACAGCAGGAGATCCAAATTTCCGTGCACCTGCGCGTGCCTTTCGCGGGGAGTTTCTTCCCCACGGCCACGGGCCACGGCCTCGCGCGCGTCGACCCGGTGGCCTGTTGGCAGCCTGCCCGGATCGACGTTACCTAACGAGACGGGCATGCAAGGACAGGGTGTGCCGCACATGGCATGTAGGAGAGGAGGTGTATGCCGCTCGCCCGCGGCCGCGCTGCGGCGCCTGCACGAGGCCGTGTTCCACGCCACGTCTGAAGAACTACGAAGATAAAAATATGCTTGGGAATTTCCCGGTGCCATGCGGCCGCGACCGAGCGCTCTAGGCTTCTGGGTCGTTGCCATGGCTGAGCCCGAAAGAAGAGCAAGCCCGATATATCATTAATAGAATTTTAAGGAGTTGTTGCTCATAATTCATGATAAATACACTAAGTATTAGTAATACAAGTAATTATTTTTTTATTAAAAAACAATTGTAAATAAGCGGTTCATGCAGTGGCGGACCCAGCTTTTGAGCATAGAGTGGTCGCTCCAAAAAAATTTCTTATACTATTCGATAAATCATTTACAATTCGATAAAACCATATTATAATTTAGTAAAATAACATCAAATCTTAATATAAATTGTTCAAATAGAATACAAATACCCCTTTTTACATAGAAAATATATAGTTGTATGTATGACGGACGGGCCACAGGGTGGTCGATGGACCACCCAGACCACCCTGTGGATCCGCCCCTGGGTTCATGTCACCTTTTTGCCTGATGTGAAGGGCAGAGAATAAAAATGGGCGTGCTAGCGACTCTCTACTAGCTAAGATCACATTGGATAAAAAAACCTTGCCTCATGCTCCATTTTTTTTCCTTTTTTTTTATTTTCTATCACATTCAAATCGTCTAGGTGATCTGGACTTTCTTATTGAGAAGAGCTTGACTCCATTTCAAACATTGTACTACTACGAGCCCACTAGGTTGAAGCACCCTAATCCAAATCATGGTCGTCGTAGGTGTTAGTTGGAGTATTGGTGCTTTTTTGCCAGGTAATGACATGAGATAGATTGGAGAAGAGCTGGAGGAGTAAGACAAAGACACTAAGATTGCATTTGCATGGGTTTTCGATGAGGTGTGACCTATCTCGGACCGTAGGTTTCTGGTCTCAGTACTTCATTGAGACATGTAAAGGTGGTGACGATAAGAGGAAAATATACAACTGCAATTTAACGTTTTAGTTGAAAAATCATTCAAATAGCAGCACATTACATGTATGGGTGGATTCAGAGTGGAGACAGGGGCAGGGGGTGGAGCCCCCCTCTACCTCCATGTATATAGCCAATAAAACTTCAAAACCTCCTCTATGTGTGAGGAGGAGGAGAACAAGGAGAAACAAAGAAAAGATCAACTCCTAGTTGCATGTGAATGATGCAGCGTATCTTGTGCTAGTTTGCTTAACAACTTTGACAAACTATGCGAGAGAATTTCTTTTAGAAACAACAGATGGTGCGATCAGTTGGTTGGTAAGAAAAGTTCTTCCGTTGTTTCCGAACCTGAATTAGTTTTGGCAGCACAAGCAGCTGTGTGAGATTCATCAGCCCAACTTTGGAGACCAATAGCGGGCCGAAATGGTACAGCAGAGCAATGAGGCCCAGGAATTAAGCCCAGGGAACTCGTGGGGTCTAAGGAGACCTACGTGCGCCAATTCAATTCGTCCACGTGTCTCCTCCATACTCGCGCGCGCACGATAACCACCCGAATCGCGAAGCCCCCACACCCGCGCGCTTCCAAATTCCAATCCCCTCCACCACCAACCAGAGTCCACGGATAATCCACCGGCACGGCACGCCATGCCGCCGCCGTCCACCGCCGCGGCCATCTCCTCCATTCCCCCCCCGACACCACCACCGGCTCTCTCCTTCCACACCGCCCCCCTCCCGCAGATCAGGCGCTCATCCGGCGGCGCCTCTCCCCGGCGGCTCGTCGTCCTCGCGCGCGCCGACGCGTCGGGCGCCCTCGGCGAGGGGGCCGAGACGGTGTTCTTCGACGGCGGCGCCCACTACGGCGACCTCGCGGCGAACCTGCTCCTGGGGCTGACCCTGCTGTGGCTGCCGCTGACGCTGGCGGCCGTGTCCCGCGCCTTCATCCTGCGCTACCGCTTCACCTCCCGCCGCGTGACGGTGGTGTCGGGGCTCTCCGGCGCCGACCGCACCGACTTCCCCTACTCCTCCGTCACGTCCGTGGTGGTCGTGCCGCGGTTCATCGGAGAGTGGGGCGACATCATCATCACGCTCAGGGACGGCACCAAGGTCGACCTCAGGAGCGTGCCCAGGTTCCGCGAGGTCGCCGACTACTGCCGGTCCATGGCCGCCGCCGAGGGCTCCCTCGTCAGCCAGTGAGGAGAGGCTGAGGGTGTTTGTAATCGATCCGTTGGGTTTCAGAGCCCAAGAGTTTTCTTGTGCAGTGTATTGTTCTCTTCTGTTCTGTTTGCTATTCTGCAACCTGAGAAATTATTGTTTGATATTCTGCAACATGAGAAATTAACTGAACAATGTACTGATGGAGCAAACATTCTGCAATTCCATACAACGTACGTACTGCACATTAGCGTCAATGCAAGACATCCTTGAGATGACATAATTTTATAAGCATATGAAATATATCTTTATATCTTGACTGTGCATTTAAGCATGAAATGTGTCTTTATATCCTTGAGATGCTAATACATTAATCAAACAATAATTTGTAGACACATTAAGCGAAGACACATTAATCTACTCTCTCATCTTTTTTTCAAAATAGTTTGTATGGCCATTATTCCGGGAATCATGTTAAGGGCTTAATGGGCTAGGACATGTAATGCTAACCTTTTACCTTTTGGTGATTTTTTTTTTGCGAAATATCAGACACGGCGTGCACACACTCATTCCTACAAATATATGGATTGGTGAAATTAAGATGAACGATCTAAACTATTTGGAAGTGCCATAAAATTTGCTAGGTCTGAAATAGGATGAGTGACTAGTCTGTCTTTGCACTGAATACAATTTTGCGCAGACCATGAAAATGCCTGCTAGGGCTAATTCAATTCTTTGTATCATGTTGTTGTCACAAAAGAACATTAAATTGGTACGTAGAAATAATTGTCACAGTGCATTGTATCACATTGTAGTTTCCACCAAGACAATTACATACACTGTGCGCTCATGTCTACATTCCTCGTAAAAAAATGCTCGTGTCTATGAAAATGTATCCAAAAAGTGATCGCGGATTTCCAATTTTCGACAACGAGTTCAGATTGATCGTCTTAGAGATATAGTTATTTTTATTCTTTAATTTCATTTCATGCTGCATCAGAAAAACAATTTACATATAATCTAATAAATAAGTGTTTTTTTGCGAATGATCTAATATATAAGTATGATAGTGCATTTGGATTAGCCTAACAGACGATCGATGGTCAGTCTCGTACCACTTGGGCAATACTGTTCTGCGCTCTGTGTGAAAGCAACCCATCTAGTTTTGGCTCCAGTGACCGGGCAGCAACCCATCTAGTTTCGTCGTTAGCAAATCTGAAAGCAATCGGTGTCAAAAGTGATATTTGATTCTTCCTTGTAAGCATTGATCGAGTGTGGTCGTACTAAACACCAAGAGGCGGAATAATTAATTTGATGGGTTCAACCAACCCTGGTGTTGGGGCTGGACCCACTGATGGAGACTTCAGAGAGGGGTTCACTGCGTGATGCCGCTGTCGTCCTCGTCTTTACGGTTCTGTTCGGTGTTTATCTCTATATCTAAACATGGTGGTCCTTAACTCCTAACTTGTAATTATGATGTTCGTAGGAGTCCTAATTATGATGTTAAAGAAGATAACCAATCAATAATATGACTCACTACTGAGGATAAAGTACAAGAGAACAGTGGGTGCACACCAAGGATTTGAAAACTAAACTTATTTCAAGTTGCTCCATACATGGCCGGTGATCCCTGACGAGCATTCGATTCTCGCGACAATTTGCAATTTTTAAAAGATCCGCTGCTTTTACTCCTCCGTCATACAAAAAGACGATTCCCCTTTCACAATCCGGAAAACCACAAAATCGTGTACGCATACGTGTGCCATTTCTTTTCTGGCAAATGGCGATCCTTCTCGCGGCAAAGCAAGATCATTTCTTTTTTTTTAAGCATGGGCAAAGCCATAGATGCCTGCCTGAGATGATTCGTGTCCGCGCTGCACGGGAGTGCTGGGCCGGTAGTAGTGGACCGGCCTCCCACCGCGGCCTTGGCCCAGAGAGGCCCCAGACGCCGCTATCTTTTCTTTTTCCTCCTTCGATTCCTTTGCTTTTTTTCCGCATCTCCCTCTCGCTTTGCTTGCTCTCTGCGCCTCTCAGAATCTGTGGCCGTTCAGGGTTCAGAGTTGTCAACGGTTTGTTACTAGTGCGTGGTGTCGAGAGGGTTGAAATGTTCCCCGTTGTTCTGCGGTTACATTTGTTAATTTCAGAAAGAAGTGCTAATGGTGAATTGTTTACCATATCCTGAACGCTTTGGTTAATCTTTGTTTCTGATGGTGTGCTTTTTGTTGCTTAGAACAATCCAGTACACTCCTCACTGTGGAGAGATAGTGCTCGCCGCCTAACTCAGGCAGGCCCCCTGTCTGGCTGTCTCCAATCTGCGACTAGCCAACAGCTTGCTGATGTTACAGTTGCTAGTAGATTAGAGTTGAAAAAAACCCCATAAGAATCTAATGCAACTTTGCAACAAAAGGTTGAGTAATAGGCAGGTAATTTGGGCTCCAGAAATACTCCACCCCTCCCCCCCCCCCGT
>OAMR01000269.1:1058956-1130978 GCA_900205405.1 Echinochloa crus-galli | reverse complement strand
GCGGCAGCGGCGGATCTCGCGGCCCGCCGCCCTAGGGTGCGGCCGGCGGTCGCCGGGCACGCGGGCGGAGCGGCCTGGATCCTCCGGCGCGCCGGCCGGGGGGGCTCGGCGGCGCCCGCGGCCGCCTTGCGTGCCGGCCGGCTCGACCTGCCTGGTCCTGGACCATGGTGGAGGGCCCGACCGTGGATGCCGGGGCGGCGGCCGGGCGCAGGCAGGCGGCGCGGCGCGCCAGGGCGCGCAGCGCAGGGCGGCTCGGCGGCCCAGCGCTGGCCCCTGCCCGTTGTCGGCTTGGTGCCGCGGGGCTGCCAGATCTGGGGAATCGAGCCCTAGACTGGCGCTCCGGGCCCCGCTGGTTGCTGACTGGAGCGGCGGGCATTGTTGGCGAGGCGGAGGCAGCGGACACCGTCGTGGTGGCGGTTCGGTGACTTGGCCTTGTGGTCTGCAACTCCGGTCGGGGTTAGGGCGGGCGTTGGTGTTCCCTGGCGGTGGCGGCGTCTGGGTGGCTCCGTCCCTCATCCTGACCCTGCTTGCGGCTTCTTCATGGCCGGCGGTACCGCTTTCGTTTCCGCGTCGCCGACAAAACCATCCCCGTAGCGTCGCCAAGATTCCGTTACTGGGTTCATGCCTTATATCTCACCTGTGAAGCACGATGTCGTCTCATTGAGGGGACGACAGAAGTTTTGGGGACAATCGAGGTCCCCAAACCTTCCCGAGGTGTCGGGTGTTGCCAGCAGGTGCATATGGAACCCAGTGGACGAGCTTCGGCGGAAGCGATGGTGGGCGGTGGAGGAAGCGAGTGGGATCGGTCCAGGTGCTCTCGGCTCGTCGGATGGTGGTCCTCAAGCGTAAGCTTCGACCCGATGTCGGGTCGGGCAACGGCGTTCGCTCTTCCCTCTTGAGGGCGTTGTCTGCAGAGTCACGTTTGACGGCGGTTCGTGAAAGCTCTCCGTGCTGAAAACCAAACGGTGGCGCAGTCGCGTAAGGCGTTGTTTGGAGGTTTTCCTGTAGCCGTTGGTGGTGGAGTCGTAGGCTCCGCGGAAGGTCGGGTCCGATCGATTTGTAATGGTCTCATGGTCCTTTAGTTTGTTCGTCGCGAGTAGCGCCTTGCTATCTCTAGCGCGCGGCCTAGAGAGCCCCGTTACGGGTTGTTGGATGCTGCTCTTCGAGCGGATTGTGCTCTATTGTAAACTGGTAATCCCAGTATCCTTTGAGGATGCTTTATATATAAAGCTGGCTTCGGTCTTTCCTGGAATAGGCAGGTAATTTTTCCTGCAGTGAAGCAGTGTATGAGACACAGGAAAGGTCAAGCAACGGCCAATCAGTAGCGTCCCATATTCTGCTGCAGCCTCCATCTTCTAGATAGATCTTCACAGGAAGATCCTTATCCATTCATTTTCTATGCCTTTTTTTCACTCGTGCAGAATATGCAAAATTGTTGCCCGGTCAACTACTGCCTTCCATTTTTGGCTCTGAATGCGTTCCCTCCGTATCTGCCTGCCGTGTACTATAGGTAGTCGTGGACTCGTGGAGTCATGGTATAGACGAATGGTAGTAGCTCAGTTGGATCAGCACACTACAGTACTCAGGACTTGGACTAGAAATGAAACCAATGCAGGATTTGGCAATCGAAAGACCATGGACTATACTATTATTGGATGTACTAATCCTTATAGAACAGATATTTTACATACAGTATTTTTTTCCCGATCCACACGCATAGCTTTCCATCCCCAGCAGGAACAAAACTGAAAACACTGATCAGGTTCATTGACCGTGACATGTAATCCTGACAAAGAAGAGGATGAAAGTTGAAAGCACGAAAGAGAGGCAAAGGAATGAAGCAGTCCCCATCTGTCTGTCAATCCGTCATCCCTTTTACGTGCTACTCTAATAAGCAAAGGCACAGGGTCACAACGACAGCACATCACAAACAAGGGAAAAGCACGTACGGGCGTGATTGATTGCCATGCCCTGGCTCGAGAGCCTGAAAATGCCAAGCCACAGGAACCTCTTTTCATTTCCCCATATGCAGTTAGGTCTCTCTCGCTCGAGAAAGGGAAATAAAGGGCCTCGCGTGGATGCATTGCATATCTACATGCAGATGGGGTTAATGACTTCATGGCGGCAGCGAGACAGACCATTTCAGCTAAAGAAAGATCCTTTTCTGCCATGACATCTTCAGCTCTGAATAATCACAGTCCAGTGTGTTCAGTCGTTAGTTGCGCATTATGCCATGACTGGTAGGTAATTAACAGTAACTTCCTGTTGGCGATGCTGCTTCTTTTCCGGGCACCATGGGAACGCCCTTGGCCCTTGGTCACATGATGAGGAAGGACAGTGCCGTCCTTACTGTGCACATGCGATGTATCTGAATCCGTTGAAACTGGGGCTGGGCAGGCGGCGGCCGCTGGACAGAAATTCAGTGCAAGGTCAAACACCGCAATAAAAAATGATCAGGACGATGTGATGCTGCTGTTTTGAAATTCATGCATTGACAAATGCTACGCTACATGGTTCAAATGTAAACGCTCTGACATTGCGAGTTTAGATTAGCATCTTCTTCTTCTTTTATTATCATTGTGCACTGACCCTGTTTGTCACTGTCACATGGACCGACAGAAACAGCGACGTTGTTGTCTATGAGTATGCTGTTTGACAAGGAACGCACTAGTGATCTACAATTCGTTTAAATCTGAAAAGATATCTGCGTAATGATGTTCAATTAGGTGGTACGTTGGCACATTGGAGCTCGAGTAACGAAACATCAGACTGATGGTATCTTGCCTTCATAACCAACCTGATGCCAACAGCTGAACAGCAAATCTCTGATGTTCCAGGGACTTGACGAGTCACTTGAAACCTGCTCCAATCAGGCACGTTTGCATTTTTACGCTGGAATTAAGCACGTTTTTATGTTGCAGCTAACATGTGTTCGCCTCAAAAGAAAGAGGAATGGTGCATGCATCTGGCAATTTGGGAGACAGGGGGGATGGATTCAGGATTCGTCAAGGGCATAACTGCAAGTGGTGCGTGGACAGGGGAGTGAGGACAGAAAATGACAACGTGGGACTCAATTTCCTTCGGATGCAGTATTGAAAAAGCGAGACGATAAGGTTGATTAATTTCCATCTCCCAAGGTTTCATTTCAAGGGAGGCTGGAGAATACTGTACAACGCCGCAGGGAATAATCTGAGCCTTGTTTTGTTTTAGAAAATAAAAAATTCTGGACTCTACGACCTCACACAATCGCCCTATGATCGCTTGGTTGATGTGCATACGTATGTGGTTTAACATTGTTTTTTCACTCATCAATGACGCTAATGATTTCATATTTCAACTCGTCTTGCTGCACGTGCCGGATACTTTTCCCCGTTCGCAAGCAAATTATAGTAGCGTGCTCTTTGAAAGTTGGAGACGTACTCTTCTCGAGTTAACACCCGATAAGTCTGTCTTTTTTTAAAAAAAACCGTTGCAGTATATTTTTACAATTACCTACTCACATCTCCATGTTCTTTAACATAACGCTCACACACGCGTAAGCTTATCTATCTTTTGTTCGAGTCAGTTTCATTTGAGCTTGCAAATGACGTGAACCGAAAGCATGATTTCTATGCAAAATATACTCCTTTGCTTTAACAAAAGTTCAGACCAAGATTGGTGCTAAAGATCATGAAAGACACCCTACAACTTATCACTTGTGCAATCATCCACTGTTGCTCAGGGCAAAGCACACAGTGATGGGATCATCTCTACCCCAATTCGCATAATCCTTTCAATCAGGGTATATATGTAAATCTCCACGCCCAGACAGAGCGCAGGGAACAAGGGGGAGGGAAAAGCAAGCAAGCCAAAGAAGCCACCACTCCCATTCGCAGCTTCCACACCTCACCACCTGAGCTCGGGTCGGTGGCGGGCTGGCCTGGCCGGTTTCCTTCCGTCTTCCGCTTTGCTTGCTCCACCCCTACCACACCTCCGCCTCCGTGCGGGCAGACCCAGGTCAAGCGATCCGGTCGCATCCTCACGCGCACCTCGACCTCCCCCCGTGCGGTTCTTGGTGTGGTGGCGAGGGTGTGCGTGGCGGCGCGCGGCCTCGAGTTGACTGCTCGAGCTGTGAGCTCCGACAACCTGCTGCGGCGCCCTCGTTTATTGGCGGCGTAGCCGCGGCCGCCGCTCTTGCAGCAGGGTTTCTTCTTCCCGTCCCGTGAGGAGTGGGTGAGTCGGTGGGCGGGGCTCGATCTGAACAAAGGCTTGGGTTTCTTGCTAGGGGCGCCCCGGTTGGTCAGCTCGCAGGAGAAGCTGAGCTGGTTGGGCGTGGAGGGTTTGATTGACTTTTGAGGTGCCGGGGGATAGACAGGTTGCGTCTTGCTCGCTGGTTTCTTGGCTCTGCGGCTACGGGCCTTGCTGATTTTCCTCCCGAATTAGTGGCGGGGCTCCGTCCTGACCTTTGGGTTTGCTTGCTCATTTCTTGCCTTGCTGAATTACTGCTGGCGAATCTTGGGAACCTTTCTGTTCCTCTTGGTTCCTTGCATTACTGGTAATCTCGTGCTGCGGGCCAGTCGAAGCCATCATTTCCCGCTCAGGTCTTTCATGTTAGTGGAGGATTGAGCTGATCTAGCTGGGATTTTGAGGCCACAGAGTTCTTGTTTGCTAGCGCAGTGCATGGGCAGTGGGTGAATTACTGAATTGGTACAGAGGGAAACATGGGGAATTGCATGAACACCACGGCGCGGGTGGATCACAGCATGAACAATGCTGCCTGTGAGTGCCCTGGTTCTCTCTCTAGAATTCATTCGCTCTATATTTGTCCAATTTGTCTTTTATAGCTCTGGATTGCTATGGCTGCTTATATGAATTTAATTTACTCCTTTCGTGCAAGATAATTTTGAGATCGGGTTACTTGTTCTGGCTCTACTACCTATTTTGGTCTGGAGTTTTTGTTCTTAGCAACTATCACCTTCTTTTCTACTTTTGTTCCTCTTTGTTGCTTCTGCAGACTGTAGGATAAGACAAGAGATAAGGATTTAAAGGAAACAGTGGGAACTTTTGTGCCTAAATATAGTTTGGGCGCTTTTACAGCGCTTCTTGGGGCTTGAGGTGCCAATCAAGTCTGATATTGACCTATGAGTGGCATGTTGATATACTTTGATTTCACATTAGCAAACAAAGAGAGATCATTATGGACCCAGTAGGAATTTTGCACTCCTTTATATGGTAATTATAGACTAGTACTAGGTTCACAAATTTGGTTGAGCACCATTTAAGGAAATACCTCCACTTCTGATCAACCTGGAACTTTAGTTGTTAAATTGACAGCCTAAACGTGTTTGCAATACCATACAAATAGGATTTGCTTAATTATTATAATTTTGGTACCAGATTTCATGAATATGTCATGATATTCATAATCTTTACATAAATGCTATTGACACCAAATTGTTCTCATGCATATTTTTCTTTTGCTTCTTGTTGCGAGATCAGACCCATCAAAAGTGACCAGTAAGACAAGTTTGTCATCTGTCCCTTCCACAATTAAGAGCAACTCCACTCGTTCAACTTTGACTCTTCCATCTATGAGAGATCGAAGTGAGCTTCCTACTCCCCGGACAGAAGGTGAAATCTTGTCATCTTCAAATTTGAAGGCATTCACATTCAATGATCTAAAAACTGCAACCAAGAACTTCCGACCCGACAGTCTTCTTGGGGAAGGAGGATTTGGGCATGTCTACAAAGGTTGGATTGATGAACACACGCTTGCTCCTTCAAGACCGGGAAGTGGTCTGGTTGTTGCTGTCAAGAAGCTCAAACCAGAAGGTTTCCAAGGACACAAAGAATGGCTGGTAGGTTCAGCATTCTTTTATATATTTTCTACTTCTCCTGTCGTTGTTCCTTATTGTTCTTACTTTTTACCCTGATGCAGACAGAGGTTGATTACCTTGGCCAACTTCACCACAAGAATCTTGTTAAGCTCATTGGTTACTGCTCAGATGGTGATAACCGGCTTCTGGTGTATGAATTTATGCCCAAGGGAAGTTTGGAGAATCATCTATTCAGAAGTATGTATTTCATCTCTATGGTTCTGCATTGTGGAGTACCAAGTTTAATAAAACTTGGTCACTTAGTAATGCAATATTTCTACTTTTCAGGAGGCGCTGATCCTTTGTCATGGGCAATAAGGCTCAAAGTTGCTATTGGAGCTGCTAGGGGTTTGTCATTTTTACATGATGCTGAAAACCAAGTTATATATCGTGATTTCAAGGCATCAAACATTCTCCTTGATTCGGTATGCTTAAATATTAGGTCAACCTCTGATTGTGAAACATGTGTATCTTGTTGAATGTCCCTTTATCTTGTTCTTTGTTGTTGTTTCAATGCAGGAATTCAATGCGAAACTTTCAGACTTTGGCTTGGCAAAAGCTGGTCCAACCGGGGATAAGACCCATGTATCCACACAAGTCATGGGCACTCATGGATATGCGGCTCCAGAGTACATTGCAACAGGTTAAATATTTTGTCTCTGACATAATATAAATAATTAGGGTACATACAGAGCATTATTCTTGTGTATGGCTTCATCTTTTAATGGGAGATGCCAATGCTGGGTCCTTACACTGCACTAGCAAAAGTTCACTTTATTATCTTGCTTCCTACCTAAAGCATCTTAGATTCTTTGGTGGTCCTGGGTATAATAGAAGACTAATATTTGTTTTAAGCTAAAAGAAATTATCACACCGTCCTTCCATTGAATAAGTGTCTTGGCATTTCCTTTTTATTTCAACAAGTTGGAGCCAATTGCATTTTTTGTTCTGTTTTGTGTCCCATTTCCTGAAATGCAGTGTTTCACTTTGATACATCAGATTAGTCCTTCTATGTAATGAATACTCCAGTCAACTTTGTTCCTACTAGTGCAGCTGGCATATTATCCCTGGATTTAGGAAATAATAGAACATAATGATAATAAAGATACACGGCTATTTTAGGATATATTTATTCTCATATTGCTTGCAATTTTTCAGGCCGCCTCTCTGCAAAGGCAGATGTCTACAGTTTTGGTGTGGTGTTGCTTGAATTGCTCACTGGAAGAAGAGCCCTGGACAAAACGAAGCCAGGCATAGAGCAAAACTTAGTTGATTGGGCCAGACCTCACTTGGGCGACAAGCGCAGGCTATACCGCATCATGGACACAAAACTTGGAGGCCAGTATCCAAAAAAGGGCGCAAACGCCATCGCAAGCATTGCCTTGCAATGCATCTGCGGTGACGCCAAGATGCGGCCTCGGATGTCTCAAGTATTGGAAGAGCTGGAGCAGCTGCAAGATGCAAAATATGGTTCAGCGTCACCACTGGTTGATATACGGAAGGCCTCACACGCCGCTGTACCAAGATCCCCAAGATCACCGATGAGAGTCCAACCTTCGCCACGACGCTCACTTGGAGCAGCAGCAGCATCTCCATTGCCAGGATATCGCACTGCGCAAGTGCACTAGAACGGGACTTAGAAGAGTCCACGGACCTGTAGGTTGTATATTTGTTGGTTCAAGCAGTGAGCAGTGTTGTAGCTTTTACTTCCGCTGATGTTTTGCTGATCATGTATGACACCGGAATATCGCTATGTGTCAATCTATGATAAGTTGTCTTGCCCGGTTCAGCAAGCGTATTAGCCCGTCATGAGTGTTTGGAAATCCACTCGCCTGGCACCTATAATTTCCTTGATCTCTTTGTTTGCTGCAATGGAAAATCATAATTGAGTTGCGCAGTTTGTACGTCACAGATGACTGTTGCTCCAACTCGATGGCGATTCAAAATCTTGGTTTGGTATGTAAGTCGCATCCTTACATCATTTTATTTTTGTGCAAAACAAGACAAAACTTAGTAGAGGGTGGCAGCCTAGCAGGTGCATTATACGTTTATGTTTTCATTTCTCAACAATGAACTCCTGAATCTCTATCCCTGTGTGACGGGCGCCGCCCTGTTTCCTCACCAAAACTTCATCACCGACTTTCAGCGACGTCACAGGAATAGCAGTTCTTCCACTTGATCCTGTGCCAGACGATAATGCAGGCCAGGAATTAGCTGATTGAAAGAGACTTAAAAGTGATAGGCGTGATAGCAAATTAGTGATATCAACGTTTATACTCCCAAATCTTTCAATTTCCGACCACAATGGATTTACCTCTGTAAGGTGTGATAAGCGCAACTGTCTCTGCATTCTGTAGGAAAATGCTATACGTATCATCTCCAGAGTTGTCCTGCAGCAAAGCAATAGCGCCATGAAATGGGCATTTACATGAAGAAACGCATGACACTTGCAGCAAGAAACACCAGTCTTCGTACCTTCGCTTCTACAAGGATGAGAGGCCTTGATTCAATCTTCACACGACCCACAATCGCAGTACGCCATAGCCCATGTTGATCAACCACAATGACTTCCTTTCCTGATCGCAGCTCAGAGAGCTAGCTAGTCTTGCCCCCAGGGACAGTGACATATGCATGCACAGGCCCCTAAAAGTGGCAAACAACAAGATCGTGTAGGTCTTTGCTGTGTTGCTATACACTGATATCCACAGTAGCTTCCTGCCATCCAATTTGTTTTGAACTTACCGCATTGACCCTGAACGGCCTACTTGCAATGTAGTTTGTCTCCAAGCATTCAGAGTGAACAAGGAACATTCCTCTTGCATAGGATCCAACCTGAAAACAAGATGTCATGTAACTATGAAAGTAGACTTGTATGGATAACAGGAATCAACAAAATGCGTGTATTAACCGAGCCAATAAGGAAAACGGTGTATCCATGAGGGCACATTGAACAGTGATTTTTTTTCTATGCATGGCAACAGTGAACAAGTGAGATATATACACAAACCAGAAGGCCTTCACCAGGTCGCATAATACTGCAAAGGTCCACACAAACACGATCACCCATACCAACAACTTCAACCTTTGATACAGTAGCCTTTGTCAAGGGTAATTGACTCTTTGCTTCATTCCTTCTGTCAAAATAATCCTGAGTCATTAAAAGGGGAGGGAAAGAAAACGTCCGGTAAATCATACATTGAAAAAAGAAGAAGCAGTAGCAAGAAGTAGCCTTTTGTACGGTTGCATATAAATATAGTACAATGATGGTATTTGGTATTACAAGTCCATTTTATACTGGCAGGGGTTTACTAGTTAAGCACAGCGGAACTTTGGAAAGCTTCGCGATAAAAATACCTTGAGCTTAATGATATCATCCATGTCATCTACTTTAAGTACAACTCCATCAAGCCCTTGCTCCAAGGCCTACAAAATGAGTGTCCAAAACATGACATAGCCTTAGACAACACAAACTTACAGAAAATACCTACCAGCATTGTACCAGCATCTTATACGGAGTATGTTGGAATCTCTGTATATTACCTCAAGAAAAACTTGAGCCTCAGTTGAATTCGTTGTAACAGCCAACACAGTTCCTCTACATCCTTGGAATGCAGCAACTATATTTTCAGCCGGTATAACCTATGAAATGTGGAAACCAAATACCACTAAATGCCTCTGATGGATAGGGTAGGTTTATGCAATAATGTTTGGAAGCCACTGGTCAGACAAGAATATGTGTAATACACGCATGTTAGTAATGTGATAATCAATCTCAATTCTCAAGTCACTATGACAATTCTAATTCAAATTTCAAACGGCATATATGTGATAAAACAAACCAGAACTTTGAAATACCAATCTTCAGTAGTCTAACCTGCCAACCACCTCGAAAATCTATGACAATGTTCTTGGTTTCTACATTGTCTGGTTGTACGAGTTCAAGCTCTCTGGGTGAAGATACTTGTGAAATTACAGCAACTTTTTGGTTTTCACCATCGAAAATCTCTGGGCCATCAATGAAGAGAGGGTTGATGCGAGCAGTTGCTGGAAAAACCAAATGAGCACAGCAGGTCATGAACTACTCGAATCTATAAAGTTTGCACACTCTGTCAAGCTAATCATCAGACATTCAGACATATGACTCTACTAAGCCTGCGCTAATTTAAAGGCACAGGCATGTGTTTACTCTGTTTCTTATGTAAAAATTAGTCTGCATCGGTCTTCAGAAGCCGGACCTGTAGGTTCTAACAATTCAAATTACGGATTCAGGCTATCGAAACATTCATAGTTGAACCAGCATTAACATAATAATATAATCGGCGTGGATGAAACAAAGGGAAGAGTTGCTCTCACATGACCAATCCTTGCCGAGATCTTTGGATCCGAAGAGGAAAGTGCTCCAACCCCTCTCCACGGCCGCCGTCATCACCTGCCGGTTCTCGGTCCACACCCAGACGGTCTTCTTCAGCTCCGCCGGCGCAGCAGTAGAAGCGCGCATCCTGACGGAAACGCGCCGCGGGGAGGCTGACGCCACCACTGCATACATCAATCAGAATCCCAGTTCACGATCAGTAGATATCTCAACAGCGAAATCACCAGTTGGCTGGCTACTTGGACCCCCCATTTCCCGCCAAAGGACCAAATCAGCAGGTGATGCAACACGGGAGTGGATTCAGCAATTGAGTCGCGAGTCATGAATCGGGGTCGAGGAATCTGGCGTATTGGCGAGAGAATCTAGTAGGCAGGGACAGAGGTACCTGTTGTTTGGGGGATTTGGGGCGCGAGGAGTTGAGCGTGGAAGCCTTTGGCAGAGCCCGAGGAGGAAGAGACCGCCATTGATGACGAGGGGGAGCTTTGCGGTTGCTTAGCTTCTCTCTCATCATCATCTTCTTCGTTGAGAGCTTCGTATGGAGGCCCATGCAGCACGGTAGAGCGAGTTATTGGACCAAAAGATGAAGTAGAACGTGGCCCATGATGATATCCAGCGGCCCCGATTATTGTGCCAGTAATTTCCGAATTCCGATCTTATTCCGAAAAAAAAGAGAGTAACTCCGATCATCGGCCTAGATTTCCCGAGAGGGTTTTTGCAAGTCCTCTGCGTCGATGGAAACAAAATGGAACCGGCCTTTGCAAAAGGGAACGATCCGCGATTCATCTTGCCTGCAAATCACCTAAAATGCTGAGCAACTGTGAGCCCGTTTGACTTATCTAGGTTTGGCTTATTTACTCTCACATAATACTATTCGATCTAACAGCCGAACACTATTCGACCGAACAGGCTTTCTAACCTAACCAAACTCCGATCCATTTGCTGTGACGCTAGCTTTACGGTTTCCCCCCTGTCCCCCGATGAACTGATCTGCGCACGGATTAGCTTCGCTCGCAGTGCTAGTACTAGCCAGAACACGCATCCGGAGCCAGTTGCTGGTGGCTCCTCCACCAGGTACAAAAGCGCGGAGGCAGAGCCGTGTCGCCGTCCTGGTGCTCCGCGTGCAAGGTACAGCCAGCCCCGTGCCCGCCTGAAACCAAAGATTCCGTTCCGTTTCATCAGGATTCGTTTTTCTGCCAACACAACACACCAGAGTGGCTGGCAGCTTCCGAACGTTTCCCAATCCCACCAGGCCATCCCACCACGACGTGTTCTCCGCGCGCGCGGCACTAGCTACCACCGCGTACGGCGTGGAGCCGTGTCCCCGGCTGCTCGCGAGGCGGCACGCGCTAGTGGTGGAGATGGCGTGCAAGTCACAGGCGGGGGCCATGAGCCCAGCGAGCCAGGTCCGAGTCCGACGCAACGAAGCCGAACGGAGTGGCGGACACGGAGACGTGGTCCCGGCCCACCCGGGAATACGCGGCCGGCCTGTCCCTTTCCATCATGGCATCATCTCTTCTCTGATCTCTCGCAGCCGGACGGACGGCATGGGGCCAGCCGGCCAGGTCCAACCCAACGGCTATCCCGAGACAAAGCTAGCATCCTATGGAGGATCGGTTTTTTACTTTTACACCCTATTAGTACCTAGATATTTGATGACGCGTGCAAACTGGCCGTGCGCCTACCACAACGAGTGATTTCACGAAGCACCAGGCCCTGCTGTGCAAAATCTCCCCAACGGCTCGTTCAACCTCCGTGTTGCCGGAGTATAAACGAGCTCGCTCCCTCCAAAGCATTTACACCACCATACCCCAAAAGAGGCTGGAGAAGATTCAGCTGCCGCAGCACATCCCGAGAAGAAGCAGAAGCCACGACCGAGGAATCACAGCGAGGAAGGAGCACGGGTCCGCATCGCCATGGCCGGCTGCTGCGTGTTCCTGCGGTGGCCGTCGACGTCGCCGTCGCGGATCGGGTACCGCTCCCTCGACGACGAGGGCCCGTCGCCGGCGACGACGGTGACGGTGGTGGTCGGGAAGGAGCGGCGGGCGTTCTCCGTCGACCAGCTCGTGCTCGACTCGTACCCGTTCCGGGTGCTCCTGGAGACGGCGGTGGCGCGCAAGGAGGAGGACCGCCGGGGCGGCGCCATCTTCGTCGACGTCGACGCCATCCTCTTCGAGCACATCCTCTGGCTCGCCTGCGACGGCCGCTCCGTATCGCAGATCCTGCAGCTCGACCTCAAGGAGATCATCGACTTCTACGCCCAGGACGCCTGATGCCCTGATCCTCATCTGCTCGATCTCCTTCCTGCCCGTCCTTTGGAATTCGGATGGATGCGGCATTCTTTTTTAATTTCGTTCTTCTTCATCTTATGCTAATTAATGTGCATATTGATGAACATCTGTTACAATGTTACTGCTGGAAATACTGAAGTACTATAAACAGATGGCTGGTAGCCATTTTCTGACAGCAGTGAAGTTATTTCGTTTCTACTTGGTCCTCCTGAAGCTTGCTAACCAGCTTCATTAACTCTGTTCCTCCTCTGAATTATTGAACGTTTACAACAAGACGTCGTCAAACATGCAACGCAGTTAGAACTCAGGAAGTTTGGTTTGCTTTTCAAGGATGGAATTTTGTTGTGGTCATTTTCACTCAATCTGCTAAAAACACGGTGTTTGATGATCACAAGCTGTATACAATAAGCTGTCAGCCATCTTCAGAGCTCTGAACGTGACGTCCACCAACTCAAAACGTCTTGACCATTTCGTTCTCACGGTACGCTGATCCCCAACGGCTGACTACCTGACAAAGAAAATGCAGAGAAATTGAAACGTCCGGACATTATTGTGGGACTGATGATAGAAAAACAAAGGGCGTTGTTCCTTCGAGGCAATCGCATCATTTGGTGTATACACCAAATTCCAGCTACTCCGTATTACAATTATGTATTGGCATCAAATCATCCTAATCGTGCCGTAAACAATTCAAGAAGATATTGCCGATGGACCAAGAAATGTCAGAGATACGCTACGCCCCTGCTTGTTTCGTTGACAATATTCAGATTTCCACTATTTTGTACCCCATCTTGGTTTGCTATGTAAGTCGCATCCTTACATCATTTTTTTTTGTGCAAAACATGACAAAACTTAGTACAGGGTGGCAGCCTAGTAGGTGCATTATACGTTTATGTTTTCATTTCTCAACAATGAACTCCTGAATCTCTATCCCTGTGTGACGGGCGCCGCCCTGTTTCCTCACCAAAACTTCATCACCAACTTTCAGCGAAGTCACAGGAATAGCAGTTCCTCCACTTGATCCTCCCCCCCCCATTTCCCGCCAAAGGACCAAATCAGCAGGTGAACACGGGAGTCGATTCAGCCATTGAGTCGCGAGTCATGAATCGGGTCGAGGGATCTGGCGTATTGGCGAGAGAATCTAGTAGGGAGGGACAGAGGTACCTGTTGTTTGGGGGATTTGGGGCGCGAGGAGTGGAGCGTGGAAGCCTTTGGCAGAGCCCAAGGAGGAAGAGACCGCCATTGATGACGAGGGGGAGCTTTGTTGTTGCTTAGCTTCTCTCTCTCATCATCATCATCTTCGTTGAGAGCTTTGTATGGAGGCCCATGCTGCACACTAGAGCGATTAGTTGCTGGGCCAAAAGATCAAGTGGATCGTGGCCCATGATGATATCCAGCGGCCCCGATTATTGTGCCAGTAATTTCCGATTTCCGATCTTATTCCGGAAAAAAAGTCCGATAGTCGGCTAGATTTCCCGAGAGGGATTTTGCAAGTCCTCTGCATCGACGGAAAGAAAATGCAATCGGCCTCTGCAAAAAAAGGAACCATCCAAAGTTCATTTGCAGTTTTTTGAAAAAATACTTCATCTTGCAGTAGCTCCTGTAAATCACCTAAAATGCTCATGAGCAACTGTAACCTAGGCCTTGTTTAGATCCTAAATTTCACCTCCAAAGTTTACTGTAAAAAAAAAGATTTCCATCATATTAAAATATCGGCACATGTACGGAGTATTAAATTAAAGGACGAGTTTTATCTACCATCGCTTGTAGCTACCATCACCATCAATATACCATTGTGTGTATGTTTATATACTCATTTATCAGTTTGAGTATGTTCGTATACTAATTCTAAGATACTTCAAAGCGACTTGCATGAAAAAATTCAGAAGTAACCCTATTTTTTAAATTTATTATGATTATATCATTATGATTATATCATTATATTAGTATATAGAAAATTAGTATGTCCACATACTCAACCTACATACCACTTAGATAGTCTAGTATCATCATATACTACATGTACATACTCTTCGTTGGGTCATATACGTCCTCTAACATGAGATACACGGGTGAAGGTAGCTACCACCGATGGTAGAAAGGAATTTTCCTAAATTAAATAAATATATATATGTAATATATATAATTAAAAACTAATTACACAGTTTTGTTATACTCTACAACATTTTGAGCCTAATTAATTATTTTTTGGATAATTTTTTACAAATACAAACGAAATGCTATAGTGCGCAAGTACCTAAAAAGATAAAGTCTGACTGCCAAATTTAGGCGGTGTTTCTTTCCAACCAGAAATTTTTTTTTCAAAGGGAATCTTTCATGCATGGAGTATTAAATGAAGTCTATTTGCAAAACCTATTTCCTCTAACATGAGATACACGGGTGAAGGTAGCTACCACCGATGGTAGAAAGGAATTTTCCTAAATTAAATAAATATATATATGTAATATATATAATTAAAAACTAATTACACAGTTTTGTTATACTCTACAACATTTTGAGCCTAATTAATTATTTTTTGGATAATTTTTTACAAATACAAACGAAATGCTATAGTGCGCAAGTACCTAAAAAGATAAAGTCTGACTGCCAAATTTAGGCGGTGTTTCTTTCCAACCAGAAATTTTTTTTTCAAAGGGAATCTTTCATGCATGGAGTATTAAATGAAGTCTATTTGCAAAACCTATTTATGGATGAGTCTAACTTTGCGCGACGAATCTAATGAGCCTAATTAATCCATGTTTTGCTACAGTAATGCTACAGTGACCATCCTCTAATCGTGCGGTCAAAGGTCTCTTTATATAGATCTCGCGAAATAGTTCAATGTTGTGAAGATAATTTTGTAAACTGACTTTATTTAATACCCTTAATTATTGATCAAATGGCGGCATGGGGCCAGCCGGCCAGGTCCAACCCAACGGCTATCCCGAGACAAAGCTAGCATCCTATGAGCATCCTATGGAGGATCGGTTTTTTTACTTTTAGACCCTATTAGTACCAACATATTCGATGACGCGTGCAAACTGGCTGTGTCTCTGAACGCGCCTACCCCAACGAAGGATTTCACGAAGCACCAGGCCCTGCTGTGCAAAAATATCCCCAACGGCTCGTTCAACCTCCGTGTTGTCCCCATAGCAGGAGTATAAACGAGCTCGCTCCCTCCAAAACATTTACACCACCCCAGAAGAGGCTGGAGAAGATTCAGCTGCCACAGCACATCCCCAGAAGGAGCACGGGTCCGCATCGCCAGACGAGGGCCCGTCGCCGGCGCCGACGGCGACGGTGGTGGTCGGGAAGGAGCGGCGGGCGTTCTCCGTCGACCAGCTCGTGCTCGACTCGTACCCGTTCCGGGTGCTCCTGGAGACGGCGGTGGCGCGCAAGGAGGAGCGCCGGGGCGGCGCCATCTTCGTCGACGTCGACGCCATCCTCTTCGAGCACATCCTCTGGCTCGCCTGCGACGGCCGCTCCGTATCGCAGATCCTGCAGCTCGACCTCAAGGAGATCATCGACTTCTACGCCCAGGACGCCTGATGCCCTGATCCTCATCTGCTCGATCTCCTTCCTGCCCGTCCTTTGGAATTCGGATGGATGCGGCATTCTTTTTTTTTAATTTCGTTCTTCTTCATCTTATGCTAATTAATGTGCATATTGATGAACATCTGTTACAATTTTACTGCTGGAAATACTGAAGTACGTACTATAAACAGATGGCTAGTAGCCATTTTCTGACAGCCGTGAAGTTCTTTCGTTTCTACTTGGTCCTCCTGAAGCTTGCTAACCAGCTTCATTAACTCTGTTCCTCCTCTGAGTTCCTGAACATTTACAACAAGACGTCGTCAAACATGCAACGCAATTAGAACTTAGGAAGTTTGGTTTGCTTTTCAGGATGGGATTTTGTTGTGGTCATTTTCATTCAATCTGCTGAAAACACGATCGCCCTGTTCGTTTGGATTGTTTCCAGCGAGCCAACAGTGTTTTCCTCTCAGCGAAAACCAACGCCAGCCACCAGCCACCAACCAGCCAGCAGTGTTTTTCTCTCAGAAAAACCAGCGCCAGCCACCAGCCACCAGCCAAACGAACAGGGCGGATGTTTGATGATCACAAGTTGTATACAATAAGCTGTCAGCCATCTTCAGAGCTCTGAACGTGACGTCCACCAACTCAAAACGTCTTGACCATTTCGTTCTCACGGTATGCTGATCCCCAACGGCTGACTACCTGACAAAGAAAATGCAGAGAAATTGAAACGTCCGGACATTATTGTGGGACTGGTGAGAGAAAAACAAAGGGCGTTGTTCCTTCGAGGCAATCGCATCATTTGGTGTATACACCAGATTCCAGCTACTCCGTATTACAATTATGTATTGGCATCAAATCATCCTAATCGTGCCGTAAACAATTCAAGAAGATATTGCCGATGGACCTATAGAAATGTCAGAGATACGCAACGCCGCCTCTGCTTGTTTCGTTGGCAATCTTCAGATTTCCACTATTTTGTACCCCAGTTTCTTGTTCTTGATGATACACATATACTAAAGTACTGTACTATAATTTTGCACTGCATATATTTACTACTAACAGCTAACGAAGCCGTAGAAGTTGACAAGAAGTGCATCCACGCCCTACCTGTTCAATCATTGACTGAGTCGCCAGTTAAGTTTTTTATTTAGTAAAGTGCCCTACCTGTCGTTGTTACTCGTGTGCATTTCACATCTAGCACTAGCAAACCACTGTGACTAGCCCAAATGATGTTTGGAAGGCCAAGGCTGTGTTCAGTTCCAAAAAGTGTATGGGAAAATTTGAAAAAAAAGTCACATCGGACACTATAGCGCACTGTAGCACTTTTCGTTTGTTTATGGTAAACATTGTTCTACCATGACATGCATGAGAAGAGAGATTTGATGTGATTTGATGTGATAGGTGAATAGTGAAGTTTGGAGAGAGAATTTTTGAGAAGTTTAGGGAACTAAACACAGCCCAAGTCACAGCATGGGCTAGCTGAGGCCCAAAACGTAGCCTGTAGTACAGCTTTTGGAAGAAAAAGCATCATCATCAGAAGTTAGGGATCATTGACGTGGTACCGTACCAACCAAAGCTGTTTGCTGCACAAAAGAATGTTCCTTGGAATAAGCAATTCTAGCCTTTTGCCTAACAACCAGCAAATCGGTTGAGAGTTGAGACACAGCTTTTTTCAGAGCACACCTTGATGGCTACAGTAGCTTCCACCGGTTGATTGCACAACTGTCAGCTCTTGTATGAAAGAACATTTTGGAATGCTACTCATGAAACCAGTACTGGTGTATATGGTTCGTGTCAGGTAGACCTAGAAAGATGTTACAATACTCAGACACCTCGAAATTTATAGTGTTCTATCTGTGAGCATCTTCTGATCCCAACCAACAAAGCCACGTACATATATCTCTTCAAAAAAAAAAAAGCGAAGCCACGTACATAAATCCGCCCAAAATAAGGTGCAAGAGCCTGGTGCCATTGGAACCGAAACTTCTTAACTGTAAAGTCTACACGCATCCAGCAGGAAAGGCACCAGCTGATAGATATGCCTCAATCACAGGTGTTCACCAGTACACCACTATCGCATGACCACTCCCATGTCCCAAACATTTCCCACATAATATCCGGGAAACTAATGAATAAAAGTATGAAACCTTGCCAAGGTGTCCAGCCGCTAATGCTATCATCATCATGAGCGATTTCATGATGGGAAGTTAGGAACACTTGGCAGTTGGCACCAGCACGCTGAAGGTGTCGATCCAGAGCTTCGCCGAATGTCTGAACCTCGGCTCTGAACCTTCTGCGTCGCTATGTTCTCCAAGAAGTCCATGGAAGGAAATTCAACGCAGTCTGAAACCGAATTGTGCCTCTCCTTTTCGGGGCGGGGCACGAAAGGAGGCCGCGCCGAGCTGGCCACACGGAGTCGCAGATGATTTTTCCTGCCGACCAATCACCATCGCCTGCTCCCGGAAAGGCAGCTCGCAACGGCAAACCCGTGTGATCGATCTGTGAACGAAGGGAAGAAGCTATGGCCGGTGGGCGCGGGCCGGATGAGTCACGGCCTTGTGGGCCCAGATCGGGAGGCCATTCCATCAATACACCACAGCAAGTCACCAGCTGTAGCCGCCCCCCCTCCGGCCAGAGACGCGTGGTGTGTAGCGAGCGCCGTCAGAGAGAGGATCAGAGCATGCCAGTGCACGGTCGCGGGCACGGCACTGATGAGGAGCCAAGCTTGGATTAGCTGAAGGATTAGCCGCTAAGTAGTCTGCCGTGGGCACCCACTGTTAGCTCGATACCAGCTGGATTAGCATTTCTTTTTGCCTTGTCAGCCTATATAAACGTCCAGCTCGTTGTCCTCTGTCTCGTCTCGAGTCCCTCTCGCAAGCAGTCACTGTGCGGCGCCCGTGCCCTCTCGAAGAAGACAAGTCCGACACTGTTGCTGAATTTGCTCCACCACCACAGCTTCATCATCAGGGACGATTCGTCAGGGGGCAAGGAAGACAAGAACACGTGAGAGGGAGAGGGAGAGGAAGAGAGATCATCATCATCCATGGAGAACATGAAGGAGGTAACAGCGATCTCCATCTCTCCCTCCCCTGAATCATCCGCGGTGTTTGCTGTCCCGTGAACAAACAATCCCTTCTTGCTCCCTCGTTGCTTCTTGAGGAGCTTAGGCGCCCCTCGGCTTCATGTCGCGATCCGTTCGTCCATGAATTCCTTCTCACTGCCTGCTTGCTTGCATCCAGCAGCGCGGCCATGACGCGGCGGGCGCCAACGGCTGGATGACGGTGCCGGCGTTCGGGGACTGGGACATGAAGAACGGCGCGCTGCCGGACTACTCCATGGACTTCTCCAAGATCCGCGAGATGCGCAAGCAGAACAAGAAGGAGCTCTCCCGGGCCAGCCTCGGCGGCGACGAGGACCTCGCCCAGGCCCAGCAGAAGCGCACCCAGTCGCAGCCCAAGGCACAGCCCAAGCTCGGCCGCCCCGCCGACGACCACCGCCGGCCGCTCCACGACTCCCCAACGGTAAAGCTCTCCCCTTTCCTCCCGTCCCCGACTTCGTCACTCGTCTCATCGTGTTCACCAAACGGTCAAACTACAAACAAGTCCCATTTCAGGGTCACAAATTGAAGGCATTTTTAGTACTGTTTTTTTTCCGCTCAAATCAAACGTATTTGCATTTCGATTCGTCTGATCTTGGGCGAAGCGTCAGAGTAATGACTAGTGTAAGAGTAATTATCATGTGACAGGAGTACAAAGTAGTACAGATTTATATAAACTAGTCCGGACGCGTCAAATTACCAAACGAGACGGTGGGGGTATAAAACTAGCAAGTGGCAAAACCAGTTCTTGGAATGTACTGCACCACTTCAGTGTGCAGCTGCATTGCAGTCTGTAGAAGCTCGATTTCCCACTGCTGTTTCTGAAACCGATTCTTGAAATGCTATAATAGTTTTTCTAGTTTATGTCAAAGTCGCAAAGTTATCAAACAGCAGACGCGGTGAGATTTCAGGGTCAAACTCATATTCCAAAGCATTGGTAATCTTTAGATGGACGGTGGAACTAAAGCATGTGAAGGGAAGGACAACAACTTGCATTTACACGTGTTAGAAACTTGGAACTGGGGTAATAGTTAAATGTGTTAAAACAAATGTTCTCCCCTAGTACCCGCAAAAAATGTTCTCCCCTAGTGACTGACTCTCTGAGGATAGGATGCTCTGCGAGCTCGATTGCTTTGCTGCTTTCAAAATGCAGAGGGATATCTTTGTTCCATAATCTGAGGACAGGACAAGAACATAATTGAATCAAATGGGCTCACTGCAGGTCCCTGAGGATTCCTCAAGTATTAGCATACGCTGTAAATCATAATAAGACGTAGGCGTCAGGCGTTAGAGCAGTGTGCATTAAAGTTCTGAATGGCTTCTGAATGCAGGGTTTAGAGAAATAATAACGTAAAAGATTCAAAAACCTACTCGCAATTAGAATGAAATATTATCAATAGTTCTACGGAAATACGATTCAGTAAGTTAGATGACAGTTTTAATGTAAGTCCTATCTACTACCTGAACTGGAATCAGAGTTTGTTTAAACAACTATAGATTTGTTGGCCTGTACATGGACGTGTTCCAACTTTATGAATTATTCTTTGTTATAACTGATTGGCAAGGACGAATCTTCCTATTTTCTTAATCATATTCTCCATATCTACATGTCTTTACAAAGCTGTGCTGATGTATTAGTTGGGTCACTGTCCATAGGAGAATCCTAGGGAAACTAATGATGGTTTGAGTCAGTTGAGGGGATAAGCAACACTTATGCTGTGCTTGGCAAAATGATTGAAGAAGCAGCAAACTAAGGATTACTTGCCAACAACCTGGAACATCTTGGCATGCTCATAAATCATAACATCTCTCTCTTCTTGCTTTGTTGCTTGTGACAAATGGAGAATTTCCTCTTGCAAAACATAAATTTTACTCATAAAATTAAATCACAACCCATTTGCCACTACAGATTCAAGAGTGCATGAACTGGTGAAAAATCAGATATGAAAATTGTGCTATTGCCTAGTAACTGAAGCTCAAACAATTGCTCGTTGAAATTTTACTTCACTATGTGTATCAGACGTCCTGCCGTATAACATCCTTGTGTCATGGTTACTGATCTGAAATTTGTTGACGCAGAGAGGGAAGAAGTTTCTGAGCTACTTCCAGTGCTGTATCAAGGCCTGAAGAGGAAGTGCTGCCACTGCCTGTGTTGTGTCACAGCACAAAACCTGTGAGCAATTAGGTCTCGGTTTTGTTAATTAAGTATCCAAAAACGTGTAATATATTGGTCTCTGTCAGCCTGTATGAAGAACAAACCAGTTTATGGGGCTAAACAGCGGTCTTCCTTGTACACGCCGTCATCGGTTTGTTTATGACTTGTGGTACAATGTTACCCTGTAATCTAATATATTGGAGGGAGGATTTGGCATCTGCTCCGTCTTTTTGTACGATCAAGGGCCATGATTCGTTTGGATTGTTTTTTGTAACCATGATGTGAAAATATATTGGAAGAGCAAGCAATTTCTCTCCTCTATCAGGAACCGAATTTCACAGCTAAGAATGCAGAACCAGCATTGTGTTTATCTCTTCTGTCAGAACCGAATTTCGCAGACTAAGAATGCCGAACCTGCATTGTGTTTCCTGTTGATTTTACAAATTCCGGCTTGCAGCATATGATACTGAAAGTAGACGATACCGAGCTGGTCAGTGTCATACTGTCATCTGTCATACTACGTTTCAGGCCTTGTTTAGTTCAAGGGAAAAATTCTCTCTCCAAACTTCACTATTCACATTAAATCACATCAAATCTCTCTCCTCATGCATGAAACACTAAACGTGGATAAATAAAAAAAACTAAGTACATAATTTTGATGTACACGACGAGACGAATCTTTTAAGCCTAGTTAGGTCATGTTAGGATAAAGATTAGTACAAACAAACGAAAATGATACAATGCGCTACAGTGTCCGATGTGACATTTTTACCAAACTTCACATTCTCTTTTCGGGAACTAAACACAGCCTCAGTGTTGTGCTGTGTTGGATATTGTGAAATGCGAACGGTACATTTTGAATTGCTGTTGTCTGTTTGAACTTTTGAAGCTCGGTTAGCACACTCTAGTTAGATGAAAAAAAGGTGGGGACATACAATTAGCGCAGTTACATCTGAACATGAGCGTGGATTATTGCTGAAACAATTGTTTAACTGAGGCAGGTCGCACGCAATAATCAGCTATAGATTTGTTGGCCTGTACATGGACGTGTTCCAACTTTATGAATTATTCTTTGTTATAGCTGATTGGCAAGGACGAATCTTCCTGTTTTCTTAATCATATTCTCCATATCTACATGTCTTTACAAAGCTGTGCTGATGTATTAGTTGTGTCACTGTCCATAGGAGAATCCTAGGGAAACTAATGATGGTTTGAGTCAGTTGAGGGGATAAGCAACACTCAGGGTGTAGCTTGGCAAAATGATTGAAGCAGCAGCAAACTAAGGATTACTTGCCAACAACCTGGAACATCTTGGCATGCTCATAAATCATAACATCTCTCTCTTCTTGCTTTGTTGCTTGTGACAAATGGAGAATTTCCTCTTGCAAAACATAAATTTTACTCATAAAATTAAATCACAACCCATTTGCCACTACAGATTCAAGAGTGCATGAACTGGTGAAAAATCAGATATGAAAATTGTGCTATTGCCTAGTAACTGAAGCTCAAACAATTGCTCGTTGAAATTTTACTTCACTATGTGTATCAGACGTCCTGCCGTATAACATCCTTGTGTCATGGTTACTGATCTGAAATTTGTTGACGCAGAGAGGGAAGAAGTTTCTGAGCTACTTCCAGTGCTGTATCAAGGCCTGAAGAGGAAGTGCTGCCACTGCCTGTGTTGTGTCACAGCACAAAACCTGTGAGCAATTAGGTCTCGGTTTTGTTAATTAAGTATCCAAAAACGTGTAATATATTGGTCTCTGTCAGCCTGTATGAAGAACAAACCAGTTTATGGGGCTAAACAGCGGTCTCCTTGTACACGCCGTCATCGGTTTGTTTATGACTTGTGGTACAATGTTACCCTGTAATCTAATATATTGGAGGGAGGATTTGGCATCTGCTCCGTCTTTTTGTACGATCAAGGGCCATGATTCGTTTGGATTGTTTTTTGTAACCATGATGTGAAAATATATTGGAAGAGCAAGCAATTTCTCTCCTCTATCAGGAACCGAATTTCACAGCTAAGAATGCAGAACCAGCATTGTGTTTATCTCTTCTGTCAGAACCGAATTTCGCAGACTAAGAATGCAGAACCTGCGTTGTGCTTCGTGTTGATTTTACAAATTCCGGTTTGCAGCATATGATACTGAAAGTAGACGATACCGAGCTGGTCAGTGTCATACTGTCATCTGTCATACTACGTTTCAGGCCTTGTTTAGTTCAAGGGAAAAATTCTCTCTCCAAACTTCACTATTCACATTAAATCACATCAAATCTCTCTCCTCATGCATGAAACACTAAACGTGGATAAATAAAAAAAACTAAGTACATAATTTTGATGTACACGACGAGACGAATCTTTTAAGCCTAGTTAGGTCATGTTAGGATAAAGATTAGTACAAACAAACGAAAATGATACAATGCGCTACAGTGTCCGATGTGACATTTTTACCAAACTTCACATTCTCTTTTCGGGAACTAAACACAGCCTCAGTGTTGTGCTGTGTTGGATATTGTGAAATGCGAACGGTACATTTTGAATTGCTGTTGTCTGTTTGAACTTTTGAAGCTCGGTTAGCACACTCTAGTTAGATGAAAAAAATGGTGGAGAAAACGATTTTACATGCAATTGGCGCAGCTACATCTGAAAACGATTAAAAATGTTTGAGAATGCCGCCACGGATTCATATGGCCATGGACAGTCCATGGAGTAGACATTAGGCTTCAAAAGGTTGTGCCAAATTGATAGAACAACAGAGACTAGCAACTTAGCATCATATAAATGTTTCGAAAAAAACCTTACAAGTTCATTCATGGCTTAAAAAGTGCAGCGTCATGCGAAAGTTCTTTGTTTAAAAGCTACCGCGTGCGACTTGGATTACAAAGTTTTCCCAATTTTAAATCGAAATCAAATTGATTTTCGAATGAAATCAACGATATTCCAAACGCACTAAGTACATACACTCTCCTACTCCGTAGGCGATAAATCGCTCTGTTCGTCTGGATGGTTTCCAACCAGTGAACAATATTTTTCTCTCAGCAAAAACAGCACCATGCAGCAGTGTTTTTCTCTCAGAAAAACCAGCGCCGGCCAGCAGCCATATGCACTTCTCCAATCTTATCCGGTCAGGGCCCACTTGTCAGTCTCTAAAAAAATCTCACAAGGCTGCAGAACCCTGCACACCGCGCGCGGCTCATCGGCGAAGCAGAGATGGTGGGGCGAAAGCCGATGCGCCGCCGCCGAACCGATCGGCAGCCGCCGCCTCCGCCGCCGCAGTCCTTCGGCGCCACGGCTCGCCCGACCTCCCCACGTTCGTCCGCCTCCGCCGCCGCTGTCGCCGCCGACCTGGACGACCTGCTGCTCACGGCGCCGCCGCCGTCGGCGTCGGAGCCCCGGAGCTTCCCGTACGCGGTGAAGCAGCAGTGCTGGGAGAAGGCGGAGCGGGTGCCCGGGCGCGACCCGGAGAGGTGGCGCCGCGACGCGCTCGGCAACATCGTCTTCCGCAAGCTCGTCGGCTGCCCCGGCTGCCTCTGCCACGACTACGACCACATCGTCCCGTACTCCAAGGTCTCAGCTTACTACTGCACAAAACCAGTTCCTGGAACGCTGCTTTTGCTGTTAATTTTGTGCATGTTGGTGTGAAAGCCTGGGAATCCATCGGTTCCTGGATAAGTAATAAGGCTCACAGTATCTAGCACTGGAAAATATTGGTGCTGCTTTTTTATGGTACGCGGTTTTGTGGTGACGTTGTATCAGCACATCACTGACCCTGTTAAATTGACAGGGCGGGAAGAGCACATTGGAGAATTGCCAGGTTTTGCAGGTATGTCATATCTTTTCTGCTGTGCAATTGAGAATTATTCATCCAAAAACGTGCAGATATACATCATCAAGATAATGAGAACAAAACTTCCCATACCGTGCCCGTTGCTTTATTCAGGGAGCATGCTTATGATGTGCTGCACTACTATTTATTAACATGGCAGTAAATTAAATTATGGGTGTTGAAATAATTTGCCAGTGTGATATCTTGTTGGAAAAAACCATATGCCAACTAGTAACTAGTGTGATGTACCTGTTCGTATTTTGAAGGCACAAACCCACAACTGATGACTGATGTAGGGATTTATGCTTGCAGGCTACAGTGAACCGATCTAAAGGCAACAAGACTGAGATATCCAAATCAGAGCTCATACAGAAGAGCGCATATTGTAGGGTATCAGGTAAATAAAATATACCTTAAACGGGCTTTGTTTTAGTGAAGTGTTTAGTTATCCAGGTTCTCAGCTTATTAAGTAATTTGTCTGATATCCGCACTTTTGCAGGACGGGATATGGATCTTTTTGAACTCTCCGCCTATGGAAATGTCCGGCGAGGGCCAGATTCAGGGGGCTGCAAAATCCAATGAAGTACATAAGTAGAAATATCTGAATTTGCCTGATTAGAATTAGACTTCTTGCAGAAGCTTCTCTCTTTCTGATCGCGTGGTGGCATGTTGAATAGTGGTCTACACTTATCAGATATTCACACGAGAACTTGTGTGAATTTAAATATTTTTTGTGACTTTGTTTTCTTATTGGCTAGATTTTTCTGCAGGACAGTTGGCACTATGTGTGAAGGCAATAATATATTCCTCTTTCGCATTTAAGGTCAGTGGGACATCCAGTAGTTGTCTATCGCTTTCCTACTTTCTTCTGTGCCTTTGTCCACTTAGTGTGTACACAGATACTGCAATCTTTCCGCATGAATTGATTGACCTAACATTTGGATCCACAGATTTATGAGTGGACGAGGACGCATGAAACCCTATAACCATAAGGGAAAGCACACAGAGAAGCAATATCTGTATCTGACCCATGATGATGCCAACGAAGCGACAATGACTGGTATTATCTTGAGATTTTTGGGTATGTCTGGATATCATTACAGTTCTATATTATTGTTTAAACTTTAAACGTGAGTATGATTTCAGGCATGTCCTGACTCTCTGTAGTGTAATTTATCTCATGTTTTCTGTCATTTTGAATACAAGAAAAGTGTAGTATATTGTTGTCATTGCATGAGTGTGAGCAGATCCGTGCTTTTTATGAGACTATGTCAGATATATTTCACCATGAGAAATCTGGATCTGAAACTCACATGCTAAGTTTTGCTTTACCTAAAAAAGAAATGTGCCATTACTTTATCCCATATAAGGGATTTTGCCCTTAATATGGGTTGCACAGTGTTTTAAAGTAGAGCTACAAGTATCGAAGAAACCAGTGGAACAGTTTCTCTAGCAGCTCATTTCCATACTACTTGAAAGGTACCAGGATTAGATAAACAAAGTAAGGTCTCCAAGTTATAGTCAGGTTACAACCTCTTCCCAGTCAAATTTAGAATTGTTCCATATCTTGCACATGTGGAAAATAACAAAAAGCAATTCATTGCCAATGTCATTTTGGGGACTTGGAACTAGCTTAATGAAGGCAATCTGATGCTTGCAAATTAGAAACCTTCGAAGTTCCTTTTAATTTTAATTTTATTGTTCATACATAGATAAGGATGGAGCTAGATATTTACCAATTGCGTATTCTGGGATTTTCATTGTGATTGAAAGACCTGAGAGATTTATCTGCTTAACATAATTTGTTTAGCATGCTTGTTTGTTTCTTGTTTTTGAGGATGACGTGTCCACTGCTCTAACTGCGACCATGGTGGGTTAGTTGAAATCTCATTGTCGTTTATCTTTTCCTCTTTTTTTCATTTTTAAAAATTAAGCTTGACTTCTTACATAAAATAATTTTCAAAGCAACCATGATGAATTGGTTAAATACTCATTGTGGACTAGAAGGTAGGTACTCTCTCAGTGACCAGTGTGTCCACTTTAGCATTCTAGTGCAACTTTTGCGTTACGTGCCTTTGATAGGAAAGTGCACTAAAAAAGTTTGCCAAAGTTAATGTCATTAAGGTTTTAAGCTGCCAATGGTATGTAGACACCAAAAGGCAACTGCTTATTGGGTTTGACTTTAAATGTCAAAAGGGATCGTTCACTCGTTTCATAACATGGCCGAAAGTCACAATGATAAACATGGTGCGCACCCAGTACTTGAGAAAAGTATGGTCTTCCCCTGTCATGCTGTATGATTGTATTGTTACAGAGAGTATCTCCCTACCAACTTATCACATTAAACATGGGTTTTCACCAACCAAAGATTGCTCAGAGAGGAATAAAAGTCAGAAGTGTGGTCTGATCAGAACTATGCTTAGTTCGAGGGGGGGGGGGGGGGGGCATCATTTTAAGCACCTCTTTCTTTCTTAAATTCGTTTGTGATTTGTCGTGTCTTTTACCTGAGGTTTTTGTTTAGGGGTGCAGAATTTGCACTGACACTGGAAGTTTTGTAAGGTCAAACATACTGGCTTATTAAAGTGGTTGACAATGGTCTAGTTGGAGTTGGCACTACCAGATTTCAATGAGCAAAAAGTAGGATGAGTGGTGGTAATAATGCATATAATGGAAACATTCTAAAGCTTGGAATGTTACCTAACAAATGGGAATGTTTGTTTACTAGTGATGCCTACCAGCATATGTTTCGTGATTTTTTTCGAATATATGGTTCCCAAGTTTCAAGTTTCAGCTAACGAGAAATACTGTAAGCAAACTTGTCTGTGTCGGACTGTCATGTCAACATGCACGGAGAGTCGGAGATCCAACTACAGAATATGAAACTATTGATAATACAAATACTGCTTATTTGACATTGTAAAATTTGAGTTTGACTAGAATATTTTTAAATTGAAAAAGGACAAGGACAAACCTGCTGCCAACCAGTTAAAGAAAATGGTCAGCAATTAGGTTTAGATGCATGTGTTGTCTTTTTTTTCTTTTGGTCAGAAACAGTCGCTTTTTGCCTGATTAGAATTAGACTTCTTGCAGAAGCTTCTCTCTTTCTGATCGCGTGGTGGCATGTTGAATAGTGGTCTACACTTATCAGATATTCACACGAGAACTTGTGTGAATTTAAATATTTTTTGTGACTTTGTTTTCTTATTGGCTAGATTTTTCTGCAGGACAGTTGGCACTATGTGTGAAGGCAATAATATATTCCTCTTTCGCATTTAAGGTCAGTGGGACATCCAGTAGTTGTCTATCGCTTTCCTACTTTCTTCTGTGCCTTTGTCCACTTTTTGCATCACTTTCATGATCCAATTATCTCAAATAAAAGGAATAAAGAAACAAAGGATAAGCCTAGAAGGAAAGATACCAGCAAAGGAAAAAAAGGGGGAGAAATTGCACAGAAGCCCCTCTGAACTTGCTGTTATCTTCCTCAACCCCTTGAACTTACGCTGTTATCTCCCCTAAACTCCCAAATAGAAGTATAATTTGAGCCTGGGTGAGAGAACCAAGCATTTTTTAGGGGAGAGATACGATGACTACACAAATCCAAAGGGCTAAGGGTGCATATGCTAGTTCGGAGGGTCATAGACACAAATTGCAAGTTCAGTGTCTATGATGCAATTTTCTAGGAAAAAAAGAAGACTCAGACACTGTTTCTCGAGCACCTGCCAATTCCTATGCAAGAATAAATGGAAAAATGGAAATGAGCTGGATATATGCCCAAAAGTATCAAATTTCCAAGGATGCAGTGGACCACTTTTGTTCACTGAAATGAGCCAACCAGCCAATTGTTCTGATGCTATTGCTGAAAGACAATTTTGTAACCAAAATTATTATATTATTTATCCACAAATAAGGGAACTTGCACTCCCTATCCGTCCCCAACCCATATAGCTATCTACAAATATCTATTGTAGTTACAAGGTCCCCTTGCAGCTATGAGCTATGTCATACAACTCCATTGTCCATACCTAGTTTACAATCCTCTAATGTACAAAATTTCAGCTGTTCCATGATAAATGGTTGGTCTTTGTATCATTGAGGCTAAGGTGATACTCAAGATCCCTCCTGAAAGGTCAGTGAACGTGAGAGCGCAGCTGGGTTCCCCTGCAAGAATGGCAAGCTGTTGATGACTGCGTGAGTTGCTGTCTTGGCCTCTTCCTTCTGCTCAAAAACTCTCGCAAGCTTGCACCCTCTGCCATCTTTGGCCGCCTTGTCACCATTGATCCCAATTAGCGACAAGATGGAGCTCCTGGCCACCTCGTCTGCATCATCGATTCGGATCGTCTTTGGCACCCATACTTTGCCATTCCCTTTGGTATCTCCTTCATCATCAGAGTCTCTTGGGCGCTTTCCTGCCGTGAAGCAATTCGACTTTGTGGATGCTGGAGAAGCAGTGCTAAGCGATGAGACAGATTCAGACTGGGAGTGAGGCGGCCATGGGGCATTCCAAGTTCCTGGAACCATGCAACCCCAGTAAGCAGCAGCTGCCGGGTAGAATGGAATTGCGATGCCTGAGGTGTAACAGGCTGATGGTGGTGCACAGCTAAATGGCCACATGGTTACCCCGTTCATGCATGGATGCTGAACATTTGCAGATTTATCTGCTGTAACTTTCTCCTTTTGGTTGGTTTGGTTCGAGTCTTGTCCCTTTGCAGATCCTTCAGTGCAAGAACCAACTGATCGGTCATCAGTACTCTTGATCCGCGTTATTGGAACAAGTTTCTCCTTTAGGTGCTTCATCTGTTCTGTGAGGTCTAAGGAGGACATGTCAGAGCCGAAGCTGAGCACTGTGCCATTAGTCTTGGCTGCCGTGCAGACAGGATCGATGGGCAGAGCGGCCCTGACCCTTTGAAGGAAGTGGGAAGCGGCCGAGGCACTCTTGCTCTTGCGCCGCCCTGCACCGACAGGCACGTTGCGCATGGCGCCGCCTGCTGTCCAGTACCTCTGGCAGTTCTTGCAAAAGTGGCGTGGCTGGTTGATGTTGTAGTTGTTGTAGTAGCAGAACTTGGTGTCCATGCTGTTGCACCGGGGGCACGGCAGGATCTTGTCAGGCTTCTTCAGCTTCTCCTTCTGGTTGGCCGTCTCGCCCTGCTGCTGGTCTCCTGATGACTTCTTGCCAGCTGATGAATCTTCACTGTCCGCAACCTCCTGCTGCGGAGGTGAATCCGTGGAGTCCTGAAGGGTGTTCTCTTGTCCCTTCGGTTCAGTCGTGCTGCTGTCGCTTTGTTGTATGTCCTGCAACCATGCAGATAGTCTTGCTGAGTTGTTGAATTACTGCAGTTCTTGCAAAGAGTGTTCAAGCTTTCAGTTTTATTGTTCAAAATTAGGAGTTTTTCAGACCCATGAATAATTGCACCGGTTGGGTTAGTGACTAACAAAGTTCTTTTTCCCAAATCCTGATAGCTAACGAAACAGCTGCTGATTAGTATGAAATTCTAGTATTAGAGTAATGATGATGTAATGGACACGTATTACACGGCACAAGTGTTCTGAGTCCAAGCTCAAGAAAAAGAAATTGAGGGTGTTGCAATCGGCAGTGGTTGATATGGAAAGCTTCTGGAGCCCAGTAGTGCAAGAAAAAGATATGAGATGCTTTCAGCAAAATCTTTTGAAGCAAGGGAAAAGGGGCCAATCGGAAAAAGGCAAAATAGCGATAGTATCAGTGGTTCAATTTTTTTTTATACAGCCAAATCATGCACCACCTTTGAATAAACTGCTGCTAGAAGTTTCTTGGGCGGACAAAACCATGCCCATAACTTCAACGGAACAGCAAGAACGCTGTTGTTATCCTTGAAGGGAGTATCAGTCTTTCAATTCAGAAAGAAGGCGAATTGGCTTGCTAATGGAGCCAAAACTGCCAAACATGCCTGCTCCCTACCAGGCGAAAGGGGAAAAAAAGCTGAAAGAACATAGAATTCATCACCCTATAATCTTGACGAAGCAACTGTAACGTCTGCACAATTAAACTATACGAGTTGCCATGATCAAACCCCAAACGAAGAAAACAAAAACAGAATTCACCAATTCCAGACTCGATAAATTCCCAACCAAAATTCAGCACCCAATTCCGATTGCCCAGATCACAGTGTCCAAGCACATACTATCACTCCCTCCGATTTCACTTTCCCCGCCCGTATGAAAACACAGAACGTCAAAGCGCACGGAGAAAGATGCATCGAGAAACTGCAAACCAACCTTATCAGCCTCGCCGCCGGCGACGGCGGCGGCCTCCGGCACGGGGATGGTCTTCCCGAACAGCTTGATCAAGCAGTCTCCGCCGCCGCCTCCGACTCTACACGCCGCCATCTCTCACCCGCCGTCTCACTCACCACTACTCTCACGAAAAACCGCTTCTTGGCCGGCGTTCTTGGAATTTTCTCGAAGCTTTTATCACTCTTTCTTCTTCACCGCATCGTAGCTGCAACAAAGAAGGGAGGAAGCAAAGCAGCCGCGGCTGGCAGGCAGGGGCGATCGCTGTGCTGGAATGATGAGATTTTATCTGTCTCCGGATCGATGGATCGATCTGGTGGTCGCGGCCCAGACGGGAATGGGGATGGATAGTTTTAAGGAGCGGGGGTGGGGGTGGGGGCCACATAGGAGGGCGGGCGGTGGTCGAGAGCCACAAGCCCACAAGCTTGATTTGTGGCCTCGGGGGTGCGGTTTTTTGATTCTCCGCACTATCTCGCTTTTGCCCCTAGGTCCCTTTCACCCCACCTGACTTGGCAATCAAATCCTTCAATGCTGACGTGGACATGGAACACTACTTGCGATTCTCCTCCTTTTTTTCCTCCTTTGCTTCCACTTTCGCCCGGGTTGTTGAATGCTTGCATGGAACAAGGAAAAACCGGGTCCGGATTGATTCATTTGAAACCTATCTTTTCACAAATTATGGGGGTGTTTTGAACACGATTAACTATAGGATAGGGGTTTTCAAAATTAGGATCAAGTTCCTCCAAAAAAAAATTTAGGATCAACATCAAAGTTCTATAAGAAACTAATGATTGAAGTAAAGAGGATTGCTAGTCATACCCATTCATGAAAGTTAGTCCTGAGTACGTATATGCGCTATATGGATTTAAATTTAATCCCTCTATCCCCAGAAGGAAAGGAAACTAGCAGCCTGCGTGTACGATGTGTTGTGATGAAGTTGGTTACGAGGAATTTGTTTATGCTCACAGAGTTGGCGTGATTTGGTTTGCTTTTACAGAAAAGCATCTTGGTTTTCCCTATAGGTAGCTTAGGGAAATGTCAGGCTCTAAAACAACAGTTAGAGTTCATGTCTCATTTGGTAAAACTCGTACATCTTTCATCATGTGGTGCTTGGTTTCTGAATGCGATGTTCCCTTTATATTTCAGGGCAAAAGAAAAGAATGACAGTGTTGCGGATATGTTTTAGTCCACTTGCATTATCTTTTCCTTTTTGATTCTTTTCACCTTCCCCATAATCTATATTTTTTTTCCTTTTTTGTGCCCCTTCAAGCAGTTTGGTTCTTCAGTCGCCTTTTGTCATTTCTTTCTTTCTTTTTTTTTTTGCGGGCAGCCTTTTGGTATTTCTGTGGGAAGGTCAGTGTGATTGCGATGCTGTTTTTGTTATTTGTGCACATACAAATTGTCGTGCGTTTCTATTTCTAATGTATCCAAAACCTGTCCGATAACACACTTGCTTCTCTGCTAATTATGTGTCCGGTGTCCCTTGTTTGAAGCAAAAGCATACATCTGAATTCTGAAAGCAATTATACATTTGATGGTAAGACCAGCACTGTAATTCAGGTTTCTTTAGTCCACGGCAAAACACAGTCGCATGCATCATGAGATTATGTGATTTGAACTCATATAATCTTTTTCTAAAACAAAGTATAAATACAAACATTTATATACATGCCCGCATGTACTCCGAGGTCCCCGCCTATAAGCACATTTGAGTAGACCAATGGATCTTGAGATCGACATCAACCCAATAAAAGTTAATATCCAAAATAAATCATGAAAATACAAGCACCTCTCCTTTTTTATTTCTACATATTTTGTTTTCTTTTTTTTTCTAGGGATGCTTCGGCTGATGAGGCATTATTTGGAAGCGTTGCCTGCCAGTAGGCCTCAGTTTAGCTGGCAATTTCTCAAATGATAAATGATGTAGCTTCTGCTTCCATAAACTGCTACATCTCATATCATATCATATACTATATCTATACAGGTAATCCCGGATTATGGTCCCGGCCTTGAGTTTATTACGCCTTCTCATGTCCCTGTTCATTTGGCAAACTTTTCGTGGCTACTTTGTCTTAGGGTACATGTACATGTTCCGTTTTCAGGCATATATCACAAGAAACTGGAGGCCAATGCTTGTCTTTTATTAGCTATTGCGATTCTCAGCCGTTCATCCCATACCAACCTATAAACTGCAACTTGATAGCTCCGGAAGTTCCATCAACTTAAAAGTTAAAAAGATGGCAGCTGAGAAAAGGCTTATGCTTTCTCATGATACTTGGCAACATCTTGGTGTACATTGTGCGGTCAGACCTCTCCTTGCAAATTCAATGCGTCGAAGGCTTGAAGCTTCCTCAGAAAACGTTGCAGGGTGTGTTTAGTTCCAAAAAGTGGAAGAGAAAGTTTGGTGAAAATGTCACATCAGACACTGTAGTGCACTGTAGCATTTTTCGTTTGTTTGTGGTAATCGTTGTCCTAACATGACCTAACTAGACTCAAAAGATTCGTCTCGTCGTGTACATCAAAACTATGTATTTAGTTTTTTTTACTTACCCACGTTTACTGTTCTATGCATGAAGAGAGAGATTTGATGTGATAGGTAGATAGTGAAGTTTGGAGAGAGAATTTTTAGGTTTTTGGTGAAACTAAACACAGCCCCAGTTCGGCGCAGACAGGTTTAACGAGTTTCTAAGCTCCATGCTGACGTCATTGACGGGAAGGGAAGAAGAGGGCCGGGATTAAGAAGAGCCAATCATGTAGGCAAATTGTGTTTAAACTATAATTTTATGAGAAATAAATGCCCATAATATGAAATGGAAATACATGCCCATGAAATTTACTCTTGTGGTCGTTTATAGTTGTTTTTTCAATATTAATTTATGGATTCGTTCCCGTACACATATTCGAGCCAAAAGAAATGCAACGTAGATTCAATATTTGCCACTTTGGAAAAAAGAGTTTATAATGGACATAGTGGCGTTGCCACTATCTCCACGAATTGCCAACATTATTTCTCTACTGAATCTTTCCTTGAAGAGGGTGCTTTATAGTTTATTTGGTTGCTCCCTCCAGTTATATGAAGTCTTCCCCTCCAATTTTATAACTGATCATCCCAGGTTTCCCAATTCTTTTCTAAAAGAGATGCTTATGCCACTTCTTTTGTTCTTGTTATTCCTTGCTTTAACTAATCCAGAAAATAAAGGGCTCGATCTGCTAGTATCCTAGAAGGCAGACAGCCAACATATCATCATGTGAAAATAAGGCTATTTGACAGTAAGAAAAACGTTGTTGGCGTTAGCTAAATTTGCTGTAAAATAGTAAATAAACAAAACTACAGGTGGGTTCTGGAGATTTTTCCATCAAGCGAGGAAGACTTGAAACAAGGGAAACTTGCGTGTAGCATATGGACATATGGTACCATCGAGGTGAGCCAGTACGCTCATAGAATTTGTTTGCAGTGTTCTGCCCAGCCATTTCGAGAGTGAGATGATTGTTGGGTTCACGGTCAGATACGCACACCATTTAATAATAGTATCTCGTGCCTTTCTTGTTAATTATTTTATCTGCCAATATATACAAGTAAACACCAACTTTGGTCGGCGGATTTAGTGTACGTGAAACTTTATCTATCCCAAGTACTTTTTGTTTCTATACGTGTCAAACGTTGACGATGGAGCTTTTGGTCCTGGGCCCTGATTTTTTTCGCATAAACCTAAGGCCTTGTTTAGGCCCTGTTTAGATCCCAAAATCCAACTCCCAAATTCACTATGCAAAAAGAAGATTCCCCATCACATCAAAATGTCATAACATACATGGAGTACTAAATGTAGATAAAATTAAAAACTAATTGCACAGTTTTGTTGTACTCCGCGAGACGAACATTTTGAGCCTAATTAATCAATTTTTAGACAATTTTTCACACAAACAAACGAAATGCTATAGTGGCGCACGATTCCCAAAAGTCCCAAATTGGGTGTGCCAATTTGGCATCTAAACACGGCCTTAGTTGCCAAATTTGGCACACCAAATTTGGGACTTTGGGGTCTCATCGTAATCATTGCGTCACTGTAGCATTTCGTTTGTATGTGTAAAAAAATATCCAAAAAGTTGATTAATTAGGCTCAAAATGTTCGTCTCGCAGAGTACAACAAAACTGTGCAATTAGTTTTTAATTTCACCTACATTTAGTATTCCATGCATGTTATGACATTTTGATGTGATGGAGAATCTTCTTTTTCATAGTGAATATGGGAGTAGCTTTTGGCATCTAAACAACGCCCAAACGTCGAAGATATCTTACACAGGATTGATGAGACTTGTCCTAATACAAAATATTATCCCGACTTGAAAAGTTTTCCCATAAGCCCGTACACGTGTAACCAACACCCCAGGCGCATCATATCTTGATACGTGCTTAGCTCGGAACGGGCCCACCTGTCAGTGAGTCTGAACCGTCCGGAACCGCGACGATCCACGTCACATCGATGACCCCGTTGGTCGGCCCTTTTTTTTTGTTCCCTCCAATTTTCTTGCGGTCTCGTGGTACAGAGAGAAAAGAACGTGCCATGGAAAGCGACGAGAGGGTGCTTGGATCGCGAGCATCTGTAGAAAGATCAAAATCCTCGTCAGAAAGAAATTGGAGGCGTGAGAAGAACAGGTGTCGACCGGAACAGGGGCGGCTGCGACCGCATCTAAATTCGACTAACAAAAGCTAGGCACTGCAGGGATTTATAAATAAATCCAGGAACATGTCAACCAAGAAACGAGCTAGATTTTTTTCGTGTCCCTGAAAGCGACAGGTTTGTGTGCTTCTGGGCTGCCTTTTTCCGTGAGAGCTCGAGTGTTTCTTGCTCGACCTTCCAGGCCTTTTTGTTTGCTTCTCCTCGCAAGGGAGAAAAAGGGGCGTCTGAATAGAGTCATGGGTCTTACATTATTTGTGCCGTCCTGTTGCCGATGAGAGCGACGGCGACGCACGCTGCTGTAGTGCTGTCCGTGGCAGCAACGACGACGGGTTCAGACAAGCTCTCGTGGGCTGGTTGATTGGTGGCTTCTGGTCCACTCCAGGCCCATACCCCAAGCCACACCAGGGTGCTCTGTGCTTAGTAGTGTTGGCTACTCACCGGGCTAATTACCTGCAGCAGCGGCTGTGAAAATGCAGAGGGCATTGGGAGGCTACTGTCTAAAATGCTGGTATTCACATCACATGGAGCGTTTATTCTGTCCATTTACAAAAAAGAATTGCCTCTTTTTTCTAGTTACAACGAGGCGAACCGGGGAAGAATGCGGCTGCTGGCTATGGGCAAGAACAGGGTGTAGCTGTGCCGACGAAGCCAAATCCCAGCACGAGGAAAGCGAAGGCCTGGAGGAAGATGTACAGGTAGTATTGCCTGGCTCCGAGTACAAAATCGTAGGAGGCGCATAACAGGAGGTAGAACGCAACCAGGAGCTCAGGAACGTAAATCCTGCAGCAGAGGTCAGATCAGCCATTCAGCCAAGCAGCGTCAGACACATTTTTGCACTGTTCGAAATGGTACGCAAGGGATACCCTGCTATTTGTTGATAAGTAATCCGATCGCTTACCTCTCGACGCACTCGGTTGGTTTCACCGGTGTCAGGAGTGGGAAATCTAGCTTGTCCTTCACATGATCGCCCACCTTCTCGGTGACCACCCACTCGTCCACGTACGCGGTCTCCAGCAGCCCGGTCAGTGCGGCGCGCATTCGGTGCATGGACATGACGTTCTCGAACAGAATCCATATCGGCACCAGATGGATAGACCTGGCATGTTTGAAACGAGATCAGTAAACATGCGAGATTAACGAGCAGATAGGGAAAGGCACTCTGGAGATTGGAGAAAAAGATGGGCACTCTACCTAGGATTCCTGATGGCGTTCATGACTGTGATGACAGTGGGAATGTAGAACATTCCCCAGACAGGGATACTGACTTCAGGGACCATGACGGACAATGGAATCACAACGCAGTAGAACAGGAATGTAAGGATGGGAGCGATGACCCTTCGAACAAAGAAGAAGCTGTACAGAAGATGAAATTTCTTCCATACAGATACGTCCTGCATCATATAGACAGTAAATATGCTTCCCATATGATAATACTGTAACTTCATCCATCACATTGATTCAAGAGTTCTTGCCTTGCTTCTAACAATGTCCCGTGTCATTTTTCTGAAGAGGTTGGCAGCACCACAAGTCCACCTGTGCTGCTGATGACGGTAGGCCTTTAAGGTACTCGGGAGTTCACTCTTAACCTATACCAAAAAATTTTTACTGCAATAGATACAGGATATAGCCAGGTGCATATGCTTATTGAGAAGTCACCGACAGGAAAGTGTTGAAAGACGCACCCTTATATCACCAACATATAGGAATTGCCATCCCATGAGGCTTGCCCGCACAGCCAAGTCCATGTCTTCCACGGTGGTACGATCCTTCCACCCTCCTGCTTCACTAATAGCCGATACCCGCCACACACCAGCCGTTCCTGTAAAAGGTTCAGTCAAATATGACCGAAACCTCACATGATTGCTTCTGAATTCTGACAGAAGCTCTTACCATTGAAACCAAAGAAGGCATGCATAGATGAGCCTGATTCCTGCTCAACCTTGAAATGGTAATCTAGCGACATCTTTTGTATCCTTGTCATTAGGCAAGCATCATAGTTCACTGCAAAATTTCCCAGCAAAGGCCAGATCAGGAACATCCTGAAATCAGAATGAACAACAGTTCTCACTTCAAATTATCGACACAACCGCATTACCCATGGGTAGGCAGTGGAAACTGCATCAAATATTAGCACTAATTAACCTAACTCAATGCTTAATGAGACAACGAGTAAAAATTGTACTCTATGTAGTCTCACATTATAGAAAGTAAATGGAAAGCTTGCTTACCAAACTCCCAACGTGTCTGTACCAGAGCAATCTTCGAGTTATGCACAAGAAATGGTACAGTTCTTAAAAGGAAGTCCGGTTCAGGTTGGAAATCTGCATCGAATATGGCAACAAAATCGCAGACTTGGGCATAGCTATGTTCCATGCCCTTCTTCAGGGCTCCTGCTTTGTATCCCTTCCTATTCTCTCGAATCTCATATTTAATGTTGATTTTCTTGCTGGCCCAATCCTTGCATTCAAGTTCCACAAGTTCCTGCATTTGATAAAATTGATAAAAGCAAATAAATCGATCAATTCAATGAAAACAAAGAGAGCTTGTAATAATAAGCTAAAAAAAGGAGCTCTTTTGAGTTTGTTAGGCAGCGAATTATTACTGATTCTACCGAAATTATTTGGTGGAGTTGTCTTTTTAATTAATTTTGATTTGTTTTTACTATTTGTATGATCAATTGATCATGCCTGTCAATCAAATCCTGATTGATTTAACAGCAATGTCTTGCCATTGAGTTAAACTACCTGAATTTTCTCCAGGGGGGGAAAATGATTAGCTGCTCAAATAGTAGCCTTCACTATTTTTTGATAAGGAGCAGCCTTCACTATTAAAGTCATAGCAAATTGCTACATTTTCTGATAGCATGACACAACGGCATGCACACTCTTGTAATTCAAACCACTAGTGCTACCGGGCTACCAACAAGCTGTACTCTCCAGAGCTGGCTATGCAAAATTTCTTAGCTCAATCAAAATTTTGTCTCATTACGTGCAATAGAACAAAAGATTAAGGAGTTTTAAGCACACTTTTTTCAAGACATGAAGCTCCTAATCAAAAGATTAACACTTTTTTTCTGATTAGCTGTTAATTTATCACGAGAACTGCTACATACTGACATGGGCATCACATGAATGGAAGATAAGAAAAAAATAACAGTTTATCTTGCAGCAGTTTGGGTTACCTTAATGAATGGATCGGTGGAATCATCCAAGACTTGAATTATAATGCGGTCTGACGGCCATGTGAGGGCACATGCCGCTCCAATAGAGAGCTTGTAGACCTGCAACAGAATAGTATACGCATCATGTTCATTGTCACATGTGGTTAATGACCAAGCACACTCCCTGAGTACAAAATTGAGGCGCCTGTCAGGCAGGAAACATGGCTACTTAACATTCTGGATTCCACCAATTAGACAGATTGGATGGCCTATCAGATTCAGATGTGATCGTGAGCTGCAGCTTAAATATGGTCAGGGATTACCTGGGACATTACTGAACTGCAAACAATTAAGAGAATCTGCTCTACATTTTGCGATACTAGCAATGTAGGCCCCACATCAGTAGCAGCCCATTGCTGACTGAATTCCACATGTAACAGAACTCCAAGTCCTATTAATCTAGGCTCACATTTAGCATCCTGCCACATCAGAGTCCCACTCCCTCCGACTTTCCACACCAGAAGAAAACAATACAGGCATCTTAATTACTCGGATCACCATAGAAACTCTAAACTCTGTAGGTAAATTAAATCGAATATTATTGCGTACACCTGCGCGAGTCAGAAAATTAAAAGAAATTCGTAGGAGCTACGGAGTGAAGTAGAATAGAAGCATGGAAAGTGAAACCTCCTGATGTAAGCCAATGATTCCTGACGCAAAACAGGGGAGAAAACAACGTGGAGGCGCCTTACCTCCCTCTCATTGTACATGGGGATCTGCACGAGCACCATCGGGAACGCCCCGCCGCCCACGCCGCCGCGACCCGGTCCCCCGACGCGGCGGCGGCGAGCGCCCGCCCCCACGGCCCCTCCATGCCGCGGCCCTCGAGAGGTGGAGGTGGGAATCGGAAATGGTGGCCGCGCGTAGCTTGCAGCAGCTGGCTACTCTTTTTGAAACGGGTAAGGCTTGCTTTGCCAGGTAAGCTTAATGCGGGGCCCGCGCCGCGCTAAACCGGATGCACGAGCACGAGGAATCAACACACACTGGCATTTTGATATGCGGCTTAGTCCGGTGGTTTGACTTGCAAATCACGCACAAGCGAGATGATTAGCCCATTGAGCACGTTGGTAAACGCCTAAACGGTGATGATTAGCGCGTGCTAAACTGTGGATGGAACGCAGAGATGGATCCATCGCCTTCACGGAGTCAGCATTTGCGTGTCAGGGTGAGCTATTGAGCTTAATGAATGGCCGGGCTCTTCCTGATTCCCTCTAATCTAAGACCCAGGCAGGTCAAGCAAGCATCATGGCGGGTGCCGGTTGGATCTTATCTGGTGGGCCTGTCCCAGTCCCATGTCCCAGCTGTCATGTCATCCTCACGAGCTGGGCCCCTGTGCTCATTGTCTGCCTGACTGTCTCTGGCATGCTTGCCTCGCCGTTTCCGCATCCTCACCATCCCACGCGACGCTGGGCCCAAATCGGCAAATCCAGACATCTCTGTAGCTGTCTCTGTCTGTGAGGCGTCAGCTATCCGCTAGCGCCTAGCGCTATCCCTCCCGCCAGCAGCAGCACAGCCGAAAAGCCCAAGGACAAACGAACGGCACGGTCTCGCGCGCCCGCGCGGCATCTGTTCGACGAATTGCGCCGCTGGGTTGGTCGCCATGGCGCTGGCACGCGCCGCGATCGGCCTGCCGTTCTCGCCGCGCTCCGCGCTCCCGTCCTGCCGCCCTTCGACCTCGACGATAGGCTCCGGGATTAGCTTCGAGTTCTCGAGTCGTCGGCAGCATCCGGGTGACCAGAGAGACTCCGCACGCCCCTTCCGCTCTCGCGCCTTCTTCTCCACGTCTAGCTCGGCAGCGTCGTGCCATGCGGATGCGCTCTTATCTCTGTCTGGACCGTGCAGGCGTCGGCGCGCCCCGGCGCGCGTACCCCAGGATCGACGCGACGGCGCGGCACGGCGCGCGCACGGAGAACCCCAAGGTCAGGAACCGGCGGCTGCAGAAGAAGGTATGCTTCGATGGATGCTCTTCCAATTGGGTTTTCAGGATAAGCCCAGCAGAAAGTGACTGATCGCGCGCCGTCTCGTGCAGTTCAATGGCACGGCGACGAAGCCCAGGCTGTCGGTGTTCTGCTCCGACCGGCAGCTCTACGCCGTGCTCGCCGACGACCACAACAAGAAGATCCTCTTCTACGGCAGCACCCTGCAGAAGTCCATCTGCGGCGAGCCGCCCTGCAGCACCGTGGTAAGCCGCCGCTTGCGTTCCGTCCGGCAGGCATTTTTGAGTTGAGTTTACCACCACGTACAGGAGGCTGCCCGGAGGGTTGGGGAGGAGCTCGTCAGGGCGTGCGAGGAGCTGGGCATCTCCGAGGTCTCATACGACCGCAACGGCTTTGCTCGAGGCGAGAAGATGATGGCGTTCGAGGTCCCGATCTCACAGCACGGGTTCCTGCCAAGATAGGCTCTGTAGACCTGTGGCGTCGCTCCAGAAAGGAGGCACTCGGCTTGAACTGACAGTTCACTGAAGAAACTTATTAAGGAGACGAGGAAGGGGGTTGGTTCCATTCCATATTATGATACTGAAATTTGTATGATCCCATCAGTCCTTAGAAGTTAGAACAGTATGTAACAGTTCTTATTTCACCCAGCAGACACTAAGCAAGTCAGTCAATGCTAACAAAGAAAGTTTATTCGCACCATAGGCATGATTCCAGTACCAACTGCCCAGGCAGCCCAGCTCTACTTACATCTCTCAATTTATTCATATGTACGAAGACGCTGAAGTGGACATAATAAGGTGCTCCGTATGTCCTAGGGTGAAGCCGCTGACACTGGGAGTTTTGTTCCCAACCTGTGGAGCACTCCACATCTGGATCGATGAAAGTTCTTACAAGGAACGGTGTAGCTTCATCACCGATCAATTCTGTGCACCAACCTACCCGTTCTGAAATGCTGGAATCCCGGACCGGAGCACCTGTGAAGAATGCCAACATCAGGTGGCAATAACAAACATGCCTATTATATCATGAATAGAAGCTAGACAAGAAAATTAATGTTCAACCAATAAATTTATGGACATTTTTAAGTTCAAGTAACAGGATTACAAGGCTGATACCTGTACTCACAGAAGCAAGCAGTTTGTTTCTCAGGTTTGTCCCAATTATGCCACCCAGCAGGCTCTATGCAGTGACCCATAAAAGTCTCCGCAAAAACAACCATCCCAAAGGGCTCCCAGTGCCGACCTAGGCCCATGTATGCAGCTTCCCCATTACCAGTAATAACACACCTGAATGATGTCACTTCACTTGATACGTAAGTAATTCGTTATAACAAGTAAAAGGAAATGGTAAGATCACATATTCACATGCTCGAGGAAATATCATTATGCGCTAATAGCAAGGTGACTCCAGTTTGGAAGATTGCCGATAGGTTAACCCTAGTCTCGAGATAATCACCTAGCAGGTTTACTTTAAAGGTGATAATACTGGTGGGTAGTAAACTCACTTGAAGAAGACAAATCCAGTAGATTCTGGAGAGGATTTCAGGCCATGACAGTAATATATCCTGTTGTTTTGCAGTGGATATGGCAATGCTCAAGAAGGGCAGCAGAATCCCTGAAGATAGAAGTCATATTCACCTTCGATGTAACAATTTTTCAAGAACTGTTTTCCACCGTGCAAATTTAAGGTTTCTTGAATGATTTTGCATAGCAAATTGAAATGAAAGCAATAGAGATTGCAGGGAATAGTAGATTGATTGATTAGGATGAGAGTACATGCATATATATAGGCCAAGGACTCGAGGGCAGGGTTTATGGAAACAGAACCGGGCCCGAGAGACTTGCCTAATACTAATCAATCAAGGCCAATTAGGCCGGCAAGGCCCATGCGCACAGGACAGGGGCCTGCCTAACTAAACCTGAACATATAGCACTAATTATCATCTAACATAAAATACCTGAAAGTAATGAAACAATAAACTAAGTAATGACAGATATGTTTATGCATGCTTGCCTTGCCGTTTCCGCATCCAAATCCCACGCGACGCCGGGGCCCAAATCGGCAAATCCAGACATCTCTGCAGCTGTCTCTGTCTGTGAGGCGTCAAGCTATCCGCTAGCGCCTAGCGCTATCCCTCCCGCCAGTAGCATCCGCACATCCAAAAGCCCAAGGACAAAACGAACGAACGGCCCCGTCTCGCGCGCCCGCGCGGCACCTGTTCGACGAATTGCGCCGCTGGGTTGGTCGCCATGGCGCTGGCACGCGCCGCGATCGGCCTGCCGTTCTCGCCGCGCTCCGCGCTCCCGGCGTGCCGCCCTTCGACCTCGACGATAGGCTCCGGGATTAGCTTCGAGTTCTCGAGTCGTCGGCAGCATCCGGGTGACCAGAGAGACTCCGCACGCCCCTTCCGCTCTCGCGCCTTCTTCTCCACGTCTAGCTCGGCAGCGTCGTGCCATGCGGATGCGCTCTTATCTCTGTCTGGACCGTGCAGGCGTCGGCGCGCCCCGGCGCGCGTACCCCAGGATCGACGCGACGGCGCGGCACGGCGCGCGCACGGAGAACCCCAAGGTCAGGAACCGGCGGCTGCAGAAGAAGGTATGCTTCGATGGATGCTCTTCCAATTGGGTTTTCAGGATAAGCCCAGCAGAAAGTGACTGATCGCGCGCCGTCTCGTGCAGTTCAATGGCACGGCGACGAAGCCCAGGCTGTCGGTGTTCTGCTCCGACCGGCAGCTCTACGCCGTGCTCGCCGACGACCACAACAAGAAGATCCTCTTCTACGGCAGCACCCTGCAGAAGTCCATCTGCGGCGAGCCGCCCTGCAGCACCGTGGTAAGCCGCCGCTTGCGTTCCGTCCGGCAGGCATTTTTGAGTTGAGTTTACCACCACGTACAGGAGGCTGCCCGGAGGGTTGGGGAGGAGCTCGTCAGGGCGTGCGAGGAGCTGGGCATATCTGAGGTCTCGTACGACCGCAACGGCTTTGCTCGAGGCGAGAAGATGATGGCGTTCGAGGTCCCGATCTCACAGCATGGGTTCCTGCCAAGATAGGCGAGAGGATAGCCAAGGGGCTCATGGTGTAGTGGCAATGGCCACTAGCTAGAAGGCTCCCACCCAGGGTTCAAATCCTGGGTGAGGCACATTAAACTTCAGGGTCTCCCTTGGGGTATTTATTTCAAAAAAAAGGCGAGAAGATAGACCTGTAGTGTCGCTCCAGAAAGGAGCCACCCGGCTTGAATCGACAGTTCACTATAGTGTTGATTCCATTCCAAATCATACTGAAATTTGTATCATCAGTCCTTAGAACAGCATATGTAATGTAGATGTAGTTCATATTTCACAGCAGTCACTAAGCAAGTCAGGCAATCTAACAAAGAGAGTTTTTTCACACATAAGGCATGATTCCAGTACAAACTGTTCAGCTCTCCTTACATCCTCTCAATTTATTCATATGGGCGAAGACGCTTAAGTGGACATATATAATAAGGTACTGCTCCGTATGTCCTAGGGTGAAGCCATTGGCACTGGGGGTTTTGTTCCCAACCTGTGGAGCAACCATGGATTCTCGACGTATGGATCGATGAAAGTTTTTAAAAGGAGCTGTATAGCTTCATCACCGACCAATTCTTTGCACCAAGCTACCCGTTCCAACATGCTAACATGCTGGATCCCGACCAAAGCACCTGTGAAGAATGCCAATATCAGGTGGCAATAACAAACATGCCTATCTATTAGATCATGAATAGCAGCTAGACAAGAAAATGAATGGTCAACCAATAAACTTTATGGACAATTTTAAGTTCAAGTAACACTATTACAAGGCTGATACCTGTACTCATAAAAGCAAGCAGTTTGTTCGTTCTCAGGTTTGTCCCAATTATGCCACCCAGCAGGCTCTATGCAGTGACCCATAAAAGCCTCTGCAAAAACAACTCTCCCGAAGGGCTCCCAGGGTCGACCTAGGTAATAACACAACTGGATGATGTCACTTCACTTGATATGTAAGTAATTCGTTGTAAGAAGTAAAAGGAAAAGGTAAGACCACATACTTGAGGAAATATCGTTATGCCCTATTAGCAAGGTGACTCCAGTTCGGAAGATTGGCCAATAGGTTAACCCGAGTCTCTAGATAATCACCTAGCAGGTTTACTTTAAAAGTGAGAATACTGGTGGGTAGTAAACTCACTTGAAGAAGACAAATCCAGTTGATTTTGAAGAGGATTTCCAGCCATGACCAGTAATATATCCTGTTGTTTTGCAGTGGATATGGCAATGCTCCAGAAGGGCAGTAGAATCCCCGAAGACAAAGTCATAATGACCTTTTGATGTATCAATTTTGCAAGAACTGCTTTCCACTGTGCAAATGTAAGGTTTCTTGAATGATTTTGCATAGCAAATTTGAATATCTGAAAGTAATGAAACGATATAAACTAAATAATGTCAGATATGTTTGTATCGCCATACTACTTGGCTCCAAAAGACATCAACCCTGGTCACCTTGACAAATAATACTTTCACATTGAAATAGAATTGTCACATATCTAACAAATAACAACATTTACTTGTTAAGTGAAATCTTTACCAGGCCCTGTTGCAATTTCTCTAGGGATAGCACATACATGATAGACTATCTATTCAATTCTAAGATCATATCTCATCAAGGAGGTCAGTCGGAAATGGCACTACCTGGGGTATGCTTGATGCGTCTAGCCGTGCTGTCCCAGCAGATCACAGTGTCCTATATTTGCGATCCACACAAGGTGATGAAGCTCTTGGTCTTGGGAATGTGCACTGGCCGCTGGTGCACACCAGGGGCAAACTTGGTTGCTCAGTGTCATAGCATCCTGCACGCTTGCAAATGAGCCAGCTCCATCATAACCAAAAGCTGCTATCTTGGGAGACAAAACAAGCAGAACCCTCCTATCCCCCATTGCCCCTTATTTTCTTCCAAATCTTTGGTTGCTCAAATATTTTGGCACATAGAAATGTTGGAAGTATTAGTTTTTATGAAGCCTGATCCTTAAAATGCTCTATTTTATGAAGTCTGATCCTTCAAGGTTTGATGCCGCAGAGGCTCCATACAGGACCGCTTTGTACTTTCCTTGCTGATGTGTAGGATACCACACAAACAATACAAGTGATAGCTATAGACTTGGACTATCGTAAGATGCATTCATAAAGACAGACTTTGACTATGGTGCATTGTGCCTTTGTACCTGTCACCTGATTCTTCAGCATACCCATCGCTGAAAGGAAGAAATACTGTACATCAGTCATCACAACATCAATAGGAAAGTAGGAAGGCAAAGACACATTGACACATGTAACCAAGCCATAGGCATCCTCTGGTGTTAAGTGAAAAATTGATTGATATATGCCTCCAGGAGAGATTAGCAGTGATCCAGAGGCTGGCCAGAAGGCCTCAGGAAACTACTGTTGAGGCAGACAGGCAGTAGTCCAGCTGCTCCAGCCTGTAGTCTTCTTGGCCCTGGTTTCATACATGGCTCGTCTAACCTCTGTGGCATCTGCTGTTCGGCCAGCAGCTGTGTACATATCTATGAGCAAAATGTAATAACCGCCCTCCTGTGGGTTTAGGCTCCTTAGCTTCTGGACTGCCTTCTCTGCCATGTCAATATTGCTGTGCATCCGGCATGCACCAAGTAACACACCCCAGATCACATCATTGCTTTGAATCGGCATTTCCTCTATCATCTTGTACGCTTCCTCAAGTTGCCCTGCCCGACCAAGCAAATCCACCATGCATCCATAGTGCTCGATGGTGAGCTCCACTTTGCCATAATTTCCTCTTTGCATCGCGTCGAACGCAGTGCGCCCCTCCTCAACACAGCCCTTGTGTGCATACACGGTGAGCACTGCTAGCAGTGTCACCCCATCTGGCTTCACAGAATTTTCATCAGCCAGCATCTGATGAAACAAAGCAACTGTGCTATCTACATCACCATGTGATGCATATGCTGAGATAAGCGTGTTCCAAGATGCCAAGCTCCTCACTGTCATCCCATCAAACAAAGCACGCGCTTCAGTTAGGCAACCACACTTAGCATACATATCCATAAGCGCATTGCGGAGTGAAATCATCCAACCAAAACCATTGGAATCAACATATTGCCGCAAACGCTCCCCAGTTGCAAGGTCCCCAAGTGCACTGCATGCCGACACAACACTAACCATGGCCACCTCGTCTGGCTGCACTGGCATTGCATCAAACAACGCCAGGGCCTCCTGTGGACGCCGTGCCCTGGCATAGGCAGAAATCATGGCAGTCCAGGAAACGACGTCCCGGTGCGGCATTTGGTCGAACACCATTCGTGCGGAATCCAAATGGTTGCCCTTGAGGTGCGCGGTGAGTAGTCCCGAGAAGGAGACTACATCCCGGACGGGCATTTCATCAAACACCCTGCGCGCTTCATCCACGGCGGCCCGAGACGCGTACGCGTGCAGCAAAGCATTGTGGACGTGAGCGTGCGAGCTGCGCGCGCCGAGGCAGCCATGCTTGAACGCCTGGGCGTGTAGGTCAGAAGGTAACCGCCCCGGAGAACGGCAGCGGGAGCAAGACTTGAGGACGAAGGCGAACGTGAAGGCGTCGGGGGCGGCGCCCGCGCGGCGCATTGTGGTGAAGAGCTCCATGCCAGCGCCGGGAGAGGAGGAGGCTGCGAAGCCGCGCATGAGGGTGTTGTAGAAAAAGGCCAGGTTGGAAGCGGCGGCGGAGATGAACGGGAGATGGAGGGAGAGGAGCACGGAGGCGTGGCGTAGGTCACCGGCGGGGGAGACCGCGGCGAAACGGAGAAGCCTGGCGAGCACCGCGGTGGCATCGGCCGTCGGGAGGATGTGGCGGCGACGTAGGAGAGCGGCATGGAGGAGCCGGAGGTCGCGCTTCGTGGAGCACCGGCCGGAGCAGACAAATAAATCCGCCGGCGAGATCGACGGCATCACGGAAGCTGGCTGCGCGCCATCTGTTTGCCGTGAGTTGTGTGCTCTTTGTGGCGTATTGGACTCTTCTTTCCTTCACTGCTATTGCTGGTTGATGTGGCTGGCCGCGAAAATTGACAGCTACTCCCTCCATCCTTAAATATATTAAATATATGACTTTTAGGACAAGCAAATTAATTCATTTTTGAACTAAATAGCTTATTCTAAATGACATATATTTGAGAACAGAGGTAGTACTTTTTATTGTATGGGTATAGTGCAAATACAAACTGAATATTCAAAAATAATTATTGTGTCCAGTACTTCAACAGAACAAGAGAACCCATCTTTCACAAAAATAAAATGAACACACCTTCCAATAAACACTATGCTCGTAAATGTGAAGTTGGAAAAAAAAAGAAACCCTTAAATGAAATCAACTTCTATACTTCACGAGGAGTGTGTACAATTTTATAAAATCTAAAATTCTAAAATTATATCTACAAAGTATATATGTTATCCAAGTTTACTATGTTATCTTAGATACAAAGAACACATTTCATGAGTTTAAATGATCTTGATCAGATCAGGGCGATACTCTATTACAAGTTTAAAGGCTACATTTGCATCTCGCTAAGTGGATTTTTTTTTCATGTAAGGTTGCGCGGTGTAAAATGTGTAGTGGATTTTAATATGGATACATACTAATTACCTGGCCACAAGTCATATTCAACAATTTTTTCTATGCATATCCTTGATCTATATACTCTAATGATTATTTCAAGTAAATTTACAACTTTCTGTTGTTAGATAAAAAGAATGTTGCAACAACCGAGCAACAAGAGACATCATGTCCTATTGAAGAAAACAAGCAACACATATATATAATGAGTTTTCATAAGTTCAAAAAATGCAATGAGTTTTAATATATTATTTATGGCCACGAGATGTGTTTGCTTTCTATGTTTCACCGTATCAAATTTATACAAGATTTAAAGTACGAGGAAAAGTTAGTTCTATTAAACATTCTTTTCGGTAGGTTAAAATCTGTAAAACTTGCAAGGTATGCCAGGAAATGCATTATTTGGAGCTCTTGTGCAACTAAATCTCCAGTGCCGAGTTGGCAACCATCTAGTGATAAAGCATATTAAAGGCACATTTTGTCAATTAGTTATCTGGTTCTCTTCTAGGCTTCTAGTTTCCTTGGGCCAGACATACCATAGGCTAGACAACTTTGCAAAGGGTCCATGGCAATTTGGAATGTCTCCCGGCCGGTGGTCACCGATCCAATCCTACTCGTAGCCTCGTAGTCGTAGGAAAGTGATACACAAGACCCAGAGACCCCCCACCCAGTAGGCAGTAGCCAAGCGGAAACAGTCGCCTGGCCTACTAGGCCAGCGACAGCGACACCACCACTCTCACAGGCACGGCCTCACCTCCCTCGAGTCCCCACTCCCCCCCGCTGCGCCAACAAAATCACCGCACCCCCGCCTCGCCGGCCACCGCGAATCTTCTAGAACATTCTCGAGCCGCCGGGAACCGAAACCGCCGCCGCCAGTACCCGCTCCAATGCCCGCGGCGATCGTGGGGCGGCCGCCCGCCCGCCGGGTCTAAGCTGCGCGCGATGGCGAGGTCGAGGCCTAGGGTTTGGCTCGTGGCGGCCTGCGCCGCCGTGCTGCTGTGGGCCTCCGTCGCGCAGCTCATCGCCGTCGGCCGCCTCCTCCTCCTGTTTGGCCTCGCGGGCGACGCCGCTCCTTCGCCGCCGCCGTCCGCGCTTCCGCCCCCAAGTGCGTGGTTTCTGAATTGTTTTTGTTTTCCTGAATAGGTTCGATTTGTTTCTGTTTCTGTTACTCTAGTTGCATGGAACTTCGTAGAGTACTGAGCGAACGAAAATGGAAAAAAAAATACTGTGAGTCAATGCCTCAATGGTGAAGGGTATCGGTGTTGTACAGTGGATGCATTTGTTATTGTCCGTATGCATTTGTCATTGCACACTTGCACGTTTGCTAAGCTGCAAATGTTACTGCTGAATGTTTTTAATGCGATTAAATGAGATAAAAAGTGTTTCTACTTTCCTCAGAAAAGCATGCCAAACATATACTGTCATATAGTGATCCTCTGATGGATGACACCCTCATTTTTCTAGGGGCACTACTGTGAAGTTGCAAATAGCCTAATGTTTTGCTGAGATGAACAGTTGTAGGCTCTGTAGATGCTTTGTTTAAATAGTACCGCTCATTTGGCTGCTGCTGCAATACGGTGATTTCAATTGTTGATCTCTTTTGTTTTTTCAGGAATATATAAGAGCAATGGTTATCTGAAGATATCTTGTAATGGGGGTCTGAATCAGATGCGCTCAGAGGTCAGTTGTTGTTTGCTTACTTCTTCCATTCAACTTCTGATTTCCTTTTTCGCTCGTAACTTTTGTTGTTATTTGGGACATTGATTTATTTCAGATATGTGACATGGTGGCAGTTGCTCGTCTTCTAAACCTCACAATGGTTGTCCCAGAACTTGACAAGAGATCATTTTGGGCTGATCAAAGGTAATCTTCATTTTCTTCTAGAGGTACACTGCGCAACTAACTCTATCGATATCTAAAGTGAGTAACATTCTGTGTGGACAGCAATTTTGGAGACATATTTGACGTGAAGCATTTCATCGACTCATTAAGAGATGAAGTTCACATCATTAAACAGCTTCCAGAGAGGCTTGGTCCAAGAGATTCTGACATTATACTTCAAATGCCACCTGTGAGTTGGTCAGATGAAAAATATTACTTGCATCAGGTTTGGAACTCATCTGTGATGCACCCTTGTTTTCATGGTAAGTGCATCACCTTATACTCATGACAATCTCTTGTCTGTGCAGATCTTGCCACTGTTCAGCAAATACAGTGCCATCCATTTTAACAAAACAGATGCTCGGTTAGCCAATAACGGTATCAGTACAGAGCTTCAACTGCTTAGATGCCGTGCTAATTTTCATGCACTGAAATTCACCCCTCAAATTGAGGGACTGGGAAACAAACTAGTACATAAACTTCGAGTTAAGGGATTATTTGTAGCCTTGCATTTACGCTATGAGATGGATATGCTGGCCTTTTCTGGTTGCAACCATGGCCTTTCACCTGAAGAAGCTGAGGAACTAAAAAAAATGAGGTTTGTGGCTAACCCTGTGCTGCCTTACTGAGTAGCATAACTATCTTTTGAATATGACTCAACTAGTTCTTTATAGGAAGCAGTGAGCTATCATATTACTTAATGATCTTTATAATTTGTATGTTGACCATCCGAGAAGGGGAAAACAATTGTTACCACTTAACCCATCAACCAATGTCAGTTACGATGGCAGTGATAATGTGCATAACAGGCTGTTTCCTGTTATTCTCCAAAGCAATGCATTATGATTTAATTTTGTTTTTCATTCTAAGCAAAGTGTTTGTGACATCACTGCTGCTCTTAGCAAAATGGACTACTAAAATTTCCCATCAATTTTTGGTTCTGTTAAATTCATTTAGCTTATTCTGCTTTTGCTCATTTTGAAGAGATGAGTACAAAATGATGCAGAAAGGGGCACTGCACTATTGAACTATCTCCCTGCCTTCAATTCCAACCCAATGAGCAGAATTGTATAAAGAAAGAGATACTTCAATACTAGCCTCATATTCTGAACCCTACTGTTGAAGACATTTGATAAATCACAGTACAATCTATTACCTACATATATATCTTGGAAACAGTGAAAGTAACAATACAAATTTATTCTCTTTATTTACATTTATAGTTTATTAGGTAACCAAGCCATTGATGATGAAAAGTTAACTGTACATGTGGTTTTAATACTGACTATTTATTAGACTTAGCCTGCAAGGGATAGTAAGCTTCTTTCACTGTGTGCTATTTTCAAAGAACTAACCCTTTCTTTTCGAATCAGATATGCTTATCCATGGTGGAGAGATAAAGAAATTGATTCCCAAGCCAAGAGGTCACAAGGACTATGCCCACTTACTCCTGAGGAAACATCGCTTGTTTTGAAAGCCCTGGGATTTCAAAAGGATGCTCTTATATACATTGCAGCTGGTGAAATTTATGGGGGAGATAGGAGACTAGAACCACTACGTGCTGCTTTCCCTAAACTTGTAAGTATGTTTTGTTTCTGTTTTTTTGGGGGTAAAAAGAATCTGTCAATTATAATGCCCCTTGTTATGTCTTGCCAAAATATTTCGCAGTTTTCTAATGTACCATCGTTTAGTGAGATTTCCCTGAACAGAAGTCAGTTCTGCAATTGAATCGCATGTCTGGAGATAACATTTGTTTTTCATTATTCTGTCAAATTCACTGTATAAGCAGTGCTGAATACCTCGCAGGTAAGAAAAGAGATGCTGCTAGACTCTGAAGATCTGCGTCAATTCCAAAATCACTCTTCCCAGATGGCTGCACTTGATTTCATTGTATCCACAGCCAGTGATGTTTTCATTCCCACTTTTGATGGTAACATGGCAAAACTTGTTGAAGGCCACCGAAGGTATGAACATACAGCTAAGGCCATCTTATGAAATCAATTGCTTATTCAGAATAAATGTACAGCCAGTTCTCTTTTGCAATCAGTTTTTTTTCACTTTTTCTTCAAGGAAATCGGTGCATCTGGTTATGTTATACTTGTTTGGATTATCATTGACAGGTTCCTGGGTTTCCGTAGAAGCATGGTGCTAGACCGACGGAAATTAGTTGAACTTCTAGACCTTTACACCAACAAGACAATCTCGTGGGACAATTTTGCGTCTTCTGTTCAGGAAGCTCATAAGAGCCGTGTAGCCCAACCATCCTGCAGGCGAAAACTTGAAAACAGACCTAAAGAAGAGGATTACTTCTATGCTAACCCCCATGAATGCCTGGCCAATTCAAGCTTGTGCAGCTAGACCAAGTTTCTAGTCTCTGTAAGTGAGCAGATGGGCGTGAAATCATTTGCAACCTGGCGGAGGCAAAGCAGTCGTTTTGATGTGCAGGGGACTGAAGCCAACGGACCCAACCCATCACGATCATTAGACTGACATTCCTGATGCCCTGTTGTATAGGTCAGTTTTTTTTTCTTTTTGTCTTCGCTGTTGATTCATTTGCTTTCCAACATGCCAAAATAGGGGCCTGCTTGGAGCATGTAAATTTTGGTTTGTTGTCTGCCGTACCTGTTCATTGGTGATGAATTCGTGACAGGCAAAGGTGTATTTTTTCGCTTTCCTTTTTACAAATTAATCATCAGTGTTTAGTGGATACTTGGCGTTTAAACTGTTATTCAGAGGAGCGTGCAGGACCTACCTTTCTTTTACGGAAACGACTTGCCAATTTGCTTGGTCCATCAAGGTTCGATGACGAAATTCCTGTTGCAGAGCGTTTTATTGTTTGAACTGCAGTTGAATTATCGAAAGTCGAAACGGATGCTCGTGATTCTGTATTACGTGCCTGTCTCCTCTGGACCGTTCTATCTCGCCCCAGGCCCGTGGCGCGGTGTAAAGAAAAAGAACAGCAACAGGGGCATGCCAGTCTCCCTCGCCGGCGCAAGAGCGAAGAGGTGTGTGGTAGCACTTTAGCAGTAATGGGGAGTAAACTGAAGAAGGAAGTTCACCGTTGATTCATGAAATGGTTCAGCGACTACGAAAACAGTAAAATGAGTCACATAACAACAGCAGCATGGGCTGATAGTAACGTACTCCCCCCAGAACCCCCAAAGCCCAAAAATTCCAGACGGTTTAACAGTGGATAACTGGGGAGGCAAAACTGCATGAACGTCCTGGTACCAGGGTTTTAGTCAAGAGATGATGTATTCATGAGCGGATTTCGCGAAGGACCATCAACCCGACGTATTAATATCACACAACATTCCGGAGCAGTACAAGGCAGGCACCCTCGCGGGAAAAGAAAAGAAAAGGGGATATTTCTTCACTACCTCCGTCTCCTTTGATCTGCAAGATCAGTATAACGTATAGCTCGGCAAGACACATCTATACAAATCGCAGCACTGCTAAACTTGCACAGGTAAATGAGCACACTTTCAGTTCCTCATGCAGGTACAGCTACAGGCCTTTGGCTGGTCTTGATTCCTTTGATAGCTGCAGAATTGCAGGATGAGAATCAATATGAAGTTTAGTATCAGTTGGTATATATTTTGTTTGAAAACCATATGGGATTTTTCAAATTAGAATATGAAAAGTAAGCAATTGAACATGGATGCCATACCTGCAGCGTAGTCTGGAGCACCAAAAACTGCAGAACCAGCAACGATGGCATTCGCTCCAGCTTCAATGACCTGTATGTAAGGAAACATTAGCTCCTAACTGGACCAGAAGTTTAGGATTTGATCCACAAGTGCAGTATGAGAGGATATAAAGTTAAATGGCAGCATGGGAAGAAATAATCTAAACATGTTACCTTGTAGGCATTTTGGGGACCAACACCACCATCAACCTCAATCCATGGGTTCACTCCCTACAAAACAAGAAATTGAATTTTCAATGCTTTGAACATCAGGGCAGTGAGAAGCAAGCAAACATGGAATATACCTTCTCTGCACATAACCTTCTCAACTCTGCAATTTTCTTTACTTGACTCTCAATAAAGCTCTGGCCACCAAACCCAGGATTCACAGACATAATCAAGACCAGGTCAACAACTGCACACAAAAAATGAAGTAGTATGATTAGAATGTCACTACGTGTGGGCTTATTAGTTATTAGGCTAGTCCTGATAAATTGATGAGAAAAGTAGTTAATGTATACTCAAGCAACTACAAAGTCCATCTACTCTTGTCCAATGCAAGCGGCAAGCCTTATGACTACAAGGTGGGTAGCCAGAAAGTCAAGAGTGCTATGTGGTAAAAAATGTCACCAAATTCTCAAAAGTGGCAGCATACTTTGCATCTTAAAACTAAAAAATAAAAATACTATTATAATTATGCTGGTAGAAAAATCAAAATCCAGTGGCTTAATAACAACTTTTTTATAAGAACATAAAGCTTTATTTCTTAAGAGCAGTGTACAGATAACAGGGTTGAGTAGCCTGGTTCACACTTCACATGCCTACTTGAATGAATTTGTACTTCATCCAATATCAATCCTCAACAGTCATCATTTACCATTTGTTATTAAGCAGTGCTTATGAAGCTTTTGGAACCTAATCTGGAAAGAATAGATTTCGAAACTTGGTCTAATAACATCAACATATACCGTAGACACTTGAACGAGCACCATGATCTTACCATCAAGAACATAATCTATTGCAGTGAGTGGAGTTGCTGGATTCAAAACAACTCCTGCCTTTGCTCCTAGACTTTTAATCTGGCAGGAAATGGAAAGACAACATCAGTTCCAACTTCACCATGTCACTAGAGGGGTAACATGATACCACAATGACAAGGACGTTCAAAGAGTGTACCAAGCAGTCCTAAATCACAACTACAATACATCTTGGAACATGATGGTTGTATGTCTAACACTAGCAAGTCGCAACCATGCTCCTACATTAGGAGCCTGATGATAATTCAACCTCACAAAACACACTCAAAAAAGCACTCTCATTTTGGATAGAAGTCCGTGATTCTGTGTTAAATTATGAATCAACAAAAGTACAGTGAAGTGCTTGAGCAAAAGATTAATCAGGGCCATTTCCATTGCATAGCACCATGTAAGCAACAGAAAAAAAGATATCCAGATTCAATGACGTTTATGCATTTTTTCGTCATAAACTTTGTGACGATTCTTAAGTCGTCACTAGATTATGACGCTCGAATTCCGTCACTGTTAAGCTCTGAAAACGTCATAGATTAGCATTGAGCCCGTATAGCCCAGCCCAAGCCCAACGTTTGTAACAAAACTGAAAGTCTGAAAACGTCATAGATTAGCAAGCCCATTTTACCAGCCCGTTTGGCGGCTGACGTAGTGGTTGACATGGCAATGACGTGGCAATATTATATTAGGGCCTAATTCAAACTGGGCCTACTGAAATGGGCCAAATTTGGCCCACATTTTATTACCAACTAACATTATATTTCATCCATACACAGGCCACATAAAATTCAGCCCATAAGTTATCACAGCCCATAAATTACAACAATCAATTCAAGTTCAAATATGACATGAACAATCTTTTCCATAACAACATGACATTAAATTAAGGGACCACATGCATATTTTATAGCTATGCAGCTGCTGCTACCCTAGCAGCCCAAAATCTTAGGACCAGAAACAACATACAAGGACCAGAAACAACCAAGAAGATGTTTTACTGCCGCTTTTGAGTCCTTACGAGTTCATCTGAATCCTGAAAACAAAAAAAAGGCATGTCATATTTGTTTCACAGGCATTACAAACTGTAGAAATAATTAAAGGAAATTAAAAAGATAGTCTATTGGCAGGCAACAGCATCCATACAAGGACGTTCAAACATTTGCAAAGGAACTTGGTGTACCGAGCAGTCCTAAATCACAACTACAATACATCTTGGAACATGATGGTTGTATGTCTAACACTAGCAAGTCGCAACCATGCTCCTACATTAGGAGCCTGATGATAATTCAACCTCACAAAACACACTCAAAAAAGCACTCTCATTTTGGATAGAAGTCCGTGATTCTGTGTTAAATTATGAATCAACAAAAGTACAGTGAAGTGCTTGAGCAAAAGATTAATCAGGGCCATTTCCATTGCATAGCACCATGTAAGCAACAGAAAAAAAGATATCCAGATAAATTGAAGTATCCGTACTGAACTCTATTATCGGAGGCATTAACTTGTAAAGATAATGGTGGTGCAAATGTTTACCTGATTGACTGTTCGATGCAAATGGATGGTTGATGATTGTTCACAGTGGACACTAACAATATCAGCACCTGCCTTAATAAAATCTGGGACTCGCTGCTCAGGTTCCACAATCATCTGCAATAAAAAAACATAAATATCCACATTCAGAAGAGGTCAAGAAGGGATGGAAGTACAGCACATAAAAAACTAGTCAGCTTGATTGTGGCTTCAAAAACAGTACCAGATGCACATCCAATGGAAGATCAGTCACTGGACGCAGAGCATCAACAACCAGAGGTCCAATCGTGATGTTGGGCACAAAGCGCCCGTCCATGACATCGATGTGAATCCAGTCGCATCCAGCAACTTCCACAGCTTTTACCTAGTGACAGTTAAACATCATGGAGAGATGAGCATGGAATATTTGCTGTTTGACATTAAGAAGATGCATTTTATTTCTACACCAGAGCTTATTCTATTGCCTTGTTTTTATATTGTGAAAGAAGTTGCTTATGAGCTGGTGGAACAGGAATACATTGTGTAAGGCCAAATTTGCTGATGAATAGTAGCCTAACATGCGTGTAGGACATATCCCCAAGTAATAGTCAGTGCAATAAATCATGTCAAAGGAAATGGAGTTTGGTGGATGCTAGTATCTTAACGGACCTGCTCACCAAGCTTGGAAAAGTTTGCAGATAGAATGGACGGGGACACAATGATGTCATTCTTTGAGAACTTGTCAACCCGAGATGATGCCCTCACTTGGAATGCCTTCCTGGAAACCACAAAACAAAACAAAGAGAGCTTAAGCTCATATTTCAGAAATAACAGGCGCAAGAACAAAACAATATCAAGTGGTTTGACTGGATTTTTTTTTGGTGGTCTTTTCCCGAGCATCATAGACAGGAGAGCTGCTAACATATGCAAAAGCAGGCACGATCCATGGCATTTGCAGACTGAGAAATTCCTCCACAAGCAACATCGATCGAAGTAGCACCCGCAATTCTTATCCTCACTACTCACTACGACAAGCTATTCCTATTCGGTGTCAGGAACTCGCGACATTTGATCCCGAGCGTACAGAGTTCACGTCAGCAACTTCACGCACCCACCGAGAGCCACGGGGCTCCAATCCATGTCCTGCCGCGGCGACGGCACTGCTCCACAATTTGCAGCAGCGCCGCTCGGGGCCATCGGGGCGGCGGCGGCGACGGAACAAGGGATCGCTAGTAACTCCCGACGAGGAGCGAGATGCGACTGAATCGAAAAGGGGATCAAACCAGCCGCGCCGTGCTACCACGCCACGCGCGCCACGGCGGCGAAATGGTGAAGAGAGAAGGGGCGGCGGCGGCGGCGCGTGGACCGGACCTACCTGGGGGTGGAGAAGGCGAGGCCGCGGCGGTGGCCGAGGGAGGCCGTCCTCAGGGAGGCGAAGCTGGAGCAGAGCGACGACGACGGCGACGCCATCTGCCTAGCCACCAACTCTTCCGGCTCTTGGCTTGGTGCACGAGCAGCTCTGCGCTTGCGACGAAACGCTTCGGGTCGAAGCGATTTGGTTTGGCGTGTGCGTGTGCCTGCGATGCGATGCGAGGGGAGGGACTAGGGAGGACTGGAGATTGGAGTCTTTGGAGAAAGCGAGGCCAACGCAAGCCGCCACGCCAGTCGTTCGTTATCCTCCTCTCGATCGGCCGCGCGGCCCCGACCCAATCGGGAGCCGCCGGGCCACAGAAATCGCAGCGGCTCCGCCGTCCGCCCGTCAAGGTTTTGGTTGGTGGCGGCCGAGCCCAACAATCGCGGATTCGTCGTCTACCCGACTCTACCCTACCTGGCGGCCGCAGCCGCAGGTGCCGGGTCCGCCGGTGTCGGTCCACTCATCTTGCCCTGTCGCTGCGCGGTGCGCGGCCTGGCCTGGCCTCGGATGCGCGTGTGGCCGTCCGTGGGCTGCCTTGGCCTGGGCCGGCCAAGATACCCGCACCGAAATGGCACGAAATGGACCGGAACAGCATCAGGATCTTCGCGGCGCATCCGCTGCTTTCCCGATTTCTTCGGCTGCTGGCCTTGGCCACTGGAATCGGATATGAAAACCGAGAGATTTGATCTGACTAAAATACGAAAATCAGATACCATTTGCTACAGGACAAACATACCTTCACCACTGGAATCGGATATGCATTCTGTGACAGATTTGGATCTGACGAAAATACGAAAATCAGATATCATTTGCTACAGGACAAACATAACTTCTGTTTCTGGAAACGAAACAAAACAGGTACTACACTCCAACGCCGATCTTCCTTCCACACAAGCAATGTCTCCCCAAGCTCCAAACCAGAGGATATTATTCACCACTAGATCCATCCAGACATGATGAATTGTTGGCAGTACTTTCTTTCAGTCTCTATCTCTGACTATTACAACATGAGGCGAACAAATTCCCAACAAAAAAAAGTGTGGCAAACTGATACCCGCTTAGCAGAGTGGTCATACTAGAAGACATCATGGGTACTACAGTGAGGTGTGTGTCCCTTGCAAAGAGCAGCGAAAAGTTTGAAATGAGATTGCGAAATTCAAACTAGAGCAAGTGTACAATGATTAAAGGAGATACGGGAACTTTGGTTGGTCCTATTACGATATCCAGAGTTCAGACATAGCTCGTCGCATCTGGATCTAACTTGCACAGTGGATGTGTTACCTTGACTCCAGATAATTTTTCAAGTTTCTCGATGGAATCCATAACAACAATTTCTTCACCGTCTTGACTCATCCACAGTGGAAGTGGGGTGCCCCAGAATCTACTTCTGCTAACAGCCCAATCACGAGCTCCTTCAAGCCAGTTGTGAAATCTTTTTTCCTGCATGCATGCATTGTTAACAAATAAATTAAGTTAAAACAGAAACCTTTTGCATCATTGTTTGTGAATATATGTAGTTATTACCCACATAAACTCTCTAAACAATCGAATGGTGATACTTCACGTCAGTTATGCATGTATGTATTGTAAACAATAAAAATAGGAAGCACTACTAGAAAAATGAGATGAAACAGAACTGAAAAGGCAAAACAATGTAAGCATTGGTGGCATATGCAGCTAAGAGCAAATCAAGCCACATGCAAATGATTATGAAGCATGCCATCCCAAGTTCCAAACACAATACATGGATATACACAAGCACAAATCACATGTCAGCCAACCTCATCATTGGGATAAGAGTGCCGGGGCTTTCTATAGGATTTGTCATAATGAGGTAACATGACATAATATTGCTCTAATGCTCCCTAACATGCATTTTTAAAGCACACATGCCGGACCTAGTTTCGGAATAAATGCCAATACTCCCTGCAACATTGCCGGCTCTCTGGACTCAGCAGGATGTCTACTGACTGGAAAAACACTACATCAGCAGCAACTGGTAAAAAAAATTCCATAAAATTACTTTCAGGAGCAGCTGTGAAATAGCAACTCGCCATATTTTTTCAGGAGATTTAAACTGGCCACATATTCATAGTGGTTCATTGTGTTAAGTCCACCAAGCCCTCCTTATTCTCACAAGACCTTTAGCCAATTGACTTTCATTTAATAAACAAAAACAGCCAGAGTAATGTATAATCCACTCCATAAAATAATAAAATTGTATATATATTGCTATTTAAAGGGTTATATTGGAGAGTATGTCAATGTCCCAATGGACTTGTATTTCCAGTTATATTGGAGACTATGCCAATGTCCTAATGGACTTATATTTCCATTCAGAGGAAGTACTTTATTTGGCTGCTATACACCTACTTGGCCTGGTTGAGCCTTGACCCATGCCATGACATGTAAGAACAGGACATTCAATAAGCACATTTCAGGTAACTTCAAGGTCTGAGAAAAGTCTAGTAACCCAGGTTATCATATGCACGACCCTTTGCTACACTCACAGCTCTCTTTGCAGCCCTCTTTGCTAATTTATAGCCCTCGGCCGCAACACCTGCAAGGCACAGAAAGAGTATACAGTCATGCCTTTGGTGTCACAACAGGGATTGAACAAGTGTAACATCCCATTTGGTTGTTAGGAGCATTCAGAGGATGAAATATTTTTCTGCAACAAAGTTCAGGAATTTTGCTCTAATAACTCTGCAGTGGTATGAGGGATACCACATGAAGCAAACATCAATGGAATACGAAGATATCCAAGACTGGGAACTGAAATGGCATAACCATTTCCAGATCATGTGAAGGCAAGAAATATATCACGCTTCAATTATAATCAGAAGTGTTGATGTATGGCATGACAGTGTCTAGATCAGTAACCTACTGTCCTAGACTCTGAATTTCAGAATTTTGTGTGCCATTAAAAACTCTCTGTAGCCATTGGTCGCAGTACAATCTAAAGGGTGAAGACATTGCTAAAAAGTAGCATATGTATCTTCTTAGCATATGTATTTTCATCTGATTAGTCCGACAATTAGACTGCAAGTGAAAACTAAAACAACTAGAATCAATAACACTCTCGCATAGGGAAACTATGATATAGTTACTGATAATACCAATACTGTTTGTAAAAGACTACCAAGAGTTGAACAAATTAAATAAGAACCATTAGCAAATTTAGCTTTTAAATAAATGTACCTGCAGCGGACAATCACTGGCACAGGCTTCAGGGCTTTGGGTCCATTCCTCAAGCCCTTCTTGTATTTGGAGACCTAAAATGCATACAAGAGTACAAGGGCATATACTGACATCAGTGCCTAGAAAAGGCGGCAAGCAAACCTAAGGACAATTTTCTACATTCCACGATTGAAACATATTAAGCTGGTGAAATGATGCAGATTTTACTGAAGGATAAACATATACCACGCCAAAATATGATGTGTTTTGAAGACAGTTGGATTAATATGTTGTTATGATAGAGGTACAGTCAATGATTTTTCTACGAAATCAGTATACTGCATACATCCAAATGATCACAACATTTGTCTGAAATCAGAACACTTTCTGAATAATTGTTCAGTGTTTGTCTCTATCTGTTTCCCTGATTTATCACACTTGGCCTAACACTAAAACTATAGCGATGTGCCTACATCAACTTACCAAACCACCAAACACATAAGAAACAGTTTACCAAGTTTTTTATTAAAAACAAAACTAAAATTTTCCAATAATCTGAAGCGCACACGTTTGGAAACCACCTCAAACTAACCTACCCCTAAAATTCAACTTAAGATACTCAATGCTCCAAGAGGATTATCCTAAACACGGGACACCATTTATTACTATGATCCACGAAATGATACACATTTCTGCTCCCAGACAATTCAACGAACACCTAGGGCACACCACACTATATCACATCACCAACCAAGGATCATCACGAACAAATCACAACTAGCTAGGCAAGGCACCTAAGCACAGGCTTGAACAACAAAGCGCAACGGGGAGTAGCGAATACACCTTCTTCTTGGGAACGGCCATGAGCTCAATGGCGGGTCCCACGGCGGCGCCGAGCCCGGGTACCACGAGTGACTGCGACTCAGCGAGAGGGGCCGGGGGAGGAGGTGGTAGGAGGGGAAGACAGGAAGGCAGGCGAGGCGCCGCCGCCGCCGCCGCCGCACGCCGGAGCCAACCCGCCGCCGCCGCCATGGATCGCCTTTGGGGTTCCGGGGGTTAGGAGCAGGTGGGGGAAGTCCTCAGAGAGGCGTGGGAATGGTGCTGATCTGACCATTGAGTTTTAATCGGGCGGGCTAGATGAAGCAGGAATTGAACGTGAAGACGGAGAGCTTTGAATACGTGAAGGCCTCTGCAATACGTATTCCAGAAGTGCAATTTACAATACTGACTGAACTTTAGCATGTCAGCTCATACTTCAGACTCAGGTTTGCTAAAATGCAGCCTGCATCGTCTTCTCAACTACGGAGTATAAACCAGTTTAAAATAAAAGGGGTGAAATTTGCTGTGCTTTCTTGCTTCGTGCTTGTTTTGCAACTATTGGGTCCTGTTTAGATTCAGAATTTCTACTCCCAAATTTACTATGCAAAAAGAAGATTCCCATCACATCAAAATATCATAACATGCATGGAGTACTAAATATAGATAAAATCAAAAACTAATTACACAGTTTTGTTGTACTCTACGAGACGAACATTTTAAGCCTAATTAATAAATTTTTAGACATTTTTTCGCACATACAAACGAAATGCTACAATATGATTACGATGTGACATCGTACTCCCAAATTCACCCACCCAAAACCAACGTCTAAACACGGCCTCGATGGAATAATCTCTCAGTGTAGTGCAATCATTATGATTTTTTAACACAAAAAACATCGTTACTGAGCTGACCTCCACTAACAATTCATAGCCGTTGTTCCTGCAGTCCAGATCCAGCCGATACACTCCACAGCATTCAAAAATTTCCAACCCAAACGAGCACTCCGACATCGCCGCGCCGCGCCCACTCCACTGACTCCTCAGTGCCAGCTCCACCACCAACGAACCAGCCCAAACAAACTGCGTTAATCTCGCGAGGGGCACCCACAGTTCCCCACCCACCCCCAGCGATGGCCGGAGTCCAGGACGGCGGCCTCGACGACGAGACGCTGCAGCAGCTGCGGAGCCGCGCGACGCAGCTGCTGCTCAAGGAGGACTGGAGGGAGTACATCGCGGTGTGCTCCCGCATCGTCGACGCCGTCGCCTCCAGCGACGACCGCCGCGTGCTATGCTCCGTGCTCGCGCACCGCGCCGACGCCCGCGCCCGCCTCGGGGACGCCGCCGGCGCACTCGCCGACTGCGACGCCGCGCTGGCGGCGGACCCGGCCCACCCCGGCGCGCTGCTCTCCAAGGGCACGATCCTCCGTGGGCTCGGCCGGTACGCGCCCGCAGCTGACTGCTTCCGTGCGGCCGCGCTTGCCGCGGGCGGCAGTGGCGCGGACGAGGCGCGGGAGCTCGTCGAGCAGTGCAGGCGCCTGGAGGCGCAGGCGAGGAGCGGTGCAGTGGATCTGTCGGAGTGGGTGCTCGCGGGCTTCGCCGGAAAGTGCCCGGATCTCGCGGAGTACGTCGGGCCGGTGGAGGTGCGCCGGTCCGCGCACGGCGGCCGAGGGGTTTTCGCGGTCAAGAACGTCGAGGCGGGTGCTACTCTGATGATGGCCAAGGCGGTGGCTGTTGGGAGAGGGGTGCTTCAGGACACTGCTGATGGCGGCGAGAAGATGGTGGTGTGGGAGGACTTCGTCGACAAGGTGCTCGACGCCGCCGAGAAGTGTCCGAGGACGGCGGCTCTTATTCATACTCTGTCCACCGGCGAGGAGCGGCAGGACGATCTTGTTGTCCCGGAGATGGCATTGTTTAGGCAAGAATCCGAGGATCTCAGTCTCACTGACGGCAGCAACATGGTGTGGGAGAAGGGGACACAACAAGAGGTTCTTGATGTGGACAGGATACTGAAGGTGCTCGATGTGAACTGCTTGACCGAGGATGCCCCAGCCGCCGATGTGCTCGGGAACAATGGTGTTGTCAACTGCGGCGTGGGGCTCTGGATCTTGCCGTCGTTCATCAACCATTCTTGCCACCCCAATGCCCGGCGCACTCATGTCGGAGACCATGCCATTGTCCACGCGTCCAGGGACATCAAAGCCGGGGAGGAGATCACATTTCCCTACTTTGATGTGCTTGTTCCTGTGAGCAAGCGCAGGGAGGCATCGAAGGGTTGGGGATTCGAATGCAAGTGTGCTCGGTGCAGGTTTGAATCCGAGGATTTCAATCTTAAGCAGGAAATCTTGAAATCAGAGAATGACTTGGTCAATGGTGGTGACACGGGAGCACTGGTGGTGCGGCTGGAGGAAAAGATGAGGAAGTTCACCGTGGAGAGGCGAAAGGCATTCTTGCGCGCGTCATTCTGGAGCGCATACTCTGCCTTGTATGATTCTGATAAGCTGGTGAGAAAATGGGGGAAGCGAGTTCCAAGCGAGGCTCTTGTAGCAGAGAGCATTGCTGATGCAGTCGGCGGGAATGAGAGTTTGCTGAGAGCAATCCTGAGGGGTTCCAGAGATGCCAATGGCTGCGGCAACCGGCTAGAGGTGGAGGACAAGGTGGTGAGGATTGGGAGGGCGACCTTTGGCAAGGTGGTGAAGAGGCACGCAATAAGAGCTCTCTTCAGACTTACACTGGATGCCAATAATAACATTAACCTTTAGATTTTGATCCTGTCACTCCTGATTTATTCTTTAGTTGAGCAGTTTCCGATAGGTTTAGGTGCCAATTGTTAGGAATTTATCCAGCAAATATGCGGGTTTGCGCGAAATTTGTAATAAGCAGAGCAAGAATCAAAGATCACCCAACATCCATGAGAGCTCTATTTTCATGCTCTCTTGATCTTGGTTTCAGTTTTTTTTTTTGGTTTCAGTGTTCACATGTATTCTCTCAATTTTATATCCATGTAATTTTAGTTTGAAGTGACAAAACTGGAGATCCACCTCGTGGTTCTTTATGGCTTGACATGCTGTAACCTTTGTTTTTGTATATTCTTTTTAGTTTTTCTTGTAAATAACTTCTTGCTTGATGCTCATTCTCATGCACAAGTTTTCAAATAACAACTTAGTAAATAAGAATTATATATTTATAGAAAATATAATAAGGGATAACATAATATTTATAGCAAAGTGATACATATGGTAAGGATATATTTTCAAAAACTTAGTAAAGAAAAATCTAGATCTAGTAATGAACAACTTAGCATCATGCATATTAAAATTACCAATAGAAATTAATACATACCTCAATTATTTTATACACTTGCTATAATAAATTGATAATGTTATCAAAGAACGTTTTTGTCCAAGATATATAACAATCAAAGAAAATATAGTAGAGATCATGTGCTCTCAAAATATATTCATTAACTATCAAAGGGCAGCAAAACAATAGACCCACTAACAAAATACCCAATCTTGCCATTCATCATATTTCTTAAAGTATCATTGCTCATTTTGACGTGGAAATTGCAATTCATAAGGTATTTTTTTTTAGAGTATAGTTGCTTGTTTGGCAATTGCTAGGAGTTAATGCAGCAAACATTCAGGTTTGCACACATTTGTAATAAGCAAGCGGGCAAGAAAGTCCAACATCCGTCAGAGCTCTATTTTAATGCTCTCTTGATATGGTTTCATATTGTTTTTGCAATGTTCACACGAATTCTCTCAACTTTATATCCATGTAACTTTTGAAGTGATATTATCTAAATTTCCTGTATTTTTTTAATAAATACCAACATTTTAAATATACTACTCCAACATATTAGTTATGCTACCTCAATATACTAGATTATATCTCAATATTTTTTGTCATACAGAATATTGAACTACTTTATTTCAACTGTTGAATTTGATTGGAAGTTGTGTTAAGGAAAAGTGAATAGGGACACTGCCGCTGGTCAGAAGTTATGAGAGCCAGGACACAGCAAAAAAAAAATCGATTCAGTTTTTTTAGCACACAAATCGATCCAGGTTGCTTAATGCATAGGGTTTGTGGGCCGTTTTAGGCCTGTTACATGTATATATGCTGGGCTGTTGTTGGGTTGAAGATGCTGGGCTCATCTACTTGCCTCCTTCCCCTTCTTTCCCTTACCGAAGCGGCCGGCAGCGGATTTTCTGATGACGGCGAGGAGAGGCGATCGTCCGGCGGCCTTGGCGGGGCTGCGCCTCCGCCGCCTCATCTCCTTCCTCAAGCGCCACCGCCTCTACCGCACCGCCCATGCGTACGGCAACCACTTCCCCCTGGCCTCCCCCTCCCCCTCCCCCTCCCGCGGCGCTACCGTACCGTGATTAATTGTGGTCTGTGAGTTCAATCGTCTCTGCTGACAATTCGCCAATCAACCGCAGCCTGGAGAGGGAGACGGGGCTCTTCGACGCCGAGCACCTCCGCCGGATGATGCTTCACGAACGCTGAGCCGCCGCCTCGTCCTACTCGCTCAGCTTCGTCAATGTCCGTGACTGCAGCCGTGAAGCCGACGTGCTCAATTATCGCATCCTCATCCTCCGCGTTCTTGCCGCCTTGGCCGCTGGCCAGGGCCGCTTCGTCGACGGCCTCTTCCGACGCATTTACTCTTATGTCCACGTCTTCAAAGATTGCGATGGCATCCGGAGGCTCCTACTCTCCATGCGCTCCGACAACACCAAGTGCGTCCTTTCTTTGTACTGCTGCACTTTGATTCGATTATTACCACTTGTACCTGTTTGTCTTAGGAAATCTATCTTGCAATACCGTCTACACAGCGTCAGAAATATGCAGGGATTTTGCAATGCGTGTCAGAATTTAGTCTCCCTTTTGTGCCTTTTATCTTCTAGGTCCTCCATTCTATATCGGCGCATCAAGCCAAAAGCAGTGGAGGACATTATGGACTTGGTTGCCAAGTGCCCAGAGCTCAAAGCCAAGACACCATTACCACGCAGCACCTTCAATCTAGCCTACATCATGTCGCTCGGCCCTAGGTATACATCTGGTTCCAATATATATGCTCCAAGTTTGGTCACATATACATTCTCCAAATTTGGTGCTTGGCATACATCTGGTTCCAATATATATGGTCCCATCCTTTACATTCTCATCCAATACGTCCACCCTTCGATATAATTGTCCAGCTAAGTAAAAAATGTGTCTTGTTGCAGATTGTGGCAACATTCCACACGCCACATGAATAGAACCAGGAGCATCCCAGCACATGTCGTCGCCCTTTCCTTTGTGTGAAAAAGGTATTTGCCTCAAGTAGATTTTCTTTGGTTATTTTTTGCTTCTGGCACTAACTCTTCTTGCTTTGCTCAGACTTCAGACCTCCTCAGATCATTGACAAGACGAAAAGATCAGGTATTCCCCCACCCCCCCTGTACACTTTCTCGCGTGTGCTGTCACACATTTGATAGTGACAAATGTCTTGCAAACGCCATACATTAAGCACGTTTCATGGTTTTTGTTGCCTTTGTTTAATTGTTTTACGGAGCATGTTTAATGTCACAAGTTACGCCACTAATAAAGCCCAGCCTCTTCTATACACTAGATTATAGTTTTCACGTTCATTGTACCGCTAAACATATTGGTACATTCTCATTCAGTGATATGTATCATTGTTGTTGCACATGTATATTTGGCATTTGCATTCCTTTTGTTTTTCAATTTTCATAATTATGTAATATGCTGGTCTGTATGTTAAACACTAGCAATGTACCGTCACTAAAATCCAAGAACAGTTATAGACCTGAGGCAGCATCAGTTTCATATTATGAAAAAAAAAACCCTGCTGAACCTCTCATTTTTCCAAGGGAAATTGAATCTCTCCTTTGTTATCGCGTAAAGAGTACCTATTAAAAAAATCCTGTTGCATCATCATATGACTGGGAGTGATATTAATTGATGGGGTCACTGTACTTTATGCATTTGCATAGCTTTACAATTTTACGATATGTTCAGTTTGCTGAAAGGTTTAGCTGTTCATTCTTTCAATCTGTATGATAGTAGAGCATGCTAAAGTTGCTCATAGCGCTTCCAATATGTTCTTTTGTTCTTTTTCAGCATGAAGTGTCAACATGAGATTTGGCATGAACCGGTTGAAGGTGGGGTGATTGCATTGCCTCTGCTACTGAGCAGCCTGAGGCGAGCTACATGCTATATCTGAGAGAGTGGCTGGTCCAACAATCAAGCTGGTAGATTAGGTTTAATGCGTATAGCAGGAACTAGGATTGGAGCTGGAATCTTAAAATTTGTATCATGTATTTATCAAAAACGACTGTATCATGAAAACATTTATGTGTTTCTTGTGGTAGCCGTTGAAGCTAGGTTCTGATTCTAAACTTTACTATATTTGAGTCCAGGATCTATTTCATCTCGCGCTGATAATTGCTTAGAGACACTGAGGCATAGATTGGACCTGTATAGTGTATACTGAAAATCATCATGGTGAAGATATGAAAGTCGACTAATAATGCAAAATTTCACTAAGGAAACAAGTACGAGAGATTGGCAGGCTGTATGCTTCTCAGATTCCCTTGTTGATATTGTTGGTGCAAGAGGAAGACACAAGCACAGGCAGTGGGACTACATATATTTCACTTTTTTTTTGTATCTGACTTATATTTCACTTGATACCACAGAACATTCTTACAAGAGCAGAGTACATGTCCTTGTACAGGAGTTGCAAACAGACTGACGCAACCACCGACCTAGCAGTCCAACAGCACAACTGCAGCTCATTTCTGTTTGATTTCCATGGTTATTTCCTAGCGACATACAGAACTGAACCGTGTAGTATATTTCTTAGTGACATACAGAACTGAACCATGTAGTATATTTCCTAGTCATATGTTCATAGTCACGGTATCCGTAAAGCCTAAGCCACCTCCTTCCTTAGGGCAGGCCAACATCTCCCACTTTGCCATATGATATTTCCTCTTCTGTCCAGGTCCGTGCCAAAAGAAGTTTGCCCTGGAAGTATTTATTCTGCGATGTATCTCTCCTGGAAGCATATAGACTCCCATAGTATAAGTCGGCATGGAGCTGAGACAGGATTCCAGCAAAATCATCTTCCCACCATAAGATAGCATATAGCTTTGCCAAGTTGGTATTCTTTTTTCTAGTTTCTGATGAACATAAGCCAAATCTGATATGGTCATATGAGAGTCACTAATCATGATCCCAAGATATTTCAGGGGGAGTGTTCCACTATTGCAATTAAAAAAGTCAGCCACTCTCTGTTGTTCCATATCAGAAGCCCCTAACACAAACACTTCACTTTTTTGATAGTTGATCTTGAGACCTGACATTTCCTCAAAACAGTATAGAAGAAACTTTGTATTAATAATCGTCTGATCTTCTAGTTCAAGAAAAATTATCGTATCATCCGCATACTGTAGATGCGTAAGACCCCCCTCTATTAGATGTGGAACCAATCCTTTGATACTCCCGGTATCTCTTGCCTTAGTTAACATTGTCGCCAAAGCATCACTGACTATGTTAAAAAGTAATGGTGACAAAGGGTCTCCTTGTCTCAGACCCTTGTAAGTCCTGAAGTAAGCACCTGGGGTACCATTTACCTTAATCCCAACTCTACCACCCTCAATAATTTGTAACATCCACTCAATCCATCTACCAGGGAAATGTTTTGCTTTTAACACATCAATTATAAAATTCCAGTGCACCTTGTCGTAAGCTTTTTCAAAGTCTATCTTAAGAATTATTCCAGATTGTTTTCTACTCTAATTTCGTGAAGAACTTCATGTAGTATTATCACCCCCTCTAGAATATATCTGCCTGGGATAAAAGCCGTTTGTGTTTGGCTAATGATTTTATCTGCCACGGGAGTGAATCTCATTTTTAATACTTTGGTGATCCATTTGTAGTCCACGTTCAGAACACATATAGGTCTGTACTGTTTGATATTAGTGGCATCCTTCATTTTTGGTATTAGAGTAATAAACCCGTAATTTAATCTGGCGATATTCAATTCCCCTCTATAGAATTTCTGGAACATTTCAAACACTGGATGTTTAATTTGATCCCAGAACTCTCTATAAAAACTAACCGGAAGACCATCCATCTGGCCCAGGAGCAGAACTAGGATCCATATCTTTTAGTGCACACTCAATTTCACTCATCGTAAAAGGTCTTAACAGGGTATGTGCTTTTTCGAACAAATATCACACCCTAACATTTATCGACGGATTTTTCAGGTTAGAGAGGGAGTCCCTGGTGTACTTCGACGCCGCGCATCTGGAGAAGCTGGTGAAGGATGGGCGTTGGAGCGCCGCCTGGTACTACCTGCGCCGCTTCTCGCCGCTCTGGGAGCCGGAAGGGAAGGGCACGAACCGGCAGTATACCAGCCTCATGCACAGCCTCTCCGACGACTCCATGCTCGCTTCCCTCGCCTGCCGAGGTGACTGAAGGCGGCCGCGCCGCCAGCTCCATGTATCCCGGCCCCGCTAGCTGCGCCCTCCCCTCCGACGACGCCTTTCGCAACAGATTCCCCGAGATAATTAAGCGCTACGACTTGTACCACTCCATGACCTCTGCACAAGCCAGGCACGTGATCAAATCCATGGCCGCATCCCCAATACAAGTACTTATTTTTCGGATGTACCGTGACTTAGTTCTTTCCAACTGTTATGTGTTGTTTTGTGCTTGCAGGGCATCGGTGGACTGGGAGAACATAAAGCTCAAGACGTTGGAGAAGATACAAGACTTGCTTCGATCGCGTCCTGACCTCAAATGCAGCAGGCGAATGCGATTACCACAGCGCATGCCTACACTGTCGGAAATAGTCCCTATTGGGTATATCTATCTTCTTTGATTGTAGGAGGTGGATTGGTCCAGTAATTTTTTGGATTTAGTCGATCCAAATTTGCTCCGTGCAATCCTGTTGTTAACGCCCTTGTCATTCTTTTCCACTATAACCACATGATTATTTTCGATATCGTGCTAGTTTACGGGGTCCTCAGAGGCATCAAAGGAAGAGAGTTGAAGGCAAATCTGCAAGTGAACTCGCACATTTCCTTCTTCATATTCAGAAGAGGTAGTACATACAAAAGCTATATCCATGTTCTCTGAATTGTCAGCACTTATGTTTACCCCTATGATAAAAATCAAGTATAAAGGTTCCTTTCTTATGTCCAGGCTTCCCTCCAGTTAGGACACAAATCAGTCCAGTGATTCAGGTCAGCATTTTTCTTCAACACAGATCTGAGGCCGTGTCATTACAGATACAAAACCGGTTTTGAGTTGCCAAACTTCATATTTATTAGTTGACTTGTCTTCATATTTAGAAAACTCTAGACAATGTCAGACTTTCACACGTGTACAACAACATAGCCTTTTGTCCCAAGCTAGTTGGGGTAGGCTAGAGGTGAAACCCAAAAGGTCAAAAAAAAAACAGAAAGCCACTTTGGTGAGAAAGAAATTAAAGGTCGTTTGCCAAAGCTTTTCAGACCACAGAGATTAGCTATAGAGACTTTTTGCCCATAGTCGCTGCAGAATGCTCAGGACTCTTTCCACGAGAATTGCAGTGAGAAAATAAGGTCCGGCGCATAAAGTTGCTGCGGCGTCCGTTCTGTCGT
>OAMR01000269.1:1039493-1057610 GCA_900205405.1 Echinochloa crus-galli | reverse complement strand
TGGCGTCTATCCAGCACGACGTCCACGAACAAGCGGAACAGCTGAGCCAGTACCTGTCTCTTATACACATCTAGATGTGTATAAGAGACAGGTTAGTACCGTGCCTATCAGCGAGAAACTCTTCATAGGAGGAGATCTCAACGGCCATGTAGGTGCGTCTAATGTAGGTTTCGAGCGAGTGCACGGGGGGTTCGGGTATGGAAATAGGAATCAAGAGGGGGAGGATGTTTTGAGCTTCGCGTTGGCCTACGACTTGTTGTTAGCAAATACCCTATTTAGGAAGAGGGAATCTCATCTGGTGACCTTTCAGAGTGGACAACACACTCCCCAGGTATCACCTTACAATCTAAGCACGCCCGTCTATCCTCCCGCCTTGCAAGGATAAAGTCAATCTGGCTCGAGTGTTGTCCACTCTGAAAGGTCACCAGATGAGATTCCCACGTGTGATCTTCTTTATTTGTTGTCCAATCCCCTTCAGGTGTCTCCAGTGCCATACTTTCAGAGAGTACCTTGGCAAATGAAGCTAAAGCTTCGGACATCTCCTTATTGGCAGCCAACACAAGTAACTGATGTATCATTATTTTCAACAAGGGATAGTATCCATGTGTCCCAACTTTTGGTCATGCTATATCATCATAAATTCTTTCAAGGTATAAGCAGCATTATGCAATCCAGTGCCAGTAATTGTATAACAATACTGAATTGTCGATCGATGTGTCACATTTCAGTATTATGCTCTTAACAGTTGTCTTGGACAGGCATAAAGTGTGCTAGAAGTCAAGATGATTGTTACACTGGAACTTCTCACTATGATCCAACAGAATGTTCGAAAAGGCCGTGGACATCTGGAGATGTTGACGTGGTAATTTTCTAAAATACTGAGATGTGGCTCTGTCCCATACTTTGTTTAGAATCATTTTACACTTGTCTTCAAAGATATAAACATTTTACAGTGGAAGTCAATGTGGAAATAAGATGGATATAACCTACTTATTTAAGATCGAAACATCTTACGGAGTATATGTTATCTGGTGGTGTTATCTTAATCTGAAATAACCTACTTGGTTATATGATGGTTTAGCCCAACCTGAAAAACACTGTCTGGAACATGATGCTTTAAACATTATATATGGGCCTTTTTGTTTCTAGTCATGCCTTTTCCAGAAAGTAGATGGTTTACTGACGTGATCGGTATTTCTTCTTACAGTGTTTTTCTGAGAAGAAACAGGAGAATGATTTCAGCGAAAGAATCACATTGGTGAAGGAACTGCATGATCTGAGATCCGTTTGAATTTGGAAGACTTGGGAACGTAGAAATCTGGCCCATGATAGTGTGAGAGTGACTTAGTTTGATATCTGAACATATCAAAACTTAATAGTTTGGAGCAGTGTGAGATAAGAGAATAGAGTCATAGACTCAAAGGTAGCTTAGTTAAATTATGGCTACATTGAATGGGATATCGACTGATCAAGTCAAGGTTAAAAGAGCCTTTTCTGTGTGGTCCATATATGTCAAGTTGTAAAATAGGATGCAAATAAATGGCTCTTACTGGCTGCAAAGCTAATGTTCTAACAATGGCTGATGTTGGTTACTGTCCTAGCTGTCGTTGTGGCATGTTAGTAAACAGGTAAACAGCTCCATGGTGAGTCGAAGTCTCATTATGTTAAATCTCATAGGTAGGAAAGAGTATCCAGTTTGATTCTGAAATTGACAGTTGATGACATTATCATGTAGAACCTTAACTTGCTGATGACAATTGATTTGCTGTCTTAGGATGTACGGAATGCAGTATTTATTCTTTGAATTTTGATTCTGGGACAGCTAAAATCCCCTAATAATTGCCCCAAGGTAGATTTAAAACAATTTTTTAAGAGAAGTTTGACTGGAATATCATCAGTTTACTGAGTCAATATTGTGATCGCAGATGCTGGAGATGCCGATACAAGATCAGTGAAGGCCGATTCTAGATGGTGTTTCCTTCATGTCTGGTTGATGAGTGGAGATGGTCGTTAAATTCATGTCATAGAGTTTACTAAGGTCTTCTTTTTCTTTGTTAAGGGGTCATTTTAGCTGAGGATGTCATTGTTAATAACTGCTAGTACCTCACTAGATAATGTGTGACTGTGTGTACGTTCTGACTGGGAATGCTTTGGATCCAATCGAGGGGTTGAACAGCTGTATGCTGCTTGTCATTCAACGAAGCATCGAACACTCTGTCATAATACAACTTTTTGGATTCCATGCGCCTGTAAGGTCCTTCTAAATTGAATAAGATAAATTTCACAGGTATATTGGCATATTATTTTTTTTATGTGATGTATTTTTTGAGGGTTTATGTGATGTTAGCATATTGCTGGAGCCTGAGAGAGCGTCTCAAGGTCATTTTCCGATCAGCAGCAGATTACCAGACCAGACGGCCTGGCCCACCAATAGCCCAATCATCTAAACAGAAAGCCCAGTAACCAACCCATGGGAAGATGACGAGCCCACTCCGGAGTAGCCCAGCTGCAACCACCTGCGCCGCCGCCGCACACCTCCTCCAGTCACCCATCGCCGGCGCCGGCGCCGCCGCGCGCTCAATCCCACGCGCCCTCGCCTCTGCAGCTCTATACCTGTCGCCGCATCCAGACACGCTCGCCACTGCTGCTGCTGCTGCTGCTGCTGGCGACCGGCGATGGACGGGGAGGAAGAAAACGTCGGGCCGTTCCGCCGGACGAGCAGCCGCACGCGCCGCATGGCCACGCGCATGGCGTCCGCGCTCGCGAGCTCTGATAACCGCGCCCAGGTATTCTGATCTATCTATAGGTTGTCCTGCAGCTCTCCCTTCCTTCGATTCCAAGCTAAGCTCTTAACCCTCCCGACATGGATATATGGATAGTACAGCTTCTGTCTGCTCATCTGTCAAGGTTGAAATGCTCCAATTTTTAAGGGATATAGCAGAACCGTTTGAAGTTATTGACTTCATTATAGCCTGATTGATGAGTATTTGTGGTGATATATGCTCTAGAAGACTCTTTAGGCAAAGGGGTTTATCCTGAATCAACACTGCTTATTATGTGCCATATGTGTTGCCGTGTTGGGGTGCCTTTTGCTTTTCTCATGCCCCCTTGCTGAAGAACAAAGAAACAACTATCAAGAGGGAATTTACAGTCTAATTTCACTTTTCATACCTCTTGACGTGCGCATTATGTATCTTTTCCTCTATTATTCACCAGAAAGTCTACAGTCGGGAGGATCTTTCACTTCCAATCTGGCACGTTTTTTGAAGTCTAAACAAACACTCTGATTTGTAATCAAAATAGGTGCCAATAGCTTAGTAACCTTAAGCTCCACTATGCTGTGTAAAGTGCTATGCTCTTTCACTGCCATGATGTATGTTTTGTTTTGTTTTGTATGTCTGCTTTCAGAGCCTTTTCCCTGACATTCTTTGTCTGTCACTCTATAGTTCATCCGTGACTGATAAATTATGAAGAATTTGAGGTGTTGACTCAGCTTCAACTCATGCTAAGATCATTTTTGTGCGTATTACTGATCTATCATTGTGCCTGAAATAATCTCCTTCATGTTTTGCTACCCTTTTGTGAACATATCCATTCCAGGCTGCATTAGCTCGTCTTGAAGCTCTTGAGAGTGATAATGCTGGGGTTGAGGTGGTAGATCTCAATGATGATGAGTATGGATCCACGGATGAGGAAGATCCTGGTCAGTTTCCTTTCTCATTTATCCATGAGGGTTCACACATTATGTAGAAACTCAATGACAACTTACAATTGGACATGTTAATCTTTGCAAATCGCAAACAACGAATACCAAAACACATAATGGTTATTTATTATATGTTTTGTTATTGCTTGTAATATCGATCTTGCAGAAATAAATAACATTATTTATTTATTTTCCTTGCAAAGGAATTGATAAATAAGCTTTGACTAATCTTGAAGACATTATTTGAAAGATATGTTCATTTCTAACAACTCTGGTACAAACAACAACACAAATTTTCCGTAAGTTTTCTGTATTATTGGCATCAGCAATGCCCTATGGTCAGTCATTTAGATATCATTTAGCTCCATATATGCTACAGCTTCTCAACTATAGAAGTTCATGGGTTCACCATTTCTGGAAATGCTGCATTTAGGTACAGTATATAGGCCTTTTGGGTTGTGGACCAGTGGATGTACATTCAATTCAGATGCCCAACCCACAGATAGCTAAACTTTGATGCTGTAGGATAGTAGTCATAATTTGTTTTCTGCTTTCCTTTCTACAGTGCTCATGCAAAAGAAGCAGTCCAAGATCATGAAACGCAAGACAAGGCAAGGGAAAGCTTTGGAGAAGAGGGCAGCAAGATCATTCATGGATGTGTTACATGAAGTAAGTAATTTTGTGCTGCAAGTTTTTTTCTTATCATGCTTATTTTGTAGGTTGGGCACTTATATAGATTCTCTCATGAACTGTAATAGGCAAATCTTGAGTCCTTGGCTCCTAATGTCCCAACATATTTGAGGGCTGCCGTGGGTCCACCAAGTACTTCATCTCGACGCCACTACTGCTCAGTTTGTGGGAGTTCTGCAAATTACACATGCGTGAGGTGTGGAACACGGTTCTGTTCATGCCGCTGTCAAGTCATACACAATGACACTCGCTGCCTTAAATTTGTAGCTTGATGTACTGGATATGCTTGATGTGTATGTTTTGTACTCCAAAGGCTGGGTTGGTTCGGTAACTGGTAGAAAACCATTTTCTCACTAGGGTACTGCTGTTGCAGTTGCTAGTTAGATCTCTTGTAGACCGACTATATTTTCCTTCGGAAATGTTATGTGAATAGCAGCAGTTATTTGGTGGTAATTTTCACTTCCTTTTGCACCTTGCAATGATTCAGTGTGCCACTCGACACCTCTGCTAATTTGAGAGTGTAGGAGCTGGTACTGCAAGTTGCTTCTCGTTTCAATATTTCTGAATAGCACTCAATACCGCAAGTTGAGAGAATTGTCGATGTTTCTGGACGAATTAAATGCGCACAACTTGGCCATGTTAATAGATGTGAATTGGTACATGAATATCCCAATTAATCAGAGTAAGGTACGAAAATGATCAGGACGCAACGCTGCAGTTGCTCAAATGCTAATGCTTCGACCCTTCGGCAGGTCTGAATAGCATGAGAGTATTATCTGAATAATGTTGAAATAATATTGAATTGTCTATATTGTTTTGAATGTTGATCCTTATACAATATCAAATATGGCAATATCTTAATTAATGGAATTCAAAAAGTTCTTTGCCAAATTAAAAACAGCTAACCAGACTGAGTAATCATCAGAAAGCATGGACGCTTGTAACTAACTTCAGCTATATTGATGTCCAAAATGCTAGATAGATAATATCAAATTGAAATGTTAGTAAGTCAACAACATCATAGGATTTGATACACACGCCAAACTAATTGCAATAAAATGAATAACCTGCATATAAGAGTGACTCATTTTCTTGGTTGGCAGGTCACAAAAAGAACACAAATGCTAAGCCCCAACTTGCCCGGGAGTTAGGTCAGGGACACCATATGAATGAAACAATCTTGATTTCAGTCACACCAAGATTGTCTCAAGGTTGGTAACTCTGCAGTGTCCAATATATCACCTAACAAAGCCACCACCCAACGCTACATACATAGCATCTCTTGTGGACTGAACCCTTCATCAGGGATCACCATGGTAGAAGCTCATGCTGTGCCGGCGGCGCCGTTCTTCCCACTGTCAGGGCTCCACAAGTACATCGCCATCTTCCTCGTTGTCCTCTCATGGATACTTGTTCACAAGTGGAGCCTGAGGAAGCAGAAAGGCCCAAGATCATGGCCAATCATCGGCGCCACGGTGGAGCAGCTGAGGAACTACCACAGGATGCACGACTGGCTTGTGGAGTACTTGTCCAAGCACAGGTCGGTGACCGTCGACATGCCGTTCACTTCCTACACCTACATCGCGGACCCGGTGAATGTTGAGCATGTCCTCAAGACCAACTTCACCAATTACCCCAAGGTAAATGAACTGAAGACACCACTACTAATGTTCATTCAGTCTTCTGAAGAGCTGCTGTGTTCAGGTTCAGTACTGAAAACTGATTCGAATGTCTGAACACTGCGTGTATAGGGGGACGTGTACAGATCCTACATGGATGTGCTGCTCGGCGACGGCATATTCAACGCCGACGGCGAGCTGTGGAGGAAGCAGAGGAAGACGGCGAGCTTCGAGTTCGCCTCCAAGAACCTGAGAGATTTCAGTGCCATTGTGTTCAGAGAATACTCACTGAAGTTGTCAGGCATACTGAGCCAAGCATCCAAGGCAGGCAAAGTTGTGGACATGCAGGTCAATCACTTGTTCACTACTTACTCCCTCGCCAATATGATCATTTCATTGTTGTGAATATATATGAGATGAAAAGTTCTAACACGAGAACTATTTGCAATTCAGGAACTGTACATGAGGATGACGCTGGACTCCATCTGCAAGGTCGGGTTCGGGGTTGAGATCGGCACGCTGTCGCCGGATCTCCCCGAGAACAGCTTCGCCCAGGCGTTCGACGCCGCCAACATCATCGTGACGCTGCGGTTCATCGACCCCCTGTGGCGCCTCAAGAGGTTCTTCCACGTCGGGTCGGAGGCCCTCCTCGAGCAGAGCATCAAGCTCGTCGACGAGTTCACCTACAGCGTCATCCGCCGGAGGAAGGCCGAGATCGTCGAGGCCCGGGTCAGCGGCAAGCAAGAGAAGGTATGCAATCCTTTTCGCTTTCATTTCTTCACTCCGTACGTGTTGCTGCGGTGGCCGGTGGAGAGTGGACATGAACATGAACATGTACGTGTGAGCTGTTATACAGATCAAGCATGACATCTTGTCGCGGTTCATCGAGTTGGGCGAGGCCGGCGGCGACGGCTGCGGGCTCGGCGACGACAAGAGCCTCCGGGACGTGGTGCTCAACTTCGTGATCGCCGGGCGGGACACGACGGCGACGACGCTGTCGTGGTTCACCTACATGGCCATGTCGCACCCGGACGTGGCCGAGAAGCTCCGCCGCGAGCTGTGCGCGTTCGAGGCGGAGCGCGCGCGCGAGGAGGGCGTCACTCTGGTGCCCGCCGCCGCCGACGACGACGAGACGTTCGCCGCCCGCGTGGCGCAGTTCGCGAGCCTCCTCAACTACGACAGCCTCGGCAAGCTGGTGTACCTCCACGCCTGCGTCACCGAGACCCTCCGCCTCTACCCCGCCGTCCCTCAGGTGAGCACGACCTCCGATGCAAATGCTTGCACGCAGCTAGCACTGATCGATGAGAGAATTCCCAATGATGCGAAAAAAAAATGAAGGACCCTAAGGGAATCCTGGAGGACGACGTGCTGCCGGACGGGACGAAGGTGAGGGCGGGGGGGATGGTGACGTACGTGCCCTACTCGATGGGGAGGATGGAGTACAACTGGGGCGCCGACGCGGCGAGGTTCCGGCCGGAGCGGTGGATCAACGACGACGGCGCGTTCCGGAACGCGTCGCCGTTCAAGTTCACGGCGTTCCAGGCGGGGCCGAGGATCTGCCTGGGCAAGGACTCGGCGTACCTGCAGATGAAGATGGCGCTGGCCATCCTCTGCCGATTCTACAGGTTCCAGCTGCTCGAGGGCCACCCCGTCCAGTACCGCATGATGACCATCCTCTCCATGGCGCACGGCCTCAAGCTCCGGGTCTCCAGGGCCGTCTGATCGATTACCTAGATGGCCGTACTATCCTAGATGATATGATGATGATGATGATGTAATCTTTGAGATCATACTCCGTACATTCATACAAGACTTGTAATAATCACAATAATATAAATCTGATATACTACATAGAATTGCCGTCGATTGAGAGTGTGTTGAGTAACGACCTGTCAGGTCTCATTTTGTTCTTGCCGGTAACAAGCATGGAGACAGAGTGTATTAATACTTGCACGAGTCTCTCAAAAAAAAAAACTCGCACGGTTAAGTTGCCTGTCAGCTCAGAGCGTATATGACATTTCAGAGCACAGATCAACAGACCACACAACAAGAACGTGAAGGGGAAATTTGTTTAAAATAGTTTTTCTACCAGATTAGATAAGGCTCTGTTGGCATTCCAACCCATATGAATGTAAACAGATTACTTGTGTGACAATGGACCTACGGTTAACTTTTTAATTTTAGTGTGACAATGGACTTGTGACAGCTTCCATACAATTGTAGAAATTTGAAAATATTAATAGGAAACCACTATTTTTTTAATCTTATTTGCAACATTCACTAGGTAACTTGGTGGTGGTGGAAATCTAAGCGTTTAGTCCGAATTTAGTTTTAGCCTTCCCAAAAAGGTGCAGTTCAGGGTTCACAAAATCATGCATATTCTAAAATCAAAAGGAAAAAAAACAATTTTTCATTTGGGTTCGAAATATCGTAGTGGGAAAGGATGGTAAGTGTAACCAAGAGAAAGAGCCTCGCTTCTAGAGAGGTATACTAGATAAGGGAACTATCATGACGTGGATCCTACACGGCTTCGATGACCCGGTGAGTCACTACCGCCACTGCACATACAGCGTGACATGGTGGTAGTAGACATAGAGACGTCAACCATGATCGCGCGCCTATATATGACTATTCCTTCGCTTCAAGAAGATGCATTACATTTGTGAATCCAAATAGCGCTTCCTGTGGCTTGCAACAATTATCCTTGGGGGGGGGGGGTGCATCATAGATGTTTTTAGTATGAGAAACATAGAACAGATGCAAACAATCACACAAACAGATGCCACCGCAACTATGAACACCCATGGAAGATTTAGCCAGCAGATCTTGAGATTGACGAAGTCACCACAGACGCAAGTATCAACCCTCCTGTAAGTGCAACTAAATTTCATCCAATAGCATAAATTTGCATCGTAGCTTCCTTGGTTATCTATTTCCTTTTTCCAAGTGAGATGATTTAGTATTTTCCAGATTTTCACGCGTAGATTACCTTGTATGAAAAGTCTATATGCAATCGAATCCTTCATTTTTTTTCTTTTTTTGCATTTATTTGCGCAGAGACAGGTTCTGTAGGATTATTTTTCCTTGGAATTTCTTAACTACATACCAAAGCAATCAAGTTGCTTATTGTAGATAAAACCGCACGTCCACGTACCTTATTTCTGAAATTATACATGCATTTTTTCTGTATTGTAACTCATTAGTAAAATGTTGAGGGCAGATGCTGCAACTTGCAAGTAAAGGCTAAATCCATAGTTGTAGTAGACTCTACAAGTGAGCCGACTAGCGAGCACGATAGTGCAAACCAGATCGTGCCCGTGCCCATCTAATGGGGAAAAAATCTGAGGGAATAGAGATATACACAACCAGAGGGCCGACCAGCACTATCTGCTGATGCAGCAAGGAAGAAAGGCAACTAATTCACGTAAAACAAGTTGATTACACAACCTCATTGCAGTATCAGACACACCGACCTTCCACAATTTCAGCAAAAGTTAACAATCATACATTCCAGTAAAGTAGATTTAGATAGATATAACATTTACACATCATTCATATATCACAATGCATGAAGATTGACACCAAGGATATGGATCTTGCTCAGAGAAGGCCATCCTTTTGTCCATATACACAACAGCTTCCTCTATCTGGGGCATAAGCCGTGCCACATCAGATAAAAGTCGGCAGAGAGTATAAGAAACACCAAATCTAAAGCTTGGGGATAGGTAACAGAAGAAACAAGGCACCTAATAAATCCAAACATGACCACAAGAAACAAAACTTCTGACTGTACCTATGTGCATTTCGATAAGCAACATAACCACTTTTGAGAGTGATAAACATTAAATCTAGAGTTCAAAAGGGGGTCATGTAGCTAGGATGATGTATACTTTGCTTCTGAAACAAAATTTCCTTCAGCTATAAATACCTCAGCCTAGGCCATCCCCATTTCACCATTACATGATTTCCAACTCTCCTGTAGAGCTTCTTCCAGTTAGTTTGAGGCATGTTGTGCATTTAAATGCATTTAGCATTTGTCATGAAGGTGCTGACTTGTTACATATTTCAATCTATTTTCAGTTCAACGATGTTGATGGCTTCAGCTTTGATGAACCATTGGGTTGTTGGCCATTCATCTCATCGTGGATACACAAGCAACATATCTTTTGGGAAGCAATTCTTGCCCAGAGAAAAGGTTTCCTCAACTGGTTGGCAGATCACTAGAGCTGCACCAAAAGATCCCAAGAAGGTAATTTCCTTACTGCTCAGAAATTTAGCAGTATATACATGATACTATGGCATTATTTTATAAATAAATTAAATGTGGACTCAGGCTTGGACATATTTGACTCACAAAAACACACAAGTTTCCAAAAGGTCATCCAGCTAGGATAAAGTCAATACAGATTATCCGGTCCAGATCAATCTATGTCAAGTACTGAGTTTTGCGCAGTTCCTAAAGGACAGAAGATCAAAATATTTAAGAAAATCGTGCTGCCTTTTTTATTTAATAAGGAAAATAAACATGCGCACTGAAAATATAGACAGGGGATTTAGAAAGCAAATGTTCATTCAAATTGGTATTGCTCCAGGAAGGAATCTCTACATTAGTTGCAATTAATTAAGATATACAGCTGCATTTCTTTAGGAACATCTCATTCATTGCGTGGTTTTATTTTGAAGAGATTTAGCTGCTTGGTCAGACACATTACACAATCGTGAAAAATAAAAATTCTAAAAGTTGTTAGTTTAAGATGCCTTCTTTATTTAAGCCAATTTTGCATAAAAACTGAAATCCAACAGTTCCGTTAGAAAATGACACAACTTAAACATTCATCCAAACACATGCTGAAGCATGACAAAGATGGAACTGATATCTAGTCATGATATTAGGGTATTCACACAAAGTGGTGGGAGATGGACATGAAGAGCAACATGAAGAATATCAAATCACAAGAAGATTTTGATGAACAGCTTCTGACGGCTGGAGATAAGTTCACAGTGGTGCACTTCTTTTCACCTAGCTGTGGAGCTTGTAAGGCCCTCCACTCTAAGGTAAAAGAAGACAGGCATGTTGATTCAACAATTTTACAATTCCTTTTCCAAAAAAACAATTTTACAATTATCAAAAGGAGAAACAATACATGTTCTGCATAAGTTTATATTGATACTATACCGTTTTTTGTCAAATGTCCACGAAGGTACATCAATTTGCCGAGATGCATCCAGGATTCCAATTTCTTATGGTCAACTATAATGAACAGAGGGAGATCTGCAGGAACAATTCACATTTTTAACTATTTTCTTTTAGACATATGATCTTGATTGTCTATACATAAATTAGAAATTTGGTCCAGTAAAATATTCAAAAAATTACAAGTATTTTGTTGTCACACTTAACATAATGAAAATATCACAAAAGATTTTTGTTTATTTTCTTTTTAATTTCCTGCACTTTATTTGCAACGGAATATATACAAGAGAAATTGAGGGTGAGAAGGAGATAAGGGCAAAAATGACTTTTTGTATTAGTCATATAAGGGTACGAAGCACAATATTAGAGCAAGGACTACTTTGATCTGAAAATGGAAGTTAAAGGACTAGATTGGCCGGTCCGAGAGTTGAGGGACGAACTTGAACTTTGGATAAAAGCTGAGGGATCAAAATGGCTATTTTGTCTTTTGCAAAGGAGACCCTACCGTTGAAGTTTTTATTCAAACACATCCCCAGAATTGAACCATCTTCTTTGGAAACACTGAACTTTTATTTGACCGCGTACCCCCTGCCGCGCTTGCTACAGCGAATGCTGCGTAAGTCGTGCAGCCAGCGCCGGCAGCCGGCGTTGTGGCGGCGGTGCCGCAGCCTCCGCCATATCAAGCAGGTCCAGGCGCTCATGGTGCTCCGGGGCTTCCTCTCCGACCCCTCCGCGCTCCGCGAGCTCATCTTCGCCTCCGCGGTCACTGTCCGCGGCGGCGTCGCGCACGCCCGCCTCGTGTTCGACCGAATCCCGAACCCGGACCGGTTCATGTACAACACCCTCATCCGCGGCGCCGCGCACAGTGACGCGCCCGGGGACGCCGTCGCCATCTACACGCGCATGGCCCGGCACCGTGGCGACGGCGGCGGCGGCGGCGGCATGAGACCGGACAAGCTCACCTTCCCGTTCGTGCTCCGCGCCTGCGCCGCCATGGGCGCGGGGGGCACCGGGGCGCAGGTCCACACGCACGTCGTGAAGGCGGGGTGCGAGTCGGACGCTTTCGTCAGGAACGCGCTCATCGGTCTGTACGCGAGCTGCGGGGATCTTGGCGTGGCGGCTGCGCTGTTCGACAGCGGAGCGCGTGGGGACGCCGTGGCATGGTCGGCGATGATCTCCGGCTGCGCGAGGAGAGGGGACATTGGTGCCGCCCGGGAGCTGTTCGACGAGAGCCCTGTGAAGGACCTCGTGTCCTGGAACGTGATGATCACAGCATATGCCAAGCGGGGAGAGATGACCCTGGCAAGGGAATTGTTCGACCGGGTTCCTGATCGTGATGTTGTGTCATGGAACGCCATGATTTCCGGGTACGTGAGAAGCGGCTCACACAGGCATGCGATGGAGCTCTTTGAGCAGATGCAGTGCATGGGACAGAAACCAGATACTGTCACGGTTCTCAGCTTGTTGTCAGCCTGTGCCACCTCCGGTGATCTTGATGTTGGCCGAAGGCTCCATTCCTATCTGTTGGAGAGGTTTCCTAGAACTGGTGTTACCACCGTTCTCGGAAACGCGCTGATTGATATGTATGCAAAGTGTGGGAGCATGAAGTGCGCACTTGAGGTGTTCTGGTCGATGCGAGACAAAGATGTTTCAACTTGGAACTCCACCATAGGAGGATTGGCGTTGCATGGACATGTCATGGAGTCCATAGATGTGTTCGAGAAGATGCTAAAGGGGAATGTCAAGCCAGACGAAATCACCTTTGTTACTGTGCTTGTTGCTTGCAGCCATAAGGTGCTGAAGGTCGTATCTATAGCTTCAGCTGCACAATTTCAACTGTAAGTATTAGATGATCTAACTTTATTTGTGAATACACCCTGTTAATCTATTTTAAACTAGAACTCTGTGCTATTTCAGATTCATAAGTTCAAAGATGCTCTCAAAAGGCACGGTGTTCAGACTGAGAGTCTTACAGCAGAGAAGAGCTTGGAAGAATCTGAACCCAAGAGCTCTGCTCCACCTACTGATATCCCAAATGCAAGTGATCCTTCACCGAACAAGGATGGAGATGGCGGCCCCACTGAACCCAACAATGAATAAATCCATGTGCTGCAGACTGTTGACTGTTGAGTCCGGCAGTTTTTATGTATGTGTATAGAAGCTAAATAACTTAGAATTTAGGGTCCATATGCTGTTCTAACCGCCCTCTGTTTTAAAATTTTGAGGGCTAATAAACATTAACTAAATGGGTATCTACTTCTGCAACACAATCGATGCACTGCACGCTATGTCTGAGACAGAAGTAGTAAGATGTTTATCACCGATTTGTTCATGTTGTCACCGATGGTGCTAAAGAGTAGAGTATGTCACAAATTTCTTACGGTAGATCATGGAAACATGAGCGGGCTCCGAGCATCGGACGGGCACCAGCGCCGGCGGGCCGCGGCAGGTCACGCTCCATTCCTTCAGGTGGCGGCAGCCGGCAGACCACACCATAGCGGGCTAGGTGACGGCATCCTCTGTCGCGGCGTTTCGTCGAACACGTCGAAAGCGGCCGCAGCCGCGCAAGGACGGCGAGGTTTCCGTTGGTGGAAATGACACCGCCGTGAATGAGTGGTCGCGGCAGCGTACGGGGCTTCGCGAAGATACTGTGGGGGGTTGAGAGAACAATGGGAGAGGAGAGGAACGAGGCGGCGACGCCGCCATTCGGATTCGGGACGCCGACGAGTATCAAGACTCAAGAGCGGAGAGGTATTTTGTAGAAGAGACCCTAGTGTTGAAGTTTTCATTCAAACACATCCCCAGTGAATGCTGCGCTTGCGACAGTGAATGCTGCGCAAGTCGGGCACCCAGCGCCGGCAGCCGGCGTTGTGGCGGCGGTGCCGCAGCCTCCGCCATATCAAGCAGGTCCAGGCGCTCATGGTGCTCCGGGGCTTCCTCTCCGACCCCTCCGCTCTCCGCGAGCTCATCTTCGCCTCCGCGGTCACTGTCCGCGGCGGCGTCGCGCACGCCCGCCTCGTGTTCGACCGAATCCCGAACCCGGACCGGTTCATGTACAACACCCTCATCCGCGGCGCCGCGCACAGTGACGCGCCCGGGGACGCCGTCGCCATCTACGCGCGCATGGCCCGGCACCGTGGCGACAGCGTGAGACCGGACAAGCTCACCTTCCCGTTCGTGCTCCGCGCGTGCGCCGCCATGGGCGCGGGGGGCACCGGGGCGCAGGTCCACACGCACGTCGTGAAGGCGGGGTGCGAGTCGGACGCTTTCGTCAGGAACGCGCTCATCGGAGGCATGCGATGGAGCTCTTTGAGCAGATGCAGTGCATGGGACAAAAACCAGATACTGTCACGGTTCTCAGCTTGTTGTCAGCCTGTGCCACCACCGGTGATCTTGATGTTGGCCGAAGGCTCCATTCCTATCTGTTGGAGAGGTTTCCTAGAACTGGTGTTGCCACCGTTCTCGGAAACGCGCTGATTGATATGTATGCAAAGTGTGGGAGCATGAAGTGCGCACTTGAGGTGTTCTGGTCGATGCGAGACAAAGATGTTTCAACTTGGAACTCCACCATAGGAGGATTGGCATTGCATGGACATGTCATGGAGTCCATAGATGTGTTCGAGAAGATGCTAAAGGGGAATGTCAAGCCAGACGAAATCACCTTTGTTACTGTCCTTGTTGCTTGCAGCCATGGTGGGATGGTTGACAAGGGGCATAAGTACTTCAACTTGATGCAACAACGGTACAGGATTGTTCCCAATGTAAAGCATTACGGTTGCATGGTTGACATGCTGAGTCGTGCAGGACTGCTCAAAGAAGCATTTGAGTTCATCGACACGATGAAGGTTGAGCCTAATTCTATCATATGGAGGACCCTCCTTGGGGCTTGTAGGATCCATGGTGAGATTGAACTGGCTGAGCATGCGAATCGAGAACTTCTAAAGGCAAGGAGTGATGCAAGTGGGGATTATGTGCTTCTATCGAACATTTATGCTTCGGTTGGAGAATGGCTGGGATCAGAGAGAATGAGAAAGTTGATGGACGATACTGGGGTCAACAAGGAGGCAGGCCGTGCAGTTATTGATGGCAGTTCAAAGGATCTAATGCAACCTTCTAGACAGTTCTAATTGCGTTCTGGATGTAAAAGATCTCTTTTATCTAAGGACATGCTTCCAGGTCAAGGGTCAAGAAATTGAATACATCGGCCTGTTCTTCTGTTGATTAAGAGGAAACGAATCAGAGGAATAACCTCTGGCACACTTCTCATGCTATTATTGGCCCCAATTGTGCTAGAGACATTGCTGAAGTTTTTCACAGAAATTCAGCTAAAAGGGCATGTAAGTCTGATCAATTCATATGCATCCAGCTGTACTTGTTATTCAATAGTTAATGTTATTACCCCCGGGTTCTCGTGGTGTAACAGTTAGTGTTGAACTCCGGGGGGTCAAGGAATTGCCGGTCCTAGTTCGAATCTTGGTACCAGCTTCTCAAAGGCACGTCTCTTCCTCTGGTCTAGTTTTTTTTTATTCAATAGCTAATGTTATGACTCAATCATGCAAGCAAAACACACTTTAATTTATGCAGCCACCAAGGGAAATCAATGGTCTATGGAATATTGTACACCCTACCAAGAAAACCAGTTACATTCCACTGTATTTGATATGATGCAGTTTGGGGTTAACATCCAAGTCAAGCAGATAAACAGGAGAACAAGAACCTGCTCAGATGGAGTGGTGATATTTGCAAACCTCTGCTTTCTGGGTATCTGGCTGGCTGTAATCCTGCTTGAACTCAACCACAGAAGGTCACGTGCCATGATGGACCTTGTGATACAGCAGCAGAACATTTGAAAAGTTCGCACATGATCTGTGCATTTGGATTTTGGAGTTCTGGACAGTGTTAAGGAATGACTAAAATCACTCCTTGGGCAACGCAAAGAACATACAAGCAGCCGATACAACTATGTAAATGATTAACTCGAGCAAGAAAAGTAAGCAAGTTTTCTTAATGTGACAACAATCTTTTGGTCTGTAAGCTTATTCTTTCCATTGAAATATATACATGAAGTACTCAATGTATGTTCTGAAGCTGTAGCTTTGTACAGTTATAGTTGTCATTTGCTCAATTTGCACAGACCTTACATCTTTCGAATGATCCACCAGATCGCCATAGTACATATGGTGAGGCATGGTAGCAGTAGAAGACATACTAATACGATGTGGATCCGACATCGTTCTAATGATCCACCCGATTCACTACCGACATTATAGTATGGTATGGTTTTAGTAGACGATATAATAATATGATGTGGACCCTACATCGTTCTAATGATCCATCTGATTCACTACCACCGTCACACATATAATGTGGCATGGTGATGGTAGATGAGATGCTAATATGCATGACATGGTTCCTACATCATTACAATGATCCACCTGATTCACTAGCCCGTAGCACAGTGTGGTATGGTGTCAGTATACGACATACCAATATGATGTGGATCCTACACTATTTCAATGATCCACCCAATTCATTACTGGCACCACAAAGGTAGTAGACACAGCATGGTCATGTGCCTATATATACACAGTCTCCTCCCTCGAAGAATATATATTTGTCGAGCAGTAGACATATTTTTGTGGGTTTACGAGGGAAAGGTCACTCCACGGCTTGCAACAATTTTCCTCTCATTTTTTCAGAGGCTTTTAGAAGCACAGCATGAACGATCTCATGTACGCACACCACTACATCTATGAATAGTTCTTTTTTCTCGAACGATCTATGAATAGTTCTGGTAGACTAAAGCCAGCAGATCTTAAGATTGACAAAGTCGGCATATATATACCATTGTCGATGGGCACGCCACCTGGTAAAACAAGTTTGCTGGTGAGTGGAACTCAACTTCATCTGATTGCATATTATAGTGTAGCTTGCTTTTCAACTTATGAACCTGATCAATCTGGGATAAGCAACAGACCCACTGATCAATCTGGGTCAGTCTGAACCCCATGCCTTTTCAGAGCATCTTTGCACTTATGAACCTGAAATAGCAGAGTTCTAGTTTAACACAGCTTAATATGGTGTATTCATAAATGGCGCCAGATCATCTAATACTTACAGTTGAAATCATGCAGCTCAAGCTACAGATACGACATTCAGCACCTCTGTAATAACGGAACAATGGCAACACATGGACATTGAGCCTCTTACAGATCCGCGTCTGTTGACCATAAGAAATTGCAGTCCTGAATGCATCCCGGTAAGTTGATGTACCTTTGTGGACATTTGACAAAAAGGTATTGTATCAATATAAAGTTATGCAGAACATGTCTGATACTTATAAGTTATAAAATTGTTGAATCTGCATGTTTGTCTTCTTTTACCTTAGAGTGTAGGGCCTTGCAAGCTCCACAGCTAGGTGAAAAAAAGTGCACCACCGTGAACTTATCTCCAGCCATCAGAAGCTGTTCATCAAAACCTTCTTGTGATTTGATATTCTTCATGTTGCTCTTCATGTCCTCCCACCACTTTGTGTGAATAACCTAATACCATGACTAAATATCACTGCCATCTTTGTCAAGTACTAAGTAGCTTGCAGTACCAAAAGGCCAAAGGATCTAAAAATTAAAGGAATTTGTGTGTTTTTGTGATTCAAATATCTCCAAGAACATTTTCTTTTGTTTTCATATAAAATAATGGCATAAGATCATTTCTGAGCAGTAAGGAGATTACCTTCTTGGGATCTTTTGGTACAGATCTGGTGCTCTGCCGACCAGTTGAGGCAACATTTTCTCTGGGCAAGAATTGATTCCCCTTGATCCCACTGTGATTCCAAGTTAATACCTTGAACCATCAGGTCCATTGCTCCTATATGCACGATGAGATGAACGACCAACAACCCAGTGGTT
>OAMR01000269.1:1011391-1038583 GCA_900205405.1 Echinochloa crus-galli | reverse complement strand
CATGCTTGTCTTCTTTTACCTTAGAGTGTAGGGCCTTGCAAGCTCCACAGCTAGGTGAAAAAAAGTGCACCACCGTGAACTTATCTCCAGCCATCAGAAGCTGTTCATCAAAACCTTCTTGTGATTTGATATTCTTCATGTTACTCTTCATGTCCTCCCACCACTTTGTGTGAATAACCTAATACCATGACTAAATATCACTGCCATCTTTGTCAAGTACTAAGTAGCTTGCAGTACCAAAAGGCCAAAGGATCTAAAAATTAAAGGAACTTGTGTGTTTTTGTGATTCAAATATCTCCAAGAACATTTTCTTTTGTTTTCATATAAAATAATGGCAGAAGATCATTTCTGAGCAGTAAGCAGATTACCTTCTTGGGATCTTTTGGTACAGATCTGGTGCTCTGCCGACCAGTTGAGGCAACATTTTCTCTGGGCAAGAATTGATTCCCCTTGATCCCACTGTGATTCCAAGTTAATACCTTGAACCATCAGGTCCATTGCTCCTATATGCACGATGAGATGAACGACCAACAACCCAGTGGTTCATCGAAGCTGAAGCCATCAACATCATTGAACTGCAAACAGAACAGTATATGTGATGAAGCAGAACCTTTATGAAATATGTTACAGAAAAGGCATGGGGTAATTCCCAGATTGATCAGGTTCATAAGTTCAAAGATGCTCTGAAAAGGCATGGGGTTCAGACTGAGCCTTGCTGCAGAAAAAGGCTTGGAAGAATCTGAAGACAAGAGCGTTTCCCCGCCTACTGATATCCCAAATTGCAAGTGATGGATGGTTCACCGAGCATGGATGGAGATCATGGACCCATTGAACCGAACAATAACTAAATCCATTTGCTGCAGGCTGCCTAGTTTGGTAGTTTTAATGTATGTGTATAAAAGCTAAATAATTTAAAAATTTGGGAACATGTGGCTCGTGACGCCCCTATGTTTTAAAAGTTTGAGGGCTAATAAATGTTTAGTAGGTATCTAGTTCTGTAACACTAAAGCATTTCAAGGTTCTAGTCCTTGTACCATGAGAAATGATGTAGTGTGCAATAAATATTTTCCTTCAGCTTTTTTATCACATAAGCATTAAATGCCCTGATTAATCATATCCGACTTCCGAACATGGACCAACACTAAACTATAAAGGAATACATATGATGATGTCAATTTTCTTAAGCACTTTATCATGCCACATATATACTACAGTAATTCCCAGATTGTCCAGGGACAATGCTCCAAGCACACCATAAGTCGGAAGTGCTCACAGCACAAACTAAGTCACGACAATACATTAGTGCCTCTCTTACAAGTAAGAGTCCCGGTTATCCAACTCACATATTGCTGCAAACAGACCAGATGTAGGCATCCATCCCTATATGCTTAATATCTCATTTTGTAACTTGGTGAAAAATTGCTAAGAAACAAAAATAGAAAGGCCTTACACAACATCAAAGCGGAAAAAAATGCAACACCATAAGACAGTCCACAAAAGGAGCACACCGATATATACTAAATACAATGTAGGCTTCAATGAGACAGATCATAATCTTATAATGGCGATGTTAATCCAAAAAAGTACTACTGGCACTGACTGTAGCAGAATAATTGCTCAAAGATATCTAAGGCTTGACTTCGATACCACCAATAGTTTGCCATAAGGGAGAAATTGTACCTCACAAATCACAATTGTGAAGAAGTGCCAGCATGGTCATCTCTCACAGCTGCTAAGCTGCTCCCCACGATATCACAAAAAGGAAATCTCATCTGCAATTGACTATGCATACTTCTATTCAGGTGGATTGAAAAGTAGTAGGAGTAAATTACCTCTGCTGGAGCGATAATATCAGCGTTGTCTCAGTCAGTACCAAAAGTAGACCGCATTTACTTTATGTCCATGGCACTAATGAAAAGACAACTTTTCAATACTACTGTTGTCATTCATAAGAGAGATAATGATGTTACCTTTGCATGATCCCTTTAACAGGGGCAGACCCTGTAAGCTATGTTGCAGAGAAAAAGGTTCTGATGGCTCAAGTAATGAGATGATACCCTCTTTTGATTCTTAAAATCAAAGATACATAGTTTCTGTATTCTCACATTTCTATGAAGCTTCATCCCCAAGTAGAACTTTTGAGTTGCAGTGTTGCATAAGCTTGGTTTCACTGAGTATTGACAGTTCCACTAGGGTTCAACTTGACAAGAATCATAGTTCACCATTTTCTGAAAACCGCATATTACATTATGACCTTAATGGGGGATTCACACGATGAAAAAGGTTTGGCAAAATGGGCTCTCCATGTGTTTCAGTTTTCTCATTGGTACTGCTGAAATTGCTTATAATAGACCAATGCATCTCAAAGTTGGGTACTTGTCCTGCTTGTTGCATGTCATGCAAAAGTGCTGTAGCCTTCTGTAGATTGCTGCTTCTGCAATAGTTATCAAGAACAACTCTATACATGCCATAGGATGGTGCAGATCCCCAGGTGGCTAGCATTTCCAAAATCTTTCTGGCATCACAAGTTCTTCCCATGGCACAAAGGCCATGTACAAGTGCATCACATGAGGTCTCAGTTGGCTTTAGGCTTGTGAACTGCATTTCAGCAAGAAAATCAAGTGCCTGATCAAATTCTTTCAATACACACAGTCTATATATAATAGAACTGTAACTGACTTCACTAGGTAGTTTGCCTTTCTTTAACATTGTATTTAGCAGATTAAGAGACATTTTCAAGTCTCCTAGTATGCAGAATTTCTTGATGAGGTCATCAAAAAGGATGTTCGATCCAGTAAACTCACTTTTGCTCAGGTTGTTCAGACACGATTTTGCTTCCAAATTTCTCTCAAATGAAAGGAGACATGAAGTGAGGGTGCTCTTAATGATTAAACCATGCTTCCATCCACTGCTCTCAATCAAGTGAAATAATGCTAGTGCTTTTTCAAGGTTTCCTAGCCTGCAGTAATGAGTCAACACTATTCTGAGACTGCGGTTGCTTGGTTTTATTCCCTGAGCAATACAGGCATCAAGCATACTAACTGAACCATTGGTATCTCCAGACTTGTGAAATCCATAGACAAGGAAGTCATAGGTTGTTTTATCTGGAAAAATGCCATTACATTCCATGTCCTTCAATAAATCATGGACCTGCGAGGTGTTTCTTCTCTGAAAAAGATAAAATATTAGAATGTTGCATGAAATTAATTCTCTTGACTTGTCACTATATTGGAACAGTGTTCTAAGGCTTGATGCACTAGAAAACCGGCTTTGCTCACACATTCTACGGACAAGGAAGCGATAACTAGATACAGAAAGGTCATCATGCATCTTTAGCATCATGCAAAGAACTGCATCTAACTTTCTCCAATTTTTTAGACCACCGCATGCCTGAAGTAAGGAATTTAACATGGTGCTACTGAGATTCCCAGGAGTTGAACCTTGCAAGACTTGTATTAACTGTTTTATATTTCCTGTTTGCACTAATTCCTTCAAAATGCAACTGCAATATGAGAATTCGGTCAATTCCATGGTCAGTATAGATTCTACCAAGTTCTTGGCTCGATCCGTATCGAGCCATGGTAATGAAGGAAACACGGATCGGTAAGTAAATGCATCTTCTTTGCATTTGTTGAGCCACATGTCATACATTCCAATTGATTCAGCAGTCATCCGCTCCTTTAGGAAGCCCTCCATCACACAAAAGAGTAGTGAGTGATCCAAAATCATACCCTTTTCTTTGAGAGCCTCCAACATTGCACATCCAACACTGGTATAACCTGTCCCACACAATTCTTTGAGAAGTGCATTATATGCACTGAAAAACAGATCAGGGTAACAGTCAAATAACGGGTTCATAAGCTTCAGGGCTTCCTCAATTACTCCCCATTTGCACAAGCAACTGATGAGGACCATCATAGCCTTGCTATCAGGTGACCAGCTATACTTTGTTGCAAGATTCCAACTTTCCCGAAACCCTTCCATGTTTCTTTCTTTGCAGAAGCCTATCATCAAATAAGCATATGTATCTTGACTGATTGACAAGCCTTCTCTGAATAATTTTTCTAAAATCAGTCTTGCATGAGCTGACATCCCATTCCTACTCAATGTTTGGACAACTAAATTTAGATTTTGAGCTCCAAACTTGTCAAATATATCTGGCATCTGCTCCATTAGGTCAATGGCATCTGCTACATATGCAGGGTTCACACATAAGGCCTTGAATAGTTCTGAGCAACTAGCTGGTGAAATATCATATCCCCATTGGAAAGCTTCATCTTTCACAAGAAGAGCACTTGCAACATTGCCTTGTTGAGATGCACTGACTAGCTCTGAGTTAACATCTGGGTGAAGTGCAGTATCCAAAATCTGTGCCAATGAAATCTCAAACTTTTTGGGATCAATGTCCAAATACAGACCATTGCCAACTGAATCAAAAAACTCAGCTTTTGGGAAACCAATGGCATTATCTCTCTTAATTTTCACTCCTAGGTGATCTAGCCCCAATAATGCTAAGGCCTTAGAAAGAGCACAGTTTCCAGAGGGAAGATCATTTACACCATCAGCTTTCATATCCCTAAAGACTTGTTCAATATCATCAAACTGTCTGTACCAGCAATATCCTGCCAGAATAATCTTATACGTTGAAAGATTAGGCGTTACTTTTCTTTCAATCATATCATCTAAGACATACTTTGCATGTCTGTACAGTCCCTCCCTGAATACACCACCTAAAATAGCATTATAAGCACACACTCTAGGTCTAATATGTCTAGAAAAGCACTCTGATAAATATATGAATGCAGATTTCAGTTTCATTTCTTCACAGCTATGAAATATGAAAATTCCAAAAGTAGTAGCATCTGGAGTAAACCCTAAGGCCTCCAGTCTTTGGAAGACCATCCATGCCTGATCAGTACCAAGATTGGTGCATGAAGACGCAAGGATTCTGTTGCAAAGACGCAACTCGGGTAAACACCTCCACTCTTCCAAAAAGTTCATCATATCCCCGATATCCTTTTTCTTGTTAAATTCTTCTACTATAGATGATAAGGACCCCTTGCTTAATTTAAGACCCAAACTCTTTAGCTGCTGGAGTATACCAAGAGCTTGTAAAAATCTGTTTTTCTTTGTTAAAGTCATGACAACATAATCAAGAACGTTCATTCCTCACTTGTGTCGCACTGGACCCAAAACCAATCAAAATGTCAAGAAAATCCTCAGGCTTCAGCTCAGAGACGCGCCAGAACCGACGGAGGATCTCTGGTGAGAGCCATAAACCAGGCTTAAGAACATCTTGCAAGCTACACTTCACATCGAAGGTGTCCCCTCTACTCCCGAATATGTGAGAGCACTTGGATATAACCAGACTCCCAATACCAGAGCACGATTTTACTGCAGAATGTACATCTGCTTTGAGCTTTCCTCCAGTTTTCTCCTCCAAATCGGACCCAGCTTCCTCTGGAGCGCCTGCAAAGATTGAATCGCGGCTCACCCCAACGTGCCTGCTTCTACCTCTCAACAAGCTCTCTCTGTTGGAGTTCAGCTCCGGGGCATTATTGGCAAAACCTCGGCCTCCAGCCTTGGCTTCTCGTCTGACGTCCAGGCTGGAATTCATCGAATCAATTAGAGCGAAAGAAACGTCGGCGCATTTGATGACATGAAAGCGGTCGCTCGCTCACCTGAGATGCCGGACACGAATTGCGCGGGGGAACCGCCACATCTAATACCACCGAACCTCCCAGCCCCACCGTTGAGCAAGAAACCGCACGCCGCATCTGATCAGCGACTCCCAGTTACTCCCGCCAGACCCGGATGAGGACCCAGAAGCGGAACGGGACCGAGAGAAACGACGGCGGCGCGAGGAAGACGATGCTGCTCCGAGGCGCTTGGACCGTCGTCCTGTTGATGGGCCAGTAAGACTGAGGGCGGCCCGCTAGTCCGCTACTGGGCTGTACCAAGTGGGCGTAGAAGTCGAGCAATTAGGTTAGCCGGTTAGGTATGCGTTAAGTGATAAGCGGTGTTCCCGTCGACAACGAGGTGCCAATGGTGACTTCGGGAATCTCCAGATACCGGGTGCTCAGTTCTTCGGAGGTGCTCATAAGGGTAGGGTTTGCGTACGTGTATTCATAGGGGTGAGTGTGCGTGCGTGTGTGAGCGTCTGCGTTGTACTGTGTGATTCTCGAAAAAAAAGGTAATTGGTTAGTAGTGCTCCTGCTTTCATTTTAAAAAAATTTATTTGATAAAAAACTAGATATGTTTTTTTTTGGCAGGAAAGCTAGTTATGTTTGTTAGCACTGATAACTTGATTAGTCAGCCCTGTCAACAACAAAAAATGACCTGTTACTGTGGCAACGAGAAAAGAAAACTACCATAGGTTTTGGTAAAAAGAAAAAGATGCGGAGAAAGGATCGGCACGGGCGTTTCTGGCATGCTTGCACAGTCGTGCAACTTGTGCCCTTTGTTGGTCAGGTTGGGCTTCCGTGCACGCACGACTTGTAAAGTGAAATATCAGAAAAGTACGATATTTGATTGAAGAACGAATTTCCTAGCTCAGTTTAGATCGATTACCACTGTACTTGTACAGTTGTACATCGTCATCTCCCTCCAATAAAGGGGTCAAATTTTTGCAAATGGCAGGAGTAGTGTGCTGATGAACATCTTCCTCCCACGCTTCCATGTTATTAGGTGCTCCCTTTCAAAACTAAAATAAAAGGTGCATGAAAAATATATTAAAAATATGGATGAATAGATGATGCAATGATATATCTTTGTCAAAAATTTGAGGTTGAACAAAATTTCATTCAAGGACAAACGAATTGATTTCTCTTTTTTGTTTCTTCTTGCATAAAATTTTGTTTAAGCTCCAATTTTCCAATAACATGTAGCATTGCATCATTTACATATACATATTTTTAAATGATTTTTTAATGTACAATTTGATGTATTTATCAAAATTAGGAGCATGTGATGCCCGGCATGTGAGCACTGGATATGTTCTCGATGAAGGAACAAGTGAATCAGTGCACGCAACAAAATATCCTCTCGTCTCTTCAGTTACGTGTATCCATCATGTAGCTCTGTATCTGCGCGCCTAATTTTTCTTCAACGTTTATTTCCAAGTCTGCAGCTACCATTAACGCCCGACAAACATGTTTGGAGAACTCTATAGAGAGACAGGCAGACAGCAACCACGAAAAAAGCTCGGGAAACTCCCGGCACGACTCGGAGGAAGAGACGCGGCTTGTAGGACCTACACCTACTACGGTCTACGGAGAGACGGGCCTTCTTGCGTTTCCTTGCAAGAATGCTCAACCCTGCACGCCAGCAGCCTCGTGGAGTTACTTATTGGCCCAGGAATCGATCAGAGAAAACCATAAACTTCACAAGGCATCAGAGAAGCGAGAAAGATTGCCACTACAGTACAGGCTAGAGATGACAGTGCTACACCTCCCTTCATGCCATCTTGCAGCCCATCCAGGTGCCTAACTTCCCTTCTTTCATGGAACATTTTCTTGCACTTCATTTTTTACTTCAGAAATCTGCTAGTTTAGTCGAACAAGCATACGTATATGACTGACAGGGTGATGTAACAGTGTGTAGGGGTGCTGGATCACGAGGGAGCACACCAATCAGATCAGTGGGAGATCAGAGATCAAGCTCAAGATCAAGGAGGGACCTTGTCCTGAATTGCCCGTCACCGCGGTTGCTCACCACATGCGCTCTGAAGACGCCGTCGTATGGTAGATCCAGGGAGAAGATCAACCCCAGAGACCTCTTCACCTTCTCCTACAAGTTCAACACCGACATCCCTATGAGTGAAACACAAGGGGTAGGAGACTCCATGAATATGAATTGGTTGGAGTTTTACAATGCAATTTTCAGATGATCTGATTCCATGGAGACTCTCTCTTCAGGCGTCCATCGACGAGTACCTCCAGAACAGTCCCAGGATCGTTAGAGCTGTGTTTCCGGATCAGCGCAAGAGAAGAAAGCTCAGTGATGTGAGTTGCCCTATCGCTTCTCCATCAATTTTTTATCTAAAGTCTGCTGAACTGGTGTTTATCAGGACACATGCTTGCACTGAAAAATGCAGAAAGTCTGCATTTTCAGTGCCCTCTGTTTCATTGATTGACTCCGAAACCCGATTTTCGGACAGCAACCAGTCACAGTTTTCTTGCCGGCACCCAATGGCTTCAATTTTCTGGAAGCACTTGCTTCACCGAACGGCTCGAGTGGACGAGATGTACACGCAATGCTAACCAAGTTCCACTGCAACTTTACAGGAAGAATGGAGCGTCCAGCTTCAGACCATCCAGTTCCTGTTCCTGTCGGCGTCGCCGGTGATCGTCATGCGCTTCGTCAGAAAGTCCGGCGGAAAGGAGTACCCGCCCAACGTCCCCCTCCACGCCACCAGCCTCCTCATGGAAGTGGTCTGAAACTGCCACTAGCCCCCAACAACCAAGAACCTTTTTTCTCACTTGCACCAGACGTCTGAAACTTTGAAATCTGAATGCACCCTGATGTATGTGCTCGATGCAGACAGACTACAAGCTGAATGGTCTGGACAGCAACGCCATGCCGTCGCACATGGCCCTCACCGTCCGGGGCTTGATGTACCCGCAGCGGGAGGGGAGGAAGAGCCTGAGGGGCCACGTCGAGATGACCGTCGGCTTCAACCTCCCGCCGGTGCTCGCACTGGTTCCGGAGAACATCATCAGAGGCGTCGGCGAAACGGTCAGAGTCTGATCTCACCTGCAACAATAGTCACCGGTGTTTGTGTTACTTCTCGGGACTGACAGTGACAGGGAATTGATCTGTGAACAATGCGCAGGTGCTGAGGCAGATGGCGGAGCAGATGAAGCATGACTTTGATACAGGGCTGGCGGCAGATTTCAAGAAGTACAGGAGCGAGAAGCTGACTGAGGGTGAGGGGCGCACTTCGCCATGAATTTTGAGGCACTCACATTTCCCAGCCCCATGTAACAATAGGCAGAGTAGCAGACATGACTATGGATTATTTGGAGTGGCCGTGTCATCAACAGGGCTGCCAACCCCTTGTACCATTCACCAGTAAGATAGCACCAGATTTATAAGAATAACTTGATGGACCACATTTATTCATTGTAAAATGCAGCTTTGGAATGTACATAATTATAAGAATATTCAATTTCCAAGATGTTTCTGGTGTCGAGCTTATCGCCTGTGTTCACTGTCAGACTTGTCTCTTTTCATTTCAGCTAGGGAGTTCTAAGTACTACTACTATGTAGTATACAAGGCCTAGGGCCTACGGTTGCAACAGCTAGATGGAATACAATTAACAGTTCTATACATTGTGAACCAATGATCCTAGTCTTCCAATGACCGCCTTCTTGCCCTCAAGTCACGCTCGAGGCTTTGAGGCAATGGAGGAGTCCTTCCACGTCGGAAAAGTACAGCAAGGGCTTTCATTTTCTGGCACATGCTGAAAACCTACAGACACACAATTGTGACAAGTTGTTAAATGCCTGATCAGTTGCTAACCAGAAACTACAAATGTCCACCAAGTAATTTATCTTACTGATGATGCTTCGATCTCTGCAATTCCCTCGCACCCTTGACCGCCACCCTGTAGAAGGTCACAGTATTTTGCTGCATCATCCTCATCCTCAAATACCTGCAGAAAAGGACAATTATATTCAGAAAGATACAGAGCAAATAGTTGAACAAAAAAACGTTCGCAGATTGTTGTTGCGGTTGCGGCAATCTTACTATGGTACAGAGTTATATACTGATAGGGCACCTTCTAGTCATAAATAATATTTATATACAAACCCTTCTTCAGGCACATTCGGCCATCAAATCAAATTATTATTATTACTGTCAAGCAGTTCCTTCTCCTGAATAGCTTTGTATGTTGATCGACATATTTTATATTTGAGCTTGGCATAAAGAGTGGAGATTATTGTTTTATTTTAGCTAAGTACCATCCCAAAGATGCATGAGTTAGAAAAGGATTGTGAAGATCATGGAGTAAACAAGTGAATGTACTAGTTAGGCAGAAGAAAAGGAAGAATGGCAAGTTGCCTGCCAATAACATGTTACATATCCTCTAACATGTACTCATTTAGACAACTACTCACCAGCACTCCGTCTCTGATATCTTCAACAACCATGTTAAACTTGGAGCCAGAGTATTTTGATTTAGTTCCAACTCCTGAACCCCCTCCCTTTGAGAAAAGCATTCCAAGTTCCCTTTCAACTTCACTGCAGAAGATAATAGACAGCATCAGCAGTTTAATGTTTAGTAAACCGCAGAGTTGTGACAAACTAAATGTAACAGTATCAATCAATTCTTACTTGCGGGGCCTGCGAGTTTTCATTGTCCATAGATGGTTATCACTTCTGGCAAGTACATAGACTGGCTTGGACTCTTCTCTCCATGGGTTTGTCTCCAATACTGTGCCATCATGAAACACCAAAATGTTACTAAATTTCAAACTGCCTAGTTCAAATATTATGTATGTTTACCTTAATGAGAAAAGGAAAACGACCAATACCAACTGGTTCAGTCTCTAGTATGTGAATCAGGGCTCAACTAATCAAATGCTAAATCTGCTTGATCACTGGACACAGTCTCTTGTCATTCAAAAATAGCTTATGCGTATCAAATTATCAATTAGTAATTGCCCGCACCCCACAGCAGACTTGTCCAATTGCTCACGCAAGGAATGGCACGTGATTTAGGACAATTGGACAAATATGAGGAAACTGCTAGTGCTGCAAGAGCTAATCATAGCCTGCGCATAAAGCCATATCTTGGCCTATCTGAAACTGCAATCTGAAGAAACACGGGACGCGTGAACCAACCCACAGGCCTCACAGAGTAGGGTAGGTGCTGATCGGTTCACTACAGCACGCAATCTTCCCGTGCACACAAAGATCGCATCGTTGGACAATTGGTACATTTCAGCAAACACGAACTAAACCCTGAACATTTCGGCCTTACCGCCGCCAAATCTTAAAGCTATACTAGTTTGTCAAACCCAAGTGCGAACATAAGCAAACCAAGGCAACGAGACCGTGATCAATCATGAACAGAAGTCAAGATCCGAGGACCGTTACCATCGTAGGCGAGGGAGTCTAGCGACTCCATGAGGTGGCGCCGCATGCCATAGGCGCGGGAGGAGACGCGGCGGAGGAACTCGCCGGACGTCCCGGGGATGCCTCCGTCCATCCCCATCGCCCTCTCCACCTCCTGCTCGTCGCCGCCGTCGTCCCCCTCCGGCGACGGCGGGGGCGGGGGCGGCCTGGGCGACGCGGCCGCGGCCACGACCGCCCGGCGGTGCGCCGCGGCGAGGCGCGGGCGCGGCGGCGGGATGGACAGGAGCGAGGAGGCCGTGAGGTTACCGGCCAGCGCGGCGGGCGGCGGCGAGGAAGCGGCCATTTCTGCGTTCCAACGAAGCGGGGCGAGAAAAAAAAAAGCGGAGAAGTGCGAGATGGGAAATGGGGAGAGTAAAATAATCTTTCAAAAAGGAATGGGGGGAGTGAAACGTGGACACGGCTGCTCAACTACAGTCTTCTCTTCTTCCGGAGATCTTTCCCGTTCTTCCACCGCGGTTGTTGGGTTCGGCACGTTTCATTCAGACGCGGGTTCTGTCGGGCTGGGCTGGTGACTACGGCCCAGCCCATCCTTGCGTGTTGCATCCTGGTGCACAAGGACAGGGCGATGATATTGGGCTGAATCAGGACGATTTTGTATGCAGTTCGTTTGAATTGACGTGCTAGCTTTTTTTTAGGGCTATTGCGTTCTTACCCCCTATTCTAAATCTCAATTGTGATTTTACCCTCATTTTCATTCACTCTGTGTTAGTTATATCTGGAGACCCACCCAGAAGATCCACTGGCATCATCCAACGCAAGTATTCCAACCATCAGAACTCATTCGATCAATCATCAGTGTACGTGGTTCAGTAATTATATCAGTAGTCAACATGTACGTTCTGTAAGACTGTAACCCTGTACTTACGTGGCCGTGCCAGCCGTGCGGCCTGTCGTAGATGATGGCGGCGCCGAGGCTCCTGGCGGGGTTGATGCCGGTGCCGGTGATGGGGATGGTGGCGAGGTGCACGAGGAACACGGCGAGCCCGATGGGCAGCGGCGCGAGCACGGGGACATGCGAGTCCCTGGCGCGGCGCTTGGCGTCGGTGGCGGAGAACACCACTTACACGAGCACGAACGTGCCCACGACCTCGGCGCCGAGGCCGTCGCCCTTGCTGTACCCGGGCGCCACGGCGTTGGCGCCGCCGCCGGCCGACTCGTACAGCGCCGCCCCGACGAGCGCCTTGACCACGCCGGCGCCGCAGACGGCGCCCAGGCACTGCATCACCGCGTAGTACACGGCCCGCGGCAGCGACAGCTTCCGGGCGAGGAGGAGCCCGAAGGTGACGGCAGGGTTGATGTGGCCGCCCGACACGCCGGCGGTGCAGTAGACGAGCGCGAAGATCATGCCGCCGAACGCCCACGCGACGCCCTGGATGCCCGCCGTGCCGCACTTGGAGGGGGACTTGCTGACGCCCATCACGGTGAGCACCACCCCGATGGTGCTCATAAACTCACAAAAATAGAGACAGTTTTGCATGGGCAAACTTGTCATTTTCCATCTCATTTTGACACTGTTAAGTGCACTTCACGGAGCAGGGGTAAACTCTCTCTTCAGGGTAAAATCACAAAGTGAATGAAAACGAGAGAAAAATCACAAGTGAAGTTTAGAGTAGGGGCAAGAACGCTATAGTCCCCTTTTATTAACACTTAGTGCAACTTTGCTATTTCCTTCCAGAATCCATGAACATGATGACTTTAGTCGTCCAAGTTGCCTATCTTTTTTGAAACGTAAGGTCAAGTTGCCTATCTAGGCTTTATCCCAAATTCCACCCCTAAAATGTACTATGCAAAAAAAATATTCTCATCACATCAAAATATCGTCACATACATTGAGTACTAAATATAGATAAATAAAAAACTAATTATATAATTTTGTTATAGTCTACGAGACGAACATTTTGAGCCTAATTAATCAATTTTTGGACAATTTTTCACATATACAAAAAAAATGCTACAGTGCACACGCACCCCAAAAGACCAGAGTTTGGCTCCCAAATTCGGGAAGCCTAAGCAGCAACTCCAATAGTCCTCAAATCTAGACCTCTAAATATTAAATTGATGCAAACGCTATTTTTTAAAGATCTTAAAATTTGTTTCAACTCCAGCAATAGTTTTTAAGAATGAAGAGCTCCAGACCCTAGAAATGGAGGTTGATGGGATAAATAGGGTCAAACAGAGGCTTGCTTGGTTTGCTTGGTGTAATTTTTTTGTTTGACCCTTTAAATTTGGGTTGTTGAAGTCTGTTGAAGTTGCTCTAACTTTCTTTTTTAAAAGAAAAGCCTATCTAACTATATTGATTGGAAAAGAAAACATTTTTTCAAAAACTTATCCGTAGCGCTTGCGATGAGCGATGACCGACGTCCCGTGTGCCGCCGCCTTGGCGCCCCGGACGGCTAGTTCTCGTGCACATACTCCCTCCGTTCTAAAATAAATATAATTCTAGAATTATGCATACAAATCAATACTAGATATAAAATTACGAAAACACTTGCAGAGTATTGTCTTTTGTGAGAATCATCTATATATTGGCTTGTCTTTTATACGAGAAACTTTCGGAGACTCTTGTCTTTTGTGGTTAGTAGGTCAAAGTTGTATTTTTTGTGGGACAAATTTCGAATCATAGAATTGCATTTATTTTGGGACTGATGGAGTACCATTTTTTAGGCAAAATACAGTAGTACTACGTGTGTAACATTTCGAAACCACCGAAGCGACGAGAAGCGGTCACGCCCCAAGGCCAAAGCGATCACGGCGGCCGACGAGACGACGTGTGCGGCAACGTGCCACCTCGGCCGGACACCGTCGCCCCACCACCCGCCTCGTTCGAACCACCCCTACACGCGTCCAAACCCCTCCTGCCATAAAACCCCCGCGCCCCAAACCCACCACGATCATCTTCTTCACTCTTCGCAATTTCGCATATCCCTCCCTCCCTGTCAAAAAAAGTTGCAGATCGACCCCATTCGCTACGACATTTCCGGCTTAGCTTAGCTTAGCTTAGAGCGATCGGTAATGGCGAGGTCGAGGAGGCTCGCCGTCGCCGCCCCCGCGGCGGCGCTGCTGCTGCTGCTGCTCCTGGCGGTGAGCGCAACGGCCAAGACGACCGGCCAAGACGACCGTCCACGACGTCACGGCGGAGGAGGGCAGCAAGGAGGAGGAGTCGTGGGCGGGCTGGGCCAAGGACAAGATCACCGAGGGCCTCGGGCTCAAGCACCACCCCGACGTCGACGAGGAGGAGGCCGCGCGAAAGGCCGGCCACGCCGCCAAGTCCACGCGCGAGTCCGCACAGCACGCCGCCTCCGGTGAGTCACCATTTTTTCGTTTCGAAGCTGAATTGCCGAGCTGTGCCGGTGCCGGTGCTGACGACGCCCCGCCGTACGTGTGTAACTAAATGATGCAGAGGTGGGGAAGAAGGCCGGGGACGCCAAGGACACCGCCGGGGATGTCGCGGCGGGCGCGTCGAGCAAGGCTAAGGAGACGGTGAAGGGCGCGGCCGGCGAGGCGTCCGGCAAGGCGGGGTACGCCAAGGAGAAGGCCAAGGAGGCGGCGGACGCGGCGAGCCAGCGCGGCGCGGAGGCGCACGAGCGGTCGAAGCAGGGCAAGGCCAAGGTCGAGGAGAAGGCCAGGGAGAAGGCCGGGCAGGGGTACGAGGGCGCCAAGGACATGGCCGGCAAGGCGCACGAGACGCTGCGCCAGACCACCGACGCCGCGTGGGAGACCACCGGCGCCGCCAAGGACAAAGCCGGCGCCGCCAAGGACGCTGCGGCGGAGAAGGCGGGCGCGGCCAAGGACGCGGCGTGGGAGACCACGGGCGCCGCGAAGGACAAGGCAGCGGCGGCCAAGGACGCCGCGGCGGACAAGGCCGGCGCGGCCAAGGACGCGGCGTGGGAGAAGGCGGGGCAATCCAAGGAGGCGGCCAAGGGGAAGGCGGCGGAGGCCAAGGACGCGGCGTGGGAGACTGTGGAGGCGGCGAGGGAGAAGGCCAACGAAGGGTACGAGAAGGTGAAGGAGAAGGCGCGGGAGACGGCGGACACGGCCAAGGAGAGGCTGGGGGAGGTGAAGGAGAAGGTCGCCGCCGGGCCCGACGCCGCCGACGGCAAGGGGAAGAAGCACCGGAGGGCGGACGCCGACAAGTACCGGTCGGAGGACGAGCTGTGAGGAAGCCGGCGAGCTTTGTTGTGGATCAGTCACTCATTGCCCCATCTTTCTTCTTGGGATATAGTTCCTGTTCATGATGTTTTCAGTGTGTTCTTTCTGATCTAGTTTTTCACACGGTTCTGTACTTCTTGTTCCAGCCATGGTGCTGCTCCTACTTTGTACAATAATATGATAATGGGTAGACAAGCTCTTGCACAAATGATCTCTTCTCTTTCACCTCAAAACTTATTGTGATGGTTGGTAGGTAAGTGCATGCCGACGTAACTAGGATTATTACACAGTGAGTGGCCTCCTTCCTCCAAATCTAATTGAAAGAAAGCGACAGCACCACATTATGTTCCTCTTCAAACCTAATTGAAGAGGATGCCGATTTCTTCTTTCTTCAATCTGAAGTACATACAGAAATGCAGAGTGGGAGAGATGTCACAGCCTCGAGCCTCTATAGGTTCTCGAATACGCATTGGCTTCAGACGAGCAGCGGCGCTTCCAGTGCGGCTGCTCTCGGAGTGGCGTCCTGCAGCCTCAGCGTGGAGGTGACCACAAGCGAGAGGACCGCAAAGCAGGAGGGGATCAAGCCCGTCCCGTACCTGCTCACCGAGTTGAGCCCCCTCGTCTCGCCGCAGCTAATCGTGTCTGAAACCGAAAGCCACAGTGTCACACCCGATCAGTTGCTGACATTTCCAGCAAAGGAAAATCTTTTGCCAAAACACATAAAAATTAGAGCTACTTTGACGCCGTTCTTGCCGATCTCAACGTTACCTTCGTACGATTCAAGGATGAACAGGGCGATCCCGCAGGACATCTTGTCCAAGAAGCTGAGCGAGCCGTAGACGAAGGCGCAGCCGTTCAGGTCCTCTCCTACCAACGCGCTCTCCAGCCCAACCGTGGTGACCTGCTCATAACTTAGTCAGAGCTAGCAGCAAAAAACCGAGGCGAACAAGTAGCAGATTCCGACAGGCAAATTAACGTGGCGTCAGTTGGCGTGCTAGGCGCCTGTGCTTACCATGACGAGCGCGTTGGCAGCGCCGATGACCACGGCGAGAGGGTACATCAGGTTGTGCATCTGGCTGGGGAGGACGAAGACCGCGACACCGGAGATCACCCAGAGCGTCGCGCCGATGGTGAGGAGGGACTTGAGGCGGCGGCTGTTCCACTTGATCTCCTGCAATTCACGCAGTTTTCAGATGTGTGTGAGATCAGACTCTTAACTTTGCAGAGGTGAACGTTTGTAATTGTTTTTGTGCAAGTGTTGGACCTGCAGCACGACGGACACGACGAAGCTGCAGCAGAAAATGATCGCCGGTATCTGCAGAGAGAGAGAGAGTTCAACGGGGTAAGGAAAATTGAGAGCAAAAGTAGCTCATCTCGATGCCTGTCGGTGCCTCGCTCAAAAGGGAACATCAAGCAACAAAGGAATATATAAAAGAACTTACAATTGCTTTCGAGTATTCATTCATTCTCAAATCTCTGGTGACATAGAAAGCGATGAGGGACTGGAAAAGGAAAAGGAGCACATGTAAGCGATCAAACACCAGAGAGGTGATAACATGGCAGAGATCAATACCCATGGAGCAACCCCTGCACCATGCTGAACACGATTTACTTCAAACAGATATAGACAAGAAATGATCAGTAAGTTTTATTATCTCCTTCAACTAATACTGCGATATTTGCTGTGTCTCATAAAAAAAAGAAGCTAGATTCAGGTTAGAACTGGTGGACAGTAAACGGGCATAGATCTAGACTTAAATTGCATAGGGTATGGAACCTTTCAGAACAAAGCTGGTGATAGCGCATGCCATGTGCATTTTCATGTCAATTAAGAAAATCTTTTCTCATTGCACATGGTGCCATATGCCAACCTGGGAGACGTTTGTGATCAGTCTTGCAAGCATGTACAGGAGAGCAACTTGGTAGTACAAGGTCTTCTTGAACCAGTAGCCCCACGAAATCCGAGCCTTCTCCTTGCAGTTATTAGATTTAGACTTCAAGCTGCAAAACCACACATTCAGCACAAACACAATCTATACAGCATATACATACCATACACTGTTCCATTTTGAATGATCTATCAACAATTCAACATACGCCGGTTCCTTGGTTCCAATATGAAAGACCACCAGGAAGCAGCATCCTATGAAAATGGACAGGTATGCTATCCACCGGTACTGTAGGGCGAAGAAATGAAGGGCAAGTTAGTAACAAGAAACATCTGCTTATATTTCTCTGGTATATGACTAAGTTTTTGCTTGTGTCACCTGAAGAACAATGTCTGAGCAGTCTTTCGCCTTTATGACACCAAAGATAGCTAACGCAATTGCATACAACCCAAGATTTGCCACCTGCATTTGCCATCCTTTTGAGTATATGACCCATGTGAAAGTTTATTTAAAGGGGAACAACACAGAGTTGATTGATCATTCAAATGGACATCAATAATTAAATGGGTACACACACTTCTGGCGCATCGGGTTTAATAAGAAAGGGAATACAGTAAGAAAGTTCGTGTTTCATGTATAATAAGTTCTACTAGTACGGCTGCAGAATTCTAGTAAGAACAACTGTCATCTACAAGTATAAGTTGAGAATGGTAACTGCTGGTGTCACTCACCATAGTGAATGCATTTCTGCAGCTTGCCAAGGCTACACGGCTTGTCGAATTCAGTGTCATGCAGTTCACCATTGACCTGAACAAAGAGAATTCATCAGTCAGCCCAAATGTCAGGCAAAAGGTTCACGGGTTCAGCCCAGTTGCAAGAAGAAAGCGTGCTTACATGTGGGAAACTTGTGTGGCTGCCCAGCCGATGTTGAACACCGCTGCGAAGAAGCTGTAACCGACTGTCCTCACAAGGTAGGAATCTGTCCCCAGAATAGTGCAGAGGAGACAGCCACCGAAGACGGAAGAGAAGGAAACGCCTACCAGGACGGATCCTCCAATGTGCCACAGCTTGAAACGGCCAAATCTATCAATCTGAACATGTGATGCATTATTCAGAGATCAATTAGTAACGTATCATAATCTGCAATAATATAGAGTTTTAAGTTCTGTTCATACCATCTCGCCCGCGAGGATCGTCATCAGCCCATCTGCAACCTGTCCCGAGAGCATCACAACAGCTGCGTCCCTGCAAGAAGAAACTTGAACCATTAGTCAGGTGCAGAGAAAGAAAGCACTTCACTTGAGAAAACGGAAGCTTGACAAATGCTGATAGTGATTGTTGCTACCTGGGAGCAAGGCCGATTTGCTGCAAGAAGAGCAGCAAATACGTGAACCAGCAAGCCGACGTGATGTCATTGAGCATGTGGCCGACGCCGTAGGACAGGATCGGCCACCGTCCCAGAGGCTCTGCGATCTGAGGATCGGCCATGGCTCCATCGTCCTTTGCCTCAGCCATGGAGAGTATGGTCGGCCGGTGGAACCGTGGAAGTAACTTTGGAACACCTTCAGCTACGATTCTGAATTCGAAACAACTGAAACTGCGTCAGAATTGAGAGAAAGGGAGGAAAATTCAAAGCTTTGTCTGTTATACTTGTAAAATGCTAAGCAAAGTAACAATTCGACAATGTTGCAGCCTCCTATTCAAGAACCAACAAACTGCCTGCTCAAGAACGAGGCTGTGGGATTGGCATTGCGCACATGCCGAAGCAAGGAAGGCAGTTCGGTCGGGTACAGACGAAACTCTGAACAAATCCACTCGGAGAGGAGAAGACAAAGAAAACACAGCAACGCAACGCAACTGCAGAAGAGCCATTCATTCAGTAACGAAACCATCGGAACAGTACGCCTGACGCGCAAGTCCCAGGGGAAAAAAACACAAGACAGCAACGCGCGCGGCGGCGGGGAGCCCCACAAACCGCGCCGGGATCCAATCACACGAAAGAAGAGCGAGATTATTGCATGCAATGCAATTGCAATGCTGGAGAAGAAGAGATCGAGTGCGGTGCAGCCGCGCGCTAGCAGAGCACGTACCCTGAGTAGAGGAGACAGGAGAGCCGTGGTAATCGGCGAGCGCACGAGGCAGGATGCCCGACGGGATGCGGCGGTGGAATTTATAGGCGTCGGGCGGGCGGGCGCGGCGCTACCAACTGGGGGAGCGCAGTGGGGGCAGGCAGAGGCGGTAGAAGTAGAAGCCGCCGCCGCCGCCCTGACCGCAGGGCATTGAAAACGGAATCAAATCCTCCTTAATCTGCATGTCGTTTTCTGAATCCAATCCTGCTCTTTTCCGCCCGTCGATGGAGGCGATCCCGTCCCGTCCTTCCCGCACGTTCAGACGTCGGTCTCGATCGGGTTTGCCTTGCCGTATTGCGTGCAATGTGCGCGAAGAAGAGAAAGATGTCTCGGACTCTGTAGCGGTTGGAGTCTCGGACTCTGTAGCGGTTGCTGACATTGACATGAACATGCTTCCATATCTTCCCCGTGCTGGATTGGAATTCAGATTCAAAATATCTTCGAGCTTGTGAATTGCAACTTGCAAGATACTCCTATTGTTCAAGTGTAGGTAAAGTATCCGACGCTGCCGCTGCCACCTCAGATATGACGTAAGGCCCAAATCCGGATATGGCCGGAGGCATGGTTGGGGTTGGCGTTGGAGTTTACTGGGAAAATCAGCAATTTTTTGCTGCCCAGTTTCTCTATTCCTGGGTCAAGAAAATAATGTGAATCAAGGAACGAAAGTTCACCTTAAAAGTCATAGTTTTGGGCAAATATCTCATAAAGTCACGGCGGATTTGGTCGTTCCAGGAAAGCCTGGAACGGTAGCCGCCGGCCCTGAACGCTTACCAATACGAGCGCATTTTGTCAGATCTCTCGCTAAAAGGGTTGTCAAGATAACTACAGCAGTGAGAGTAGCAGACACGGATTATTCTTTACCATAGCTTTCATGTGATGCGATATTCCCTGCTAGTCTTCAAGTCCTTTACAGAATTACAGTACTCCTGTCCGACTGAACCAGATGGGGGCATCAACCACGTGCCATGCACCATTATGCATCCATATCTTGCAGCAATCATACAAACACCATTGTTGACCCATCTCGAAATCACCTTCTTTTATCAGAGAAAAAAACGAATAGGTATGTTTTAGAACTATGTCGAGTTGTCACATGGACCAAGTTGGCTCGGGAAAGTCATCCAAGTTCTCTCTTTCCTTCTTCAGAGAATGGACATCCAATGTACTAGCAAGACAGGGCCAGAAATTCATTCTAGTTATATACGGTGTAGTAGTTCACTAGACACCACATTAGGGACATTATTTTAGAAAAGAACTGTTAGCAGCCCATGGTATGCCTTTGACAAGAAGGGCAGGGGTTTAGCAGCCCATGGACTTCTGTAGGCTGAAGATGTTTTTTCCCTGGCTTTGACTTGCATACCAACTAAGAGATCAGATACTCGGATCAGCATGAAATTATCGCTACTTGTCCTACCTCTGAAAATGATCGCTAAACAACCGATAAACATCTCAGCCCGTGTTTGTCATGTTTCGCAAATTTAACAAATCATTTTTCCGGTCAATATTTGGATAAGTGACACATGTTAGGTCAAGCTGCTTGAGCACCAGTAGATTACTATACCCCTGAACCGATTTTCAAGTAACTCTACTATACTCCTGAAACGATTTTCAAGTAAATCTACTATTCTCCTGAACTGATTTTTTTTCAAGTAAATTCGTAGAACCAGCTGAGGATTGGGCCTGGAGCATTATGCATTTCAAAGCATATGGGGGAAAACATTTCAAGCAGGTATACCAAACCACTGATATACGTTATTCAATGGCATATAATTGATTTGCTCATAGTTCAAAGGGCAACATATAGGGAATTCATACAAGATTGCATTATTCATAATTCGAAAGGAGATAAAGCTTGTGGAAATTTCTTTCAGAAATAGCACTGATCAGTTTCCACAGCTTCTCAGCAAAGAACACCAGGCATGCAAGATTTCAGAGCAAAAAACACGCCTCATAGGCCAAAAGGAAGATATGTACAGCGATGGGGAGTGTTATTTTTCCTTGAGTGAAATGCACTGTAGGTACCTAAACTATTCCAGCAATCTCATCTGGATCCATGAACTCTAAAAGTGAACCTGGATTTACAAGTGGTTCATTCTCAGTTCACCTGAGGTTCAATCATGGACCTGGATTTACTCTTGGATTGAACCACATAAGAAGTTGAAGGACCCATATGATCACTTTGAGAGTTCATGGCCTAGATGAGAATCGAGAAATAGTTTAGGGACCTACGGTTTATTTCACTCTTTTTCCTTTTCCGGAAATGTGTGAAAGCATGGCAGTAAGATTTGCTGCCTACATCAACTGTATGAGCTGTGCAAATTTCTGAAGCACCAGCTCACCAGAATCATGGATTACTTCTGAAACAACCATATTCTATGGAAGCTTTTGGAGACTTGCATTCCACCAAACTCAACAATCAGCTCTCCTATGAATCCATGGGGGCTTTAGTCATAGTCCCACACCTTTGCTTTGTTCCTGTACTAAGCTTAGCCGATCATTTGTCAGGGGCTAAGTGCTTCTGTGTCTCTGACCTATGAAGTCCAAACTGCCATTCAACACTTAAGCCTCATAAGCCATGGCAGATTCTTCCACGGGTCCCCTGTACCAATCTCTAGGAGCCTTATCTGACAAATAGGATGCAACTGTGCCAAAATTAAAGTTCCAAGGATGAAATCAGTGAATGTTCACTGAGGAAAAAGCTGGTCTCTTTGCTACAGTTCATAGCCATTTCAGCTTCTGGGCCTCTGAGGCTTGTGTCTAAATGTGAGTATGTTTCCACTTCACATGTGGCCAAACTCAAACTTGGATCACTTGACAATGCATAATATCTGTCTTCAGATTACGGCCTGTAATGGTTGACCACAGGTTTGCCATGAAAGACCTGTGCTGCCCCTTTCGAGCACAAGCCTCCCACATGCGCGCACTGTCAACCTCAGTAACTGTTGTTGGATCAGATATATCAATGAGAGTGATACTCATATTGTTACGGATAATGCAGAGCTTTCCATTAAGGGAGACAAAGGCTGCAGCTTCAAGAGCTCGTGAGCTTCCCATATGGTGTCTGGTGTCAATGAATCTTGTCCAGGATCCTGTGTCTCTATTATAAACTCTAAGCTTACAGCCATCACGGCAATCAGCAGAATAAAGCCGGCCATTGAAAGAAATGCTTGGATTCCGCCAGCCTGTGACCATTTCATTACCGGTGGCTGACCACATTTTAGATGCTGGTAGATAGACCTCGCTCACGACTTGGCGATGAGAATTGAGACCTTTCAGGAACCACTTGCCATCATGTACTACTCCAACGGAGGGCACCATTCCTGTGTTCATTTCAGCAATGCAAGACCATCTATTCCTGTTCGGATCATATACCTCAGCGGACCTCAGAGTTCTCTGTATCCCTTCACATTCCCCACCAGCAACATAAAGACAGTTATTTATGACACAAGAGCCAAAGAAGTGCCGTTTTTGCAGCATATCTGGAGCTCGAAGCCATTTGTTTATCCGAGCATTGTAAAATACAACACGCCTCATAGACCCATGTACTGGGTCTTTTCCACCAAATAAGTACAGGTAGCATCCATTGAGAACAGCGCAACCAAAGCCAACAGCTTCTGAATACTCAGGTGGAACTGGAGGCAATGACTTCCAGAGCTGGTTTACTGGGTCAAAGGCATACCAAGATAGCTTCTGATCACGGTCCTTTTTGAAGACATAGACCCATTCTTCTGCCATACCGAATTTCTTACGCAAGGAGTAATAATAATTCCCAGATAAAAGTCGGTTCCAGCGTTTACAGACTAACCGCATATTTGGGTGCCCAACCCGAGCAACACGCATGAGACAGGAAATAGCCAGTTCATCTGGAAGCCCAGGTAGCAGTGGTGATTGACTTTGGGACCTCTCCTTGCGCGAGCTCCTTGACTTGCGTTTGTTTGGTATGATATCAGGTTGCATGCATAACTTTGCACCAGGAACAAACTTCCTAGCACTTACAACGGTTTTAAGACCTCCATCTACCCTGCAGTAGCAGGAGACAGACTCTACCTGCAGACACATCGATCAATCAAGTTAGAATGCTTATATTGACCTTAACGTAAACCATCAGAATATCAAAACAAAACCACAGTAAAGCAACCATCCTTTCATCTGGGTATGAATTATCAATGACAAAAATATATATTCTTGTCCACCACCTAGAAAAATGTGATGTGGATGAGATTCAGACATTCAGTGCTGGAAGACTAACCATGTTTGAAACTTTCAATCTTGAGCATTAAACATACAAAATAGAGAAAACAGAACATTCAACAGTCATCTGGTCTTCCGCAAAACCAAAAAAAGAAGAAGAAGAAGATCGTTCAACAGTCAAGTTGGGACAAACTATTTGATAGTTGGTCGCCTTATAGAAGTTAGAAATCTAGGTGTATCCTTACACCACTGAATTCCTAATAAATAGAAATCTAAGCATTATCATTAGTTAAGTAGCTCCATCCTCATTTGATGCATCAAATGTTCCTAACAACGTAATTTTTTCATGTGAAAACAGAGGGAGCAGTACTAAGCAAGTGACGCTCACACAATGATATCAAATTCCGATGTATTAAATTAGCTGCAAATTGCGTACATTGCTACATAAGTGTTACGATATAAGGTAATGTTCCTAAACAGGATGCTTACAAAATAATGTTGCAATGATTAATTAATCATTCTAGAATTCGAATACTATATAGTCAATGTTTTCTGTTTTCATTTTGATTCCATGTGATTAGCATGGTCTTTGTTAGTAGATCTTCTGTCCTAAAAAAACTAGGCGTATAGATATGACTCCTAGCTAAAGACGCAACAGCTGTGGCTCATGACCTATCTAGAGTATAGATGGAGCAATGCGACTACCTTAGCTAGTAGCCACAACCTGTCTAAGTTTGTTCTTTGTTAATAAACTGATGATGACTTCATTGCAAGTGGGGCCAATAAAAATGCAATACATGTTATGGTGATACTCATTGTTCCTCACTTCCTCACGAACAAGAAAGTGGCATCTCCACACCAGACCTCAGATTACTCACAGAAAAAACAGCTATAAATCTAACCCTAGAAGATTATACCAGAAAAACATTACCAAACACTCCATGGTCAATTGGATCTAGACTACACAGCCAAGCCCTAAGCACCTAGATCGAAAACGCCAGATTCAAGCAGAAAGATCTCAGCTTCAATCCAAAGGCGGCGTTTTTGGCATAGGAACCTCCACCTCCGAGCTAATCTACATCTCTCTTACGTGCTACTCGGGGCCAAGAAAGGTGGGAGCGGAGCCGAGCTCACCAGTGGGGCGCGGACACGGATACCACCCGCACGTCGGGGCGGGGCACCTCCGGCGGCCGCACGCATTGCTGGATCGAGGCGAGCGGACGAGGAAGACGCTCGATCTTTGGTCTCTGGACCCCCTCTCCTGCCCTCCAACAGAGCCCAACGAACAAGAGGAGGAACACAGGAGTCTTCACTTCAAACGAGCAGCAGCTTTGACTGAGAGGTCAGTCTCAGATGCATTCTCCCCCAAAGATCGAGCTCAATTTGGTTTGCGGTTGCAGATGAATTTCACCTCCGACAAGTGGGCCCGTTACCTGGTACTCCTAGCAAAGCATGGAGCTCTGGATGTGACTGGAACGTAGGGCCCCAGAAAAATATGGCCCACGCCCAAATCTTCTGACAGGTGGGCCTCCGAGCCTTCATGGACTCATGGCTTTATCTTTCAGACAACCCATGGGCCGTGCCGCCGTGGGCTTCCTTGTCGTCGTCGGTGTCCACACCACGTTGCCGGACGCCCACAGTATTCTCCGCCAACTGACAGGGTGGCCCCACGCACCGACCAACCTGTCCGCCGCGGACGCGTAGTTTCCCAACCACTTGCCACTGCGTACGCGGCATGGAGCGAGCGGGCCCATGTGTGGAGGAGGAGGGCCCACATGGCAGGTGGCCTTCCCGTCCGGTAGTCTCTCTCTCTCTCTCTTCCCCCTTCTCTCCGATTTTCTCCCCCACTCTGTCAGTCTCACTCCCCGCTCTCTCTTTCTCTCTCGCCCCGCCGCCGGCGACGAGCTCGAGCTTGAGCTGCTTCCTCGTCTCGCCGACGGCGGCGGCGGTATGGAGCCCATGAGCGTCGACAACGGCGGCTGCGGCGGCCTTGACGCGCAGATCGAGCAGCTGATGCAGTGCCGCCCGCTCGCCGAGCAGGAGGTGAGATCCAGCCCCAGCTATGTCCCCGTTCCATTCGAGTCTCCGGTTAGCTCGGTGCCTATTTCGTTGTCCGATCTGGTGAATGCTGTTTTTTATCTGTTCTCGAGGGCGTGTCTAGGGTTTCTCGCCTGCCCTTTGGTACAACTCTTAGGTTGGAAATGTGATCCGGCGATTTGGGGGCTATTTGAACCTCTTTTGATGTCTGGTGATTCGGTGTCATGGAGGGGTGTTATGGCGTGTAGTTTGTGGCTGGCGAGGGCAGCTTCGAATCATTCCGATGCTGTGATTCAGATTTGGTTCACGCTAGTAGATCTTTTAATTTCGCAAAAAATTAGCACACAAATGGAAAGCTGTATTTTGTTGTAATCTGCTAAATCAATAGCGACCGGCGTGATGTATATGTACACATTTGGGTCGTTGTGTATGCATGCTATGAGTCTGCTTGACCAAAAGCAGGAATATTTGGTGAATAAATGTGCATGTTAATTTTCTAACATTCTTGGAATCAGCATAACGGGCCCCACATGTTTCAGGTTAAGTCACTGTGCGAGAAGGCCAAAGAAATATTGATGGAGGAAAGTAACGTTCAGGTATGACATGCTGGCAGTTTCCCTCTCACTATTCAGTGCAGCATCTTTCACTATAGATTCGGGAGGATATCTATATTGCTGGTTCCAAAGGCTGTTTGAATTATGTTGCATGGGTTTTTGCCATTGCATTCAAGCAAGAAACTGCATTGTTTATTGAGTTCCTCCATTTTGGTTGGCATTTTTCGTTGTCCTATGTATCAAGAGTGTTATGATTAAGTTGCATTTTTAGTCTTTCGTGTTTTCATTTTGGTTCACGTTCCTTGTAGAATGCAACACTGATGATTGAAATAAACATAGTAATTTAAGCTTTTCCTCCTGTTTCATTCCATTTCATCTGCTGAATAAGATTATGCATGCATATAATGGCACCAAGGTTTCCTAGAAGTATTTGCAATTTAATGTATTTTGTACTTTGGAGAGGTTAGAAGTATTTGATTTTAAGCTGTTGCATGCAGCCTGTCAAGAGTCCAGTGACAATATGTGGTGATATACACGGACAATTCCATGATCTTGTAGAGCTTTTTCGAATTGGTGGAAAGGTATCATTTTGCTTCCTTCTGTTTCCTTAAAGAACTTCCTACCCAAGACTGAAGTCATCCATTCCTCCTCAAATTCATATCAGTTTTATTCCCTCCTGTTTCCAGTGCCCAGATACCAATTACTTGTTTATGGGGGATTATGTTGATCGTGGCTACTATTCTGTTGAGACTGTCACTGTAAGTAATAAATTACTACCTATATTTTTTCATTGAGTTCTTTTTCTGTAGTTTTGCAGAACTGTAGTTGAGAGTTGAGACTACAAAAAGAAAAATCTGTTTTCTGAATTTATGCTTTCACATATTTCTTATGAACTTATGTTTCAGCTCATATTATGTGTAAGCCTTACATATTGACGTGGTATTCCTTATCCAGCTGCTGGTAGCACTCAAAGTGCGCCACCCACATCGAATTACAATCCTTCGTGGAAACCACGAGAGTCGACAGGTACAATCAAATATTGTTTCCTTGACGCTTATGCCATGTCACTTTTTGGCTAACATTACCCAAAATTAATCTGA
>OAMR01000269.1:972516-1010585 GCA_900205405.1 Echinochloa crus-galli | reverse complement strand
ATGGATGAGTTTGTTGCTACTAGGGAGAAAATAACATCCATTTTATAGAACTTTTAAAGTTAGGTGCGTCTATTTGAATAAGATCGGCATCATTCTGTCAATGTATGAGGCCGTGCTTTCGAGGACAAATATCACTACGTCAGGTATGCTAAGTGGAAACTCGATCAGCTTTAACTCCTATGTACTAGAATACAAGGGGAGTTTACACAATGGTTATGGTTGGAGGTGCAGTTGAGACTTGAGAGTAATTTACCCAACGACGTTGCTAACGCCCAGACATTATTGATGGCATGGGCAATAATGAACATGGACTTATAGCCTAGGGCACATGTCTTGCAAGCAGATCATTTTGGAAATTAAAGGCTTGGAGTCGAACGAAGACACGTCATCTCGGCTTTGCCTACCCGGTCTGCTGCACTTCCTGGCGCTCTGATGGATTCTCTATCGGTAAATCTATCAGGCGACCGGTCGCGTGACCCGCGCGCCGCCGCCGTCGTCCGTCTTCTCCGGCGCCGGGCACCACCAGGTTAGGGCCCGGGGTTAGGGGAGGCGGGGTTACCTGGGGCTCTGGTCGTCGCCGGACCTAGAAGAAGGGCTCGGGGGGTGGCGGCCAGCCCGGCGGAGGCGACGGGCGCTGGGCGGAGGCGGAGGTGGCCGAGAGGCTGCCGGAGCGGGCGGTGGGAGACGGCCGGTGGGCCGTGCTGGCAGCGGGGGAGGAGACGAGGAAGAGGAGACGGCGGCTGGCGAGGTTAGCGTGGCCGCGGCAGTGGGCGACGGCGGAGGCGGCGGAGGCCGCCGGAGTCGAGGGAGGTGCGGGCGGCGGGGGCGAAAGGGCCGGCGGCGAACGAGGCGGACGGGTTAGCGTCGGCCGCGGTTGTGGACGGCGACGGAGGCGGTGGGAGCCGCCGGAGTCGTGGAAGAAGCCGGCGGCGGGGGCTTCCGGCGGCCGGTCGCGCGATTCCCTAACGCGCGGTATAGTGCATGCTGGCAAGGAGACGCCAAAAGCAACATCTCGCCAAATGGCATCTGACAGAAGCTACATGATATTAAAGGAATGATAGATTAATGTCAGTTTTGGGTTGTCTTGAAGTGTGAGAAGACTGTGGTTATCTGTATAAAGATATAGAATGGGAAAATTGTTTTTCCAAATCCTGCAAATATGGATAACGTCTTACTTGCATGTAATGATGTGATTCTGATGCAGAAAAGAATAATAGTTTGTCCTCAAAAGAGATATCGATGAAAGCTCATCAAGATAAAAGGAAAAGAACTATTAAAAGAGTATCGCATGAGCATGCTAAAAGTTTCTGAAGTATGCATGCGAGAAACCTACGCCTGTTCTTATAGACAAGGGTAATAACTTTGGGAACTTTGGTGTTCCGAGAATTGATGTTATATAGAGAAAATGAATATGGTACCATATGCTTCAGCTGTTGGAAGCTTGATGAAAGTAAAAGAATGATATTACCCTAAAGAAGTTTTATGTATCCGGGATGTTTTGGCAATATCCAATCCAGATAATAGATCTCTGGAATGGAGTAAAGAATATCAGCCTCTTGCTATGTTGGAAACAACAAGTGCTCACAAAAGTTTGTGAACACAAAGATAGAACCTGCGAAATGTATAGCGAAATCCACAATTGTCGCTAACGTTCGCGCTTAGAGTTTTTGTGTGGAAAAGCTCTAAAGGACGAAAATGAGTATCATCAATGTGATGAAAGAAATGATTATCATCAATGTGATGACAGACACAACATAGCACGATGCAAGGCTGAGGGACAGGCAAAATGTTTTGGGGGACATGCCCGGAGCTGATCATGTTTTTTACAACAGTCATGATCATTTGAAAAGTTTACTCCTATAACAACGGGTCAAATGTGGTGCCAAACACATTTGACACAGAGTTATACGTTGTGAAGGAGAATGTCCAGAATCTTGTAGAAATGCTTGGAGCATAAAAGTTACAGACAAGCGCTTATTAAAGGCTTACCGCCCAGTGTGTTATGATAGCACACAGTCGACATGGGTTTTATGGTATGACCTTTGATTTCTGGACGATAAAAGGCCCAAGAGAAACCGAATTCGTTTCACAACAGAGTTGCGTGTTGTAGCTGTTGATTCTATCGGTAATTGAACTGTGACGATGAAACACGCTCTACATACAAATCTGCTCTGAAACTGATACTTTGAAAAGAGTGATTCAAAGTATAAAGATTAAAGAGGAAAGTGAGATCAAAGGGGAGATTGTTAGGTTGATCTCAACCAATTGGCCCAAAGGCCCATCGGGTCCTTTGACCGAGCCCTGATCGGGGGCAGTTCAGCCCAATAAGGCTGGTGGGCCCCGTCGCGCAGTGCACAGAATAAAAGGGAGGTGGGGCTACGAGTTAGGGTTACGGGTTGGTTTTCCTACAGTAGCCGCCATCACCACACAGACCCTACCGATCTAGGGAGGCGCTGCCAGCGACGGGATGCGCCACCATGCCGCCGACCACGACACTGCGCGTCGCTGCCATTGAGCAGATCTACACCGACAGAACGTGGGAGCACAACAAGGTACACGGTTCCTCTTTTCATTCGTCACACAGTGCACGTACATAAGAGAAACACACATTTGTTATACAAGTAATTGTACCCGACGAGATCTACTGCTAGTGATCCATAGAATAAATCTAACACTCTTATGTTGCAAATGTGATCCGGCGATTTGGGGGCTATTTGAACCTCTTTTGATGTCTGGTGATTCGGTGGCATGGAGGGATGTTATGGTGTGTAGTTTGTGGCTGGCGAGGGCAGCTCCGAATCATTCCGATGCTGTGATTCAGATTTGGTTTACGCTAGTAGATCTCTTTTAATTTCGCAAAAAATTAGCACAAAAGTGGAAAGTTGTATCTTGCTGTAATCTGCTAAATCAATAGTGACCGTTACGGTAGTGATGTATATGTATGTATACATTTGGGCGCATACATATTTGGGTGTTTGGTCATTAGGGTTCTATACAATATGGCGCCAGGGCCCCACATGTTTCAGGTTAAGTCACTGTGCGAGAAGGCCAAAGAAATATTGATGGAGGAAAGTAACGTTCAGGTATGACATGCTGGCAGTTTCCCTCTCACTATTCAGTGCAGCATCTTTCACTATAGATTCGGGAGGATATCTATATTGCTGGTTCCATAGGCTGTTTGAATTATGTTGCATAAGTTTTTGCCATTGCATTCAAGCAAGAAACTGCATTGTTTATTGAGTTCCTCCATTTTGGTTGGCATTTTTCGTTGTCCTATGTATCAAGAGTGTTATGATTAAGTTGGATTTTTAATCTTTCACGTTTTCATTTTGATTCACGTTCCTTGTAGAATGCAACACTGATGATTGAAGCTTTTCCTCCTGTTTTATTCCAATTCATCTGCTCAATAAGATTATGCATGCATATAATGGCACCAAGGTTTCCTAGAAGTATCTGCAGTTTAAATGTTTAATGCATTCTGTACTTTGGAGAGGTTAGGAGTATTTGATTTTAAGCTTTTGCATGCAGCCTGTCAAGAGTCCGGTGACAATATGTGGTGATATACACGGACAATTCCATGATCTTGTAGAGCTTTTTCGAATTGGTGGAAAGGTATCATTTTGCTTCCTTCTGTTTCCTTAAAGAACTTCCTACCCAAGACTGAAGTCATCCATTCCTCCTCAAATTCATATCAGTTTTATTCCCTCCTGTTTCCAGTGCCCAGATACCAATTACTTGTTTATGGGGGATTATGTTGATCGTGGCTACTATTCTGTTGAGACCGTCACTGTAAGTAATAAATTACTACCTATATTTTTTCATTGAGTTCTTTTTCTGTAGTTTTGCAGAACTGTGCAAAAACAAAAAATCTGGTTTCTGAATTTATGCTTTCACATATTTCTTATGAACTTACATTTCAGCTCATATTATGTGTAAGCCTTACATATTGACGTGATATTCCTTATCCAGCTGCTGGTAGCACTGAAAGTGCGCCACCCACATCGAATTACAATCCTTCGTGGAAACCATGAGAGTCGACAGGTACAATCAAATATTGTTTCCTTGACGCTTATGCCATATCACTTTTTGGCTAACATTACCCAAAATTAATCTGAGATCAGAGTAATGGCTCTAGTTATTAAAAGTTAAATATTATTTTCCTATCCAGCACAGTATTTGCTCTGTTGCAATTTAGAACTGATCCAGCTTAATGGTAGAAATGTTGTATCTCTTTTTCAAACTGAAACTCTAATTTTATGATGGTTGCAGATCACACAGGTGTACGGATTCTATGATGAATGCCTACGAAAGTGAGTTTGTTTACATGTTTAAAGTTCAACTGCAATAATTCGAGGCCTGTGCGAGAAGATCTGTGCATCGTGTTAATTTTTATCACAGTTCTCTGTTAGCTTCACTGCTTCAGATTTATTTTCAGTTTAGTTGTCCCATTTTTTTGCACATGCGCAGAATCTTTTTGTAATAATGTGTTTTTTTTTCTTTTGCTGCATTAATAGTCTCCTTTAGACTTCTAGAGATTTCTTGTTTATCGTGTATACCATTTGATGGTACATTATCACTATGCTTAGGAGCTTGTGTGAAACTTGAATAATCATATTGTTTGTTATCTTATATTAACCCTTCTTGGTTCATGGAAGTTTATTGTAAGAATGATTTCCTACAAGCCTCTGTTGCTAACACTTTGTTGCAAACTAGGTATGGCAATGCAAATGTATGGAAGACATTCACAGACCTTTTTGATTATTTTCCTCTGACAGCTCTGGTATGTACTCTTAGGACTGGAATCTTGTTATATTATTTTTTTTACTGCTTCTATGTGTCATCCTCACAGTAGGCATCATGCAAATTATAAAACACTTGAGTGGCATAGTAGCTAGAACAACAGAATACCTAAGTAGCTATATGGTCATATTGTTGTCCCAAAAAATATATATATATGATCATGCTGTTTTTGCTTCACCAATTTCAGATTTCGTAAATGACAATGTTTTTATGGGTTATGGCCTTTTTGGCTATGACTCTATTTAACCATTCAAGCATGTTAGAAACTGTGAATCCATGCGAATCCATAATTTTTGTATATTATATATGTTCCAAGTATGTGGAACACCCTGTTGAACGTGAACTGTCTTCATTTGTTAATTGATTCCAGCAGCTGTAGAATAAAATGCTTGTGAGAACTCAAGAGTGTTTGGTCATTAGGGTTCTATACAATATGGCGCCAACTATGTTGTGCTACATTGCTGTCTCAGTTTGGTTTTTATTACTTGCTACATCATTTATTCTTGTTAAAGAACCAGTCACCTGGGTGGTGTTGTGGCTGACCGACTTTTATGGAACAGAGGCTGGCGGCATCGTGTTTTGTCTCCATTGAAAATATACTGTCCTCTCTGGATCTTTGTTTAGATACAAAACTGTATGAATTGATTGTTGAAACATTAGGAATGATGATAAATCCTGAAAATGCACCCAAAAATTTGTTTGTTGTTCTGTATATACAGTCCTCATTGTTGTTTACTGTTGTACTACACCATAAGAACAACTGTATCCCTTGCATTTTCTGAATATTATGACATTTTTCTTTCCATGGACTACTGATACTATGTTTATGTTTTTCTTGAAGGTGGAATCTGAGATTTTCTGCCTTCATGGTGGTTTATCTCCATCAATTGAAAATCTTGACAGTGTGCGTAGCTTAGATCGTGTCCAAGAGGTTCCTCATGAGGGACCTATGTGTGATCTTTTATGGTCAGATCCAGATGATCGATGTGGTTGGGGCATATCTCCTCGTGGTGCTGGTTACACTTTTGGCCAGGTACTACAGAGTCTCTGGTTCTATTACCTCTTTTTATACCTTCTTGAATTCAAATATATTCATTGGCTTCTTTGTTACTCCAGGACATTTCAGAGCAGTTTAATCACACGAACAATCTCAAACTTGTAGCTCGGGCTCATCAATTAGTCATGGAGGGATATAACTGGGCTCATGTAAGCGATTAAACCTTTAGATACTTATTAGCTGTGTTTTGACTTTTGAGTGAGCAATCTTTCATGGTCATGGGTGATGCATGTATTTTACAGGAACAAAAGGTTGTCACCATATTTAGTGCTCCGAACTATTGCTACCGATGTGGCAATATGGCATCCATTTTGGAAGTTGATGACTGCAACAGTCACACATTTATCCAGGTAATTTTACTGCAGTATTCTTCCTTGCTAATTCTGTTTTCTTGGGATCATTTTTTGTGGCAGCACCCTTTATATGACTGTGCTGTCTATTGTGGGTATTGTTTTTTTTAAATGAGTGAAATTTGAAACAGAAAATTTTAAGTTGGCAGATAGTGCATTTTTGCAAAGATGCCCATGGATACAGTAGATTTGTTTTGTCTTCCCAAATATCTTTCTTATGATGTGTGTACTGCAAAGTTGCCGTGTATAATTGCCAATTTGGTTCCCATTATTGCAGTTTGAACCGGCCCCTAGGAGAGGTGAGCCTGATGTGACCCGAAGAACACCAGATTATTTCCTTTAAGTTATCGATGTTACCATTTTCCAGCATGATGTGGTAATCGATGTCAACATCTGCTGGATCGAGGGCCAGCCAGAAATAACAAGGGAATACCGGAGCACTATGCAGAACTTGTGGCCCCCATTGGTCAATGCAAGAGATGCTGCTATCCTGAAAGAAAGCAAGTGTGCGATGTAAAGCCATGCCTCAGTTTGAAGCCTTTTCAGGTGATTGAAGGGCCATCCACTTCAACTCTCACCCTCCCTTTTAGGCATTCTTTTTACAGAGGCATGGAGTTAGCAAAAGACTGAACATCAATTTGTACTTCTGTAGCGTAAGCTTGTACTAATAGGCCTGTACTGATTTGTATCATCATTCATCAGTGGCAAGGCACAACTAAACTCCTTTCAGTAATCTAAATTTTGGTAAAGATGTGGTTATAGTACATGCACATGACTCTTTTCCCGGTTGGAGAAAGAGACATACCATGCGTGTTAGTACTTAGGAAGAATGGACATTAGCATCCTACACAATGTTGTTGTAATTGCTAAAAAAAGTATTTTCAGAGGTATATGTGCATCCTTGCTGAGTTTCGATACACTGATGATGATGATTTCCACACCCTTGGTTTTCTTTGAACTAAGTACACGATAATACAAGAATCATCAAGTCAACACAGAAGATGGATGAATAATCGATACCTATCGTGAATGCAAAGCATGTCTACGTACTATATGAGCCAATGAACCTGTCAGGCGAAGTCGGTGATGGATCAAGATTGGTCGTCGGTCATTGGCCTTGGTGGCGTAACAACATCAGTCTGTGGCCCTGGCAGATACTGTACACGCCGTACGTACGGGGCGCATCCTGCTCAGTCTCAGTGTCAGTCTCACACGGAGGTGCTGGCCAGCAGCTGGTTGGCGGCGACGCCCCTGCCCTTCATGACGTGCTTCCTGAGCCCCGGGATGTGGACGTTGGTGATGTAGTCCGTCCAGTCCACGCTTCTGACGTCGAAGTGGAAGCTCTCCTTCTCCGGCGCCGACATGGCCGCGAAGAGCGCCTCCGTGTTGGCGTTGTCGAAGCGGCCGCCGTAGAAGGTGTAGGGCCGGTAGATGCTGCCCAGGTGGATGGTCTGCTCGACGGACTTGGCGCAGAGGTCCCGCGCCCGCCGGCGCCGCCGGAGCTCCGGCGACGACGCCGACGAGGCGCTCCGGAGCAGCGCGTCCGTCTCCACGTAGCTGGCGAACTGCTCCATGGTATCGAAGAGGCGCATGGGGGGCACGTGGATGGGCTGCCCCGCCGCGTCGCTGTAGGGGCACCGGGTGAAGTGCTGGAACAGGAACCGGCTCAGATCGCCGAACACCAGCGGGTTCACCGTCGACGACGACACGTGGTACACGTGCATCCCGCCGGGCGCCCCCGCCGGCGCCGAAGAAGACGACGCGCCGCCGCCGTGCTTCGCCATCGACGCCAGCGTCGCGTTCACCACCATGTCCGCCGGGACCTTATTAATCATGAGCTATATATGAGCGACACTGTTCGTTCGAGCTGAGCGACATTATATGAGCTGAGCTGATCTATACCACATCGAGAACGCCTTCTGGGTCGGCGAGGAACCCACTCAGCTGGCCTTTGCCGTAGTAGAGGACGACAGGGTCCATCATCCTGTACGTGTGTTCATCGATTATTTTCGGCAGGGCCGGGCATGCAACAACAGGTCGAGATCAATGAAGACAAATACATGCCTGAATGTCTGCCGGACTGATCACTGAATTAAGAATGTAACATTACATACCTGTTCCCTTCCATCCAGCCGGGGAAGGGGTCCCTCCATGTGCTCTCAATGACGCTAGGCCTGATGGTGACCACCGGCACCTCCCCTCGCATGCTGTTGATCACCATCTCCCCCATGGCCTTGGTGAACACATAAGTGTCCTGCCAGCCATGGAGCTTTGCCCTACCCAACACCAAGAACACGGATCAAACAAGACTAATGCTCTTTCACGTCTGCACTTTCTTTAATTTGATGAATCTTCAGATGGTTAGGCTGATAATTTAGAAGATTATAAAAAAGCAGCATTTCGCTCGTGTTCCTTACCTCTCCAGGCCTAGATCTTTCATTTCTTGAGCAAAAGAAGCAGAATCAACCGAGTGTCTTCTGGAGTAGTCGAAGGCCAGCTTGATCTCTGCCTCGATGTCCAGCACGCCGCTGCTCTTATCTTCTGAAGATCCCAACTCCTTGGCAATGGTGTCTCCCATGCGAAACGGCTTCTCCAGCACAAGGCCTTGCCTCTGCCCATTCACATACGCTGTTCGTTCGTTCGACAAACACACCATTCAAACACAGTGTATAAGCTCTGGAAGAAAGCAACAAAAAAGTAGGAGCTTTCCATCACAAGATCGAACTCATGTCTTGCACTAATCTGACCTGTCGACACTTGCAAGAAGAGCTTGAGCCGTCGGAACCGCTGCGCGAAGCTCATGATCCGGAAGGGCCCCACGGTGTTGATGTCCATGGCAACGTCGTACCTGCGACCAAAAGTGCAGCGCTCTTGATGGTGATCAATCATCATGGAATGAAGACGACAGAAGCGTGTGTCCAGTATCTAATTAATTTAACTGGATCGATCGAGCATCGATCACGAACCGCTCGTCGAATGTGGTGTTGGCCGCCGAGTTGATGATGACGTCAACTTGGTCGGCGATCTCGTCGGCGATCTCTGGGGCAATGCCGATGTTGGGCTCCCTGACGTCGCCGACGACGGGAACCAGCTTCCTTGCGATGAAGCTGCCGTAGTCGTTCCCGTGGATCTCCTGCAGGCATTTGAACAGCTCCGTGTCCACTACCTGCACAAATATAGTGCATGCGGGGGTGAAAAAAGATGGTCATCTGGATGAACAAGCTAGGAATATGGAGTATGTGAAGTGTGAAGAATCAAAACACCAAGCGCGCGCCGGCCACACCTCGTTTTGCAATCTCCTCAGCGCTGCCTCGCTGTCCTTGGCCTTGATCAGCACGTATATCTTGCCAACATCAGGATTCGTCCTCAAAATCTTCTCGATCAGAACTGGCGCAGAATAATAAAAATTTGGGAAATGAAGCACAGAACTAGGATTTGGTATATCTACATTCGCAGAAGATAGAGAGAAGGTAAAAAAAAACAAGCATTATCACCTTTAGCCAGGAACCCTGTCCCGCCGGTGACGAGGAAGTTCTTGGCGGCGAGGAACTCCGCGACGCCAATCCCGCCGCCATGGTCCGGCGGCGACGTGGGACCGCCGGCTCCTCCCGAATCGCCGCCGATCCCGTGATGATGCACTGCCGGAAAGGACGGCGACGGCGGCCTTGAGCCGCCCGTACCCGGCGACGAGCAGCAGCACGAGACGGCGGCGCCAATGCCGTGCCGCCGCCCCGACAGCAACGACGGCGACGGGAGCAGCAGCGCGCGCTGCTGGTGGCAACGACGGTGGCGAGCTGCCCCGGCGAGGACGACGGCGCGGGAGAGGTTCACGCACGATGAACTCCCCATGGCCGGCCGCGCGCGCCAACGACAAAGAGGTGCAGGTGCGGCCTAGGTGCGCAAGGGTAGAGATCGAACGCGCCGCGGCGCGCGTGGCAGCTGCAGGGTAGGTGGGTGTGTGGTTTCGAGCTAGCTAGGCGAGCGAGCTGCGGGCCGGCTACTTGCTTCCTGCCTAGCTAGCTGGGAACGAAACGGGAACGAGGGCCAAGGGGAAGCTGAGCCAGTGACCTAGAAAACCCGGGAGCTCGATCAGCTAGTAGCTAATGGGCGGCTGGCGCTGCGAAGAAGCAGGGCTCGGCGCTGCGAAGAAGCAGGGATAGGAGGGGGTGAGCTTATAAAAGTTGGTCCCGGTCCGAGGCCAGGCCATCTTTTTGCCGCCGGGCGGAGGAGGAATTTATAACGCGGCGGCAGGCAGGGTGGGGGCCGGGCGAGGTCAAAAACGAAAAGAGAGCCGAGCCCAACCCGTAGGCGAGGCATGCAAAGTTCGTGCGCTTCGCTTCTTGGAAATGCGGTGACGTGCGCGATTATTGTTAGCTAGCTAGCGATTGCGTGCACGTACGGTACACACACCAGGCCAGCACGATGGACTCGATCGAGTAGGCTACAGATCGACGCGGGGCTTTGCTGCTGAGAGCCGGTCGGTGTACGTACGTGATTATCCAGATTAACGTTATCAGCAGCTGACATCGATCCACTTGAGCCTTATTTAGATCCCAAATTCTATCTCAAATTTAGAAACTAAACAAGCTTGGTCGCACGGCCGATGTTTTCTCGATAATCTTTTTTTTATTGGTTTTCTCGATAATCTTTGGTAGGCATGCAAAGAGGAAAAGGCAACTGGTGTTCAGAACAGCGGGCTGCGAGATGCGGCCCTACGATGGGCTCGACTTGAAACGGCACCCAGCCCCGGGGGGCGGGCTGGGAGTGCGTGCGGGCCGAACTGCTGCTACTGGGTCTTCCGCCTTTTCATGGCCTGTCAACCTTCACGGCCTTGACTATATACCTTGGGCCGCCCCCCTCTAGCACCGAAACGAAGGACGGACGGCCGTGGGCCAGAAAGACGAAAATAAATGTTGTCTGCTAAAAGGAAATCAGTCCACACAACCAACGGCGGCGGAGATGCAAGGAGCTTTTTTTTCCAAAAAAGAAAAGAAAAACACGATGACGCGACGGATTGCTTCGAAAAATTTACCGGTCCTTTTTGCTGTTTGTCATTTTTTTTGAACGTATAGTATTCCAGCATGTATAGTATTCCAGCATGTATTTACTCCTTTTTTTTAAGAAAACAGCGGGTGAAACCATTGTCCTTAAATGCTTATTTTGTCATTCCGTCCTCTGCGTGAATCTTCCGATATATACCGTTTCCTTCTTCGTGACAACATGTACCTAATCACGGAAACGCAATACAAAATCGCTGGGCTGGTCGGTACAGGAGCATTCGCTTTCGGTTGAGCTCCCCTCAGCAGCAGGTCCGAATCTTTTTCTTTGTTTGCGAGCACACTGTTCCTCTCTTCTGGACAAACCAAGTGGCCAATAAAATTAAAAATTTCGGACCAAGTCCTTTTGCAAAACTATAAACTTTGTAGGTTCAGAAGTTTCAATCTGACGCCTTAGAAACTCGTGAAGCCGTACATAGGAGCCCCTAGTTTATCCTTGAAACAGATACTCGAAGCCACCAGCCCTCTGAATTTTGAATCACCGTGGCAGTTCGTGCTACTACTGAATCCTCGTGTACTTTCCGAGTTTCCAATATCCGTGCTCTATGCCTCTATCTAAACGACGACGAAACATTAGGTCTGGTCGTGGTCCTAAAGTTGGTTTACTTTTGGAATCGATCAAACAGACAAATGTGTTTCTAACCAAACCATTTTTGCGTTTATATTAGTACGATGACATCGATATTACGGAGACAAAGCTCGAATAAAAAACGCGATGCAGCCATCAGCAGTACTGAAAGAAAACTGCAGCTCAACTCCCCGGTGGTTCTGTGCGATGAGAAAGAAATTCCACTGTACTGACAATATTGCTAGTGAAAACTGCAGTGGCAGTGCGGTGTATTACATACCGGCAAAGCTGCAGAATGCTCCGTGCTCCGGGAACAGGGCAGAACACTACTGATTCCGTTGGGAACAAAGATGTAGACGCTATACTTATGTATGCCTAGCTTAGCCAAATCATTGCTGTTACATCACATCTGCACTGATGCATGATATATCCTGATCTGATAGTATCACTAGTACGTGCTACTGAATACCCAGTACCGACTACCGACTGACCAACTCCCGATCGAATGATATCGCACATCGCATCATATTGTTCTCAGAAACGAAACAAAGATCCCACATGGCATGATGCCCTTTCGCTTGGCCGATCGCTTTTCGGCACTGTTTCTCCGATCATCATACGACGCAAACATGCATGCATTCCACTGAGATCTTCCGGGACCATACCAGGCTCATACAGTCTCACCTCTAACGTTTCTCGCCGACGCGCGCTTTTCTTGTTCTTGGCAGCACCAGCCGGGGAGACAGAGGGTAGCCCAGTACCCAGTAGGTAACGACTGTTCCAACAACAACTTGCAACCCGTAGACAAATTTTGACATGTGATTTGATCATTGATCGATCCACAAGCTAGGGACGAGCAGGGACCATCTGGCGAATGGCATTGCCTGGTGCGTCGGTCAAGTCAAGCTCTCGAGCAGTCGAGCTGACGATGCAAAAACACAACGGCCTTGTTTAGTTCCAAAATTGGGGGTGCAAATTTGGGGTACAGGGTCACGTCGCAATCATTGCGTCACTGTAGCATTTCGTTTGTATGTGTGAAAAATTATCCAAAAATTGATTAATTAGGCTCAAAATGTTCGTCTCGCAGAGTACAATAAAACTGTGCAATTAGTTTTTGATTTCATCTACGTTTAGTACTCCATGCATGTTATGACATTTTGATGTGATGGGGAATCTTCTTTTTGCGTAGTGTACTTGGGAGTAACTTTTTGGCAACACTCGAAGCAGGACCGCCATGTGCGGGCTGCCCGCTCGCCAGGATGATCAGCAACCTACGTACGCTGCATCCGTCCGTATGTTGATTGTCTCCTCTCTCCTGCGGGAGGCAATTCGGGTCTTGCCCTCATCAGATCGGCTGATGAATATGAATGAATGCATGCATGGGGAGATGATAGATGCGAACGTGTACTGAGCAGTGATCATGCATGCAGAAGCAGCGAGCTCAGGGAGCATGCATGAACTATGCAGATTGCAGAGGTCTGGGGGCGCCTCTCGTGGTCGCCGATATATATGCTTGAGCATTTCGAGGAGCGTGGTCCTTGGGATATACGGAGCGAGAGCAGAAGCAGATCGCTGAAATAACCTATCACCCATGTGATGTGATCCTCATGCACGTACAGTTTGTGGTAGTACCTGCAGGGCCTGCAGTGGCTCGATCTCTCCATGCATGCAGAAGCACAGAAGAGATCAGAGTGACGACACTGTCTAGCTCAAACTAGCCAGCTGCCAAGTGAATTACCGCGAAGGAAATGGCCACCGGACAGATCCGTCAACTCATTGGCTCGGCTGCCTTGCCGATCGAGTTGCCGTGCCAGTGCCGTGAAGAAGACAGGCGGCATCCCGGAACAGAGCTGGCTTTTTGGCGTGGCGGACATGGCTTTTGGTGACGCGATTGCGCTGGAAACACACGCAAGTGCTGAGGCCAGGCGCAAGGGGACAGCGGCACAGGACGAGGAGAAGCCAACAGGCGCAGGCAGCGTGGCGCGGTTTGTGTTAGCACGCAGCAAGGGATTCTGCAGAAACGGACGGCATTGCTGATGCCGCTCCTTCGTGGACAGTGTCAAAGTGCCAACCAATCAGCAAAGAACCACCCGAACCAACTTGTCACTTGCCAAAAGTGATCGTCACACTGGCTTCTGCTGCAATGATCCTATGCTGTCATAGGTAAGGATGAAAACAGTCGAACTCGGTCGAAAAACATCTCAACCGTTTTCTACTTCTACATTTAGATACGAAAACGAAAACGAATACGGTAAAGCCGGACACGAACACGAACGCGAACTTACGGAATGTCGAAAACAAACCAATTCGAGCGAACTTATGTCGAAACACGATCGATATACGAAATTTTATACGGAATACCGTCCCACACTTCATTACTTTAAACAAGTGCATGACCAAACTAACAAGTGCATGGTTTAGTTCAAGTGCATATGATAGTTAACGAGCAAATATATGTCTAGAATAAGCATTTAACAAGACATGAATGTCTAGAGTTCATCAGCATCATCCATGGCGTCAGGATCACTTTCCATGTCATTTGCTTCCTCATTGTCCACCTCATAGTCCTCATCCCCCTCCTTGTTATTTCCCTACAAGTTTATCAATAATTAGTAGAAGTCATCAATAACTCGGATGGCACTCTAAATTTATATCCAATATTATAAAATATGCACTAGCTTCTCTGAACTATCTGCAATGTTCACATAACCACTAGCAGACTAACATGAGTAAAAATCTGAACCTTATCTCACATAATTGGAGACGGCAACAACTAGTTGAATTAAATAATCCCAGCAAGCACTAGTGTAAATGTGAAGACTAGCTAGTAGACTAGTAACGAGAGTAATCAATCTCAGGATTAGTCAAATTAGACATACCTCAATTTCCAGTTTAGCCACAGCATTAGTCAAAGCATCAACCTCAAGATCACTCACAATTGATCCAAGCTTTTTATTATCTGAAACTACAAGTTCAATGTATTATTCAGCTGCAATCACAAGTATCTAACTGAAAAAAAGTAAAATGAGCACCTTTACTTGCTGCAGCAACCCAATCCTTTGAGCAAATTAATGCCTGCACCCAATATTTGTCAAATTTTGCAGCCATAGCAACTGCCATCTCTCTAATTATAGTATCTTGACTGCAGCACCAATCATCAAGCAAGAGCTTTATATCACAGAAACCTCTATAAAACAAGTTTGCAGTAGGATATGAAGTGCCAGAGAGAATTTCGGTGAGATCATAAAATTTCTTCAAGCAACCATGAAGTGTCAATGCATTGGCCCATTCAGCAGAAGATGGAGAAAGTTTGTCATACCTCCGACGATTTGAAAACTTCAGCCTAATAAAAGCATCCTTGTAGTACAAGGCATCTCTCAGCAATAGGTAGGTAGAATTCCACCTTGTTGAAACATCCAACTGAATACCCCTCTTTGTATCCAACCCAGCTTCGGTGGCACACTTCATAAGCTCTTCCCACTGCAATGGAGACCCTTTCACAGCTACTACAAGTGATTTGATCTTCTTGAGTGCTCCTGAAATGACTTTCAACCCATCTCTAGCAACCAAATTGAGAATATGACAGGCACATCTAACATGAAAAAATATCCCATCACAAACTAGGGTACCATTACCATTATCTTTCAGATCTGAAATTATATCGTTGACAGCCACTTCATTTGAACTAGCATTATCCAAAGTCAAAGCAAACAATCTATTTTCAAGGTACCATTTAACCATTACTTCAGTGAATGTCTGAGACAACTTTGCACCAGTATGCCTACCTTTTACATTGAAGAAACCAATAATTCTCTTTTGCATATGCCAATTGTCATCTATCCAGTGAACAGTAACACACATGTATCCTTTATTTTGGCATGAGGTCCACATATCCATTGTTGCACTAAACCGACAATTCAAATTCTTCAGGTGTGCATACAAAGTTTCCTTTTCTTCAAGATATTTGTCCATTATTTCTTTTCTAACAGTGACACGGGATTTCATCGGAAAGCTAGGACGGAGAGATTTTATGAAATCAACAAGATACTCATGCTCAACTATATTGAAAGGATATTCATGCATGGTTATTGCCAAATTCAGTTTCTTCAAGCTAGCTTCTTGATCATATTTGTAAGGCTGAACATGACCAATTTGAGAACCAGGGTTCTTACCAACTTGAAGCTGTTGTTGTCCCTTCACAACACTGTGTTTGGACTTCAAATGGTTCTTGAATGCAGTCGTCCCATTGACACCCGCTGCTCTATACTTCTGATTACACCTAGCAAAATTGCAGTATCCCCATATCTCCTCAACTTGATTTCCTTCCACCTCTACATACTCCTTTTTCTTGGTGAAATAAATCCATACCCACGATGTGCATTTCTTAACCCTCTTGCCAGAAAGACGAGTCTGCTCTTCATTATCCTCTTGGTGATCATCATCAATATTAACTGGCACTTCAGTAGGAGCAGAGGTTGTGGTTGCTGGTACAGAAGAACCTATCACTGATGCAGCTGGACTTTCAAGAGTTTCACTTGTAGTCATTGGTCCTATAAAGAGCCAAGTGAAAATTGCTAAATCAGTAAAGACCCTTTGCAGCATATCAGTACTAACAGATCCCAAAATGGCAGAACACTACCTGCTGATGGAGAAGCCGTTGCTGCTGGTGCCTTCTGTGGCGGCGGCTCCAGAAGGCGGCGTACGCTCTTGGTCTTGGGCTTGCTCCCCTTGACCTTCGTTCCAGGAGCGGGAGGAGGACGACCATCTCCAGCGGCGGGCGCCATTGACGGGTGGTGTGGCCGTCGGCGGCGCTTGCGGGGCGGGGTGGCGGCCGACAGGGTCGGGTGGCGGCGCTGCCTCGCGGTCTCGACTCGAGACTCGCGTGGACTGGGACTGGGACTGGGGTATGGCGTTGGCGTCGCCAGGATTAAGGAAGGAGAAGAAGGCGAGGAGGCGACGCAGGAATCAAAGCGCTCGGGTCTCGGGAGGCGACGCCAAAAATCACGGACGGGAGGCGAGGCGTCAGGCATCAAGGGTTCTCATTTTAATTGGGCTGGGCTGTACACCTGGACGGCTGTACGCCTGTACTTGTGGGCTTTGAGGCTTTGTCCATGGTCTAAATTCGGTTCGACCGGATTTGAAATACGGAACCAGTCCGAATGTAAAATAGAAATGTGGAAATCGGTCGAACAAGGCCCAAACCGAATTCGTTCCGAGTTTGAATTTTTTGTTCGAATTTCGAACCGAATTCGAATTTGTCCGAAAAATACGAAATCGATCGGGTCAAAAGTATAAAACGGCGCGGTCGAACTCGGAATTTTCCGTTCCGTTTTCAACCTTGGTCATAGGGGATTCACTGCTAATATAATACTAGTACACAGCATCTTGTTTAGATGTTGAATTTGGGAGGTTGAATTTGGGAGTAAGATGTCACTTCGTAATCATTGCGCTACTGTAGCATTTCGTTTGTATGTGTGAAAAATTGTCCAAAAATTGATTAATTAGGCTCAAAATGTTCATTTTGCGGAGTACAACAAAATTGTGTAATTAGTTTTTGATTTCATCTACATTTAGTACTCCATGCATGTTATGACATTTTGATGTGATGGGGAATCTTCTTTTTGCATAGTGAATTTGGGAGGAACTTTTTGCATCTAAACAAGGCCTTATGCAGATCCTGAGACCATGTGCAACATCTCACAGATGCATCTTACATGAAGATACCTGATGTACAGTATTAAGAACAGTGGAGTAAAAAGGCTAGCTAAACGAACCTAGCTCCTCAAGAGTGTGCTAATCTGAAGCTTTCTGCAACAGCCTCAAGAGTCAAGACAAATTAGTTTTGCATTTCTCAATGGCCTGTTGTTGGCATGCACAAATGTCTCTGTAAAGAGGCCGGCTTTAAATTTTTCGTCGTTATTATTCATGGGTAAATCAGATACATATATGTACATGCACCATATATCATGGATGCCACGCTCGCTCACTCACGAAGTTACAAACGGATCGAAGACGTACAGATCGACAAAGACGAAGCTACAACAAAGCTCTCCCTCTCTCTATGCAGACTATGTTACACGTACAAACGCCTGAACACGAACCTCAGGCGGCGGCGGTGTTGCTCGATCGATCACTTGCCGGCGGCGATGGCGGCGCCGTAGGACCGGCTCCTCCTGACCTCCTCCGGCGGTATGAACGCATCCGGCCCCAGCCCCGGCACGTTGAACGCCACGTCGTCGATGCTCCACGACTCCTCCATCCTCGTCACGACGCGCGCGGCGCGCACGCCGACGCCGAACCGGGCGAGGTGCGCCGTCGACGTGCCGGCGTGCGCCACGGCGACGCCGCCGTCGACGGCGCGGTAGTCCGACACGGCCGACGCGATGGTGGTCTCCCAGTACATGGCCGGCGCGCCGGGGGACTGGATCCGGGTCAGCTGCGAGTCCTCCAGCCGCGCCAGGAGCCCGCTGCGCTGGCTGAAGAACCCCGTCAGCCCGTGCCGGATCACCTCCGCCGTGCCGTCGCTCCAGCTGGACAGCACCGAGGGGCCCACGTCCAGGCGCAGCACGAAGCAGTCCTCGCCGTCCACCTGCTTCTCGCCGGCGTGCTCCGCCGTCGAGAAGATGGACGCGATCGTCACTGGGTCCAGGCCCTGCATATGGATGCACAGAGATAATCCATCACTCTACTGTTAATGAACATGTAAATGATGATCAGAATGTTGAGTGTAAATCTGCAAGACTTTGTCTTTGTGAAAACTGACAAGTTGTCAAATAATACATGTGCGCGCGCGCACATGGATGCAGCAAAACCACAATGAAAAAACTGCATCTGTTGGCAAAGTTGAATCTCCTCGACTTGTTGGCATACATGTGTTTGGTGCTTCAGGACCACCAGTGCTAGCAAATTCAGAAGACCAGATCGGATTCTCCAAGAAAATGGTAGTATAATGGTGCCCAAACCCAAGTGCAGATATGCTACTCGTGGTCTGAAATTCTGTATCAGATAATTCTAAACGGGGGGAACTTTCAGCTACGTACTGCCATCAAGGACAATGAAACATGAAACAGCTAAGTAGGAACTGGCAGTGCAATTCCCTGCGTCAGGGTTTAGGTAAGAACATGTCAGTACACCATAATTTATTGGCATGGGACAGAGGACACTGCTGATATAATGATGCAGTACTGCTAAACAAATCACCATTGTTTAAAATTCTCTATGGATGGTACAAACAGCTAAGAGCCTCAACATATGTGCTGCATCCGTACAAGGGTCCAGCATGAATACATTTTGATGTAGCTAGGACATTACCAACATCTGTTATCCATTTCCACAGAGATTTGTTGAAAGTTAAGAGTACTCAAGAAGACACTGAACAGATTGTATGTTTTCCTTCATCAAAATAGCCTATAAAGTCATATGGTCAATTGAGCTACTGTCACTATCAAATTGGCCTAATGGTATACCCCATAACAACGACTCGAACAATAAAATAGTTTGTAGGCCTCATCAATCCAACGTTCAAACAGTTAGGCCTGATCAGATATAACCTACTCTGCAGAATTTATTAGAACGTTTGGTAAGCATCAAGATCTTAGAGAATCAGAACATATGACCTCAGCAACCAGTTTTCCTACTGCAAAATAAAGCTGGTTATGCTATTACCAACTGACAACTTAAGTAAAGAGTGTCAATGGGTCTAACCAAATAAAGCACAAAATCTGGAGTTTATTTCCTTTCAGAGGATTAGGAACACTGTTTCATGACGACAGATTGCCCCAAAAGAAATACTAATGCATTTTCACAGACAGACGACCTGTGCATTCTCCTTGCCAACAAGTTGTTCAGAAAGAAACATAGAATTATTTTCGTCAACTCCCATCCTCACACTAGCACACACTCCTAGTGTGCATTCAGCAAGAGCCTATATACTAAACATGTTCCATTTGCCAAGTTGATCGGGATAAGCTTAAACAAAAGCAGCCAATCTAAGTTAATGATGAAATGAAGCCCAGTGATCAAACAAACATTCAGACATCTCACACTAGGATGATGAAGCTCTTTATAGAAAGAGCATCATGCAGACAGAGATATTCTTATTCCGGACCCATGTGATGGACACGGATTAAAGGCAGGCTAATCGATCTCACACTACCTACTGCTAAAGTAATGCCCTCTCCCCAGGTCAAACACGGACAAGTTTGGACTTGAGTTCAGGCTCTCCTGCAGAGCTCAAATTAGAGCAGAGCATGAGGCAATCATGACATCAACAGTGTGGCATTCTGCAGATCCCAAGATAACAACTGTGCAGTGCAGAGCCCATTTTGAGATATACATCCAAGTGCTTTTTTTGTTAACAAAAGATTCTTGTTCATCGCATTCGCAACGGACTTGTTTAAGGGATCTTCTCCTTTCTCTCTCATGTCCTGTACGGCAAAAGCGAAAGGGCGTGCGCAAAAGCAGGAGGCTATTCGATCGATGGCATGCGAAAGTAGAGGAAAGCGCTATAGCAATGGCGCCCAGTGGGCCCCGCCTGTCATGGGCCAGGCTAGCACTCCTAGCAGCAGCAGCAGTAACGCTGTGCATGCGAGGCATGCCATGCGATCGGGCAAAGCGACGAGAGAGAGAGAAAAAGGGGAAGGAAAAGGGAACATGGCATCACGATGCAAAACACAAGAGATGCCAGTGGGTGGGAAGGAAGGGAGGAGGAGAGGAGCGCCATGATGCCAACCTGGAGCGCGCGCCGGAGCGGCCGGGAGCCGCCGCGCGCGGCGTGGGCGCCGAGCCATGGCGTGCGGCGCCAGGAGAACCACCATTCTAAGCGAAGCAACAGCAGGGAGGGAGGTGTATACGTGTACGTACGTGGCGGGGAAGGCGCGGGAGGAGGGGGACGGGGGAGAGGGGGCAGGCGAGCACGGAGAGGAGCACGCGGAGGTCGGCGGCCGGGCGGGCGTCGTCCCCGGCGGCGCCGCCGGAGAGGAGGCGCGCCCAGCGGTGCAGCGCCGCGTGGAGCCCCGAGCGCCGCCGCGCCGCGTCCTCCTCCCCGCCGCCGGGCTCCTCCGCCAGCGGCTCCAGCGCCACCCTCGATCTCATCTCCGCCGTCTCCGTCTCTCTCGCGCGTCCTTGCCTGCCTGCTGCCTGCGTGTAGCTTCTGTGTCAGGCTGCTGCGCGCGCGTGTCCCCGCTGCTGCTGCCGCTGTTGCTTCTTCTCGTTATAAGAGGAGGAGAGGCGAAGCCAGCCAGGACCAGGAGAAGCACGCGGGTAGTGACGGCTCGCGAGCGCGCACACGCACACGCACGAGTTGGCCTAACGGTAGGCTTGACTGACCAGTGGGTCCGTGGTGTCCGTGGGGTCCGCGTGGCAGTGGGTTCGGTGGGCCCCGGCCCGCGTGTGGAGTGCGGGGAAAGGGATGGGGGGCGTTCAAGGGAGGCAAGAAGAAGAGGCCGGGAACGGGGTTTGTGTGGGTTGGGGAGCGGTCAAAATCTCTCTCGGTGGTGGCGTGGCCGTGGCCGTGGCAGCTGAGCGCCTGCCTCTGCTTCCCAGCCAAGTCAAGTCTCCTCTTCCCCTCCAACTCCAGGTCGGTCTTCCAGGTAATCTTAATCTTAATCCTGCTAACATACGCAGTTATACTAATCCGATGTTCGATCACCAGCATGTAATTAACGCGTACGTTCTTACCAGAACCCAACCGTTCCACGTACAATTAATCCAAGCCGGACCATTAGATGCGATGCGTGCGTAGACACCGTTGCTAGCCCGCGAGTGCACAAGTAGACGATCGATCGATGTGGCCGCTGCTCGCACTGTTGAGCAACATGTCGCGGCGGCCTTTTGTTTGTTATCGATCGCGGTGGAGTAGCGCGCACGGTTCGAGACGAGAGGGACGTGTGCCGATCGAGTTCCTTTCCGTTCTGGGGACACGGGGATTTCATTCGTTGACGTGCCCGCCCCCGACCTCCTCTCTTCGTTCGTCATACTACAGTAGCTAGATGTGCTGCCGCGCTCGGAATCGCATCGCATCGCATGGCCGCTGCCGTTCGCCGGCGGCCGCAAGCAGCATCGATGGCGCGGCGCTTTCGGCTGCACGGTGGCCGGACGCGACGGCGACTCGGCAACCCGTGCAAGCAAATGCAAATGCGCGCGCGTGGAGGAGGAGAGGAGCCGAAGCCGAGCCGCATTGATGCGCGGATGGTTGGGTTTGGGGGTTTCCTGCAACGACGGGGCGAGGGCGACTGGGCAACCAACCACATTGATCGAGCTTTTTAGCTTGGCTTGCTCAGCATTTATATAGCTTAGCTTGCTCAACAATCCTGGACTAAAATCCAATGCGATCTTCTTTTAACCCCGGTTTCAATCCCTTGTGCCTTTTTCGGTATGGACACGGACAGCAGCAACGCGGGCTTGTTAGCCTTGAACCTGAAGATTTACTAGCTGTGCCGAAACGTGTGATGCGTCTCGATCTTGACTGGCCTCTGCTGCTGAATTCTGCAGAAGCGTGTGTTTAGCCTGTGTTTATTTACTTAATTATGCATCTATATCTATCCGTCGAGATAGTTGTCCGAATTGGAGACAAAAGAATCCATGAGAATTCTCTGTCATATTCAGCAGAGTATTGAATGAATGATCCTGTGAGTTGTGGGGGTCTGAGACTCTCCCTACCTCGCTGACGAGTCATATCTCGCTTTAAATCTTGCTGCCTCTTCTGAATTCCCAATCATTTTTTCTGAATTCAGGGAGGACGTACAGGGGCCATTGCTCATGGCCTGAGATAATGGTTGCGTGCTTTATTGCGGGGCTCAGGTGCTTCCCAAGGCATCAGTAAACATGATTCATTGGCCTTGTTTAGTTCCAAAAAGTGACTCCCAAATTTACTATGCAAAAAGAAGATTCTCCATCACATCAAAATGTCATAACATGCATGGAGTACTAAATGTAGATGAAATCAAAAACTAATTGCACAGTTTTGTTGTACTCTGCGAGACGAACATTTTGAGCCTAATTAATCAATTTTTGGATAATTTTTCGCACGTACAAACGAAATGCTACAGTGGCGCAATGATTAAGAAGAGACCTCGAACTCCAAAAAGCAACTCCCAAATTTGGGAACTAAACACGGCCATTGTTTTTACAGCATCAGTGTTCTTGGTACTGAATGCTTCAATGATACTGTACGTACACGAGTTATGATCGTAGCAGGTCCTTCTTTTTTAAAGAAATATTCATAGCAAACCTAAACTTTTCCATCGTTCTCTACAGAGAAATAAGTGCTACTGTCCCTGCAGCCTGGATTATTTGATTAGACACTAATGTAGGATCTGATGAATGTTTAGTCAATTAAGCTGAAACCTTATGCTACACTACAAGGATTGATGACAAAGATGTATTCAGCTACTTGCATTGTGCACCAAGCAAGTCCAACCAACGTAGTGGACGCAGAATATCAGTTTCTGGGTTACTGTCAGAATGATGGCATGGTAGCTGCTGGCCTCCTGCTGCGGCTGCTACTTGCCCTGATCAACCACCAAGAAGTGACATAACGAAATTACAATTGTCATAGTGCAGTGCCTATTCCTAGGACGGGGCAGCGTCGATAGGGCCATGATCCGAGTGAGTTCAAGTCCATCGCGAACTGACCGGAGGAGGGCATGTCCCTTTCATGGGATGCAACTTGAGTGCCGTTTGGTTTGGCAGGATCTGAAGAACACCACTGAGGGGTTGCATTGCGCACCTGCTTCAATGTGATTAAGAATGTAAAGTGCGCGAATGTGTCAGCATCGCATTAGCCACACTGACTCACTCACTTGATATTGTTAATTTTGGTTTATTAGGGGAAGAATACTTCATACAGCTCTTGTGGCCTTGTGTCTCCGACAAGAATGATCATTAGTGAATTTGGAGTGTCTCATGGAGTCATGGTTACTATTTTTGCCAATCTGCTGGTTGGGTTGTGCTGGTGTACTTTCCTTGTCTTCACCGTTGTAAGCAACTAATTACGCTTTCTGATTCTGATTCGGTGGGAGAATGACGCTGTCACACTCGCCGACCTTATTCCTCCACAAGAGTAGACACGAAAGGGGGCGGGCATATATGCAGTAAGCAGGTGAATGAAGGGGCGAAGATATCATGGGCCATAGACAGGCCACCGAAGCCCAGAGTGAGAACAAGACATGGGCCTCTTAACTTTCTGGCCTCATTGAACCAACCAAATAGATCGCGTCTTCCCGCCCGATGAAGGACGAACGCCCTGACACTGCAATGCAAAACTGTCAGAACTCAGGCAGCGCCATGCGTGGCGGCGGAAATATCTCTAGTTGCCGCGACGCATGTGCTCGAGGAATGCACGGGCACAGTGATGAGTGATGGACTGGATCAGCAGTTCGGAGGGCGGATGCAGCTTAATTTTCCTTCCCCAGACCCAGGGACTCTGAGATGGAAAGGGGAGGGAGCACGGATTGCTGATTTGCAAAGTGCAGGGAGCGGAGACGATGACTGAAGAAGGCTGGAAGCCGCGTCCGGAGTTCTACAAGGCGACCCAATCAAAGTACCCAGGAGTCCAGCACAGCCATCGGTTGGTCGTCGGAAGCACGGATGCCAAGTTCAGAAGTTCTGGCACAGCATGTGAGGTGTTCGGTGGAATGCCCGTGAGGTAACTTGCTGCTAATTTGGCCTGTTTGCTTCGTAATTTTCTTTCACCTACACGTGTTTGGAAGCCATCAGATTCACGGTGCTGGATCAGTTCTTGTTGTGGGCTTATGGCCATCAACAGAATGCTTAGCAGCAGATGTCCTGTGGTGGTTGCCACTTCCCCCGTCTAATAAAACTTGCGGCAAATCTCTTTTGTCCTTTTCTTAAAAATTGTCACTTGTTTATATGAGTTCTACACTTCTAGTTGTACACATGCCGTGCTTTATAAGTGCTGTCTATTTTTAACCACACTAAATAGCATATCATCTTTTCTTTTTCTCCCTGAGAACATTCAGGCACCTCAACCTTGCTTGGTTATTTATAGGGTGGAGACCTGAGACAAAACACCTCTGTGTTTTTGTCACTTGCCCTATTGCGTGGTCATTAGGCATTCACCAGTAATGATTGGTTCATCCTAAATCTACTCCCATTTGCCCTGCAATTTTTTCTGTTTCCTTTCGGCTTTTGTGCCTTGCAGACTTCTCAAGAGGTTCTATTGGATGGATGGTGCAGAAATACGAAGGTAAGTAAACAGGTAAAGATGATTGTTGTTTGATTGAACATCTTGCCTTTTTCTTAAGAATAAATATGCCCAGATTTGTTGGTATCTTGTTTATTTCCCTCTTCTTCCTGGCAATCTCTAAACACATACAGAAAATAACCGTTTTATAGTAAGAGATATTACACGGGACTTTTCAAAGAGACTGATGAAGATATGTCACGAATCACGCAATTATGTCCATTCAAAGAACCTTCATTTTGATTTTCCTTCTTGACCCAGGGCGTCAAAGCATTCATAAAGAAGTAAAGAACATAATTGCTGAGGAGATCCAAATGAGGAGCAGAAGCAGCAAGGCACATCAGACGAGACGATAAGCAAAAGGGTGAACAAAATAAAAGCGTTCCATAATTAAAGTTTAATCCGGAGAATGGGGTTGTCAATCTCATACCCACCAGATGACTACCTTCCTGAGGATGATGATGATATGGACAGGCTCTTTGTGCGGTCTCTAAGCTTTGATAATCTCAGCACACTTGATACCCTTGAGTCACCACCGGCATTGCTCGATGCCCTGACTTCTAAGAGGCTCATCATAAGAGGCTCTTTAAGCTTTGAAAAAAAGGACGGTGATCTGTTTCAAGCTGAAACTACACTATCAACGGGGAGCCCTAAACCTGCAAAGAAGAGATGCAACTACAAGACTATCAGCCTGCCAAGATATAGGTCCATGGAGAACCTACCACTAAATTCTCCGGTGATTGGGATGGTCAGTCCAAAGCACCAGGCTGCAGCACTAAGGGTGCAAAAGGTGTACAAGAGCTTCAGGACAAGACGGCAACTTGCTGATTGTGCTGTTCTTGTTGAACAACGCTGGTTTGTGCTATTCCATGTGTTAATCAGGCATAGCCATACTTAGCACGGTGTGTTTTTTTGACATTGGGCAATGGTACCTGAATTTTATGAATTTGATGCTAAATCAAGGTGGAAACTACTCGATTTTGCACTGCTCAAGCGCAGTTCAGTGTCATTCTTCGAGGTACAGAAGCCAGAATCTGCCCTCTCAAGGTGGTCTCGTGCTAGAATGAGAGCTGCCAAGGTAGATTCCCGTGTTTACAAATTACACTACTTAACCATTATTTTGAGCTTTGAACTTAGAATTGCTAACATAGTTGTGTGCTATAGTATTATGGTCTTACAATACTGGCTCGTGGCATTATTGTGATCCTTCCATTGGTATTAATTGTTTTGATGATATTGTGAACTTGGTAAACCGAACAGGTCAAAATAATTGTATTCTGGTATTACTGGTAAATTTATTCTGGTGATTTTGTATTGCCTAATGGTTTCATTATTATGGCAAATGTTTCTATGAAACTGATACGCCAAACTTTGGATGATGTAGTCTGTTTCCTGAAGGATTATTGGCATATTGTTGTTCTAGTGCTATTGAATACTGAATTCATATCACCGGTGTTTTTTCTGCTTTTGCTTCAGGTAGGGAAAGGTCTTTCCAAGGATGAAAAGGCTCAGAAGCTTGCACTGCAACACTGGCTCGAAGCAGTACGCATAAAAATAACTCCCTTCAAACACTAAGTGACGAAAGAACATCACAGATAACGATTCATTTATATTTCATTAACAGATTGACCCTCGGCATCGGTATGGTCACAATCTCCACTACTATTACCAACATTGGCTACACTGTGAGAGCAAACAGCCTTTCTTTTACTGGTATAGTGAATGTGAAACTTTCATCTCCAAATAAGATGAAGGAAAGAAGCTAAAAGTTCTCTGAAATCATGCTTTGCTAGGCTTGATATTGGCGAAGGGAAGGAGGTTAATATGGAGGACCACTGCCCGAGATGGAAGCTGCTGCAGCAATGCATCAGGTATCTTGGTCCAGTAAGTGCTGCAGCCCTCACGCCAATGAATCTGAAATCTCAAAGTGGAAAAGCCTTCATATCTGAACACTAGATGATTTGCTACTTTGTGCAGAAAGAAAGGGAATCCTATGAGGTCGTTGTTGAGGGCGGAAAGATGATGTACAGGCTGAGCCGCAAAATCATTGACACGTTTGAGGGCCCTAGGGATGCAAAATGGATCTTCGTGCTGAGCACAACGAGAATTCTATACATTGGCACGGTATGTCCAGACCACCTTGAAACCAGATAGAGAATAGGACTTGAACCACGAATCTGGCCTCCAACAAAATGAAACAACCACACTGTTGCAGAAGAGCAAGGGCACATTTCAGCACTCGAGCTTCCTCGCCGGTGGAGCCACTTCTGCTGCTGGCAGACTGATTGTAGAGAATGGAATTCTAAGGGTGCATGGATCAACACTTCTCCATTAGACTCGTAGTGTTTTTCTGTTACAGCACCGAACTGACCTGTCTGATTCAGCTAAACATCTTTCCAGGCTGTCTGGCCACATAGTGGGCACTACCGGCCCACGGAGGCAAACTTCCGGGAGTTCATGAAGTATCTGAAGAAGAGGAACGTCGATCTTACAAATGTCAAGGTAAAGAACTAAATCATCTTATACCAGGAAGAAAAGCATATTACACGTTGTATCTTTTCTCCTGACACGAACATATTTTGGTTGTCGGTTTTGCTTCAGTTGAGCCCATCAGAAGGCGAGGAGGACGAGTGGCTCAGGCACAGGGGTAGCCTCGCCACGCAGCTCAACCTTACCGAGAGCAGCATTCCCGCGAGGCAAGAAGACTCCACCAAGTCCCAAACCCCTGGCGCCGCCGACCAAAACAAGGCCGCAGCCAACGCCACGCCGGCCACACCACCTTCCGCGAGGCGCAACACAGCAACCACCGCTGCTGCTGCAGCAGCAGCAGCAGCAGCAGCAGCAGGAGGAGGAGGAGGCGGCGGCACCCCAGTGATGAAGAGGTCCTCGTCAGGCAACCGGCTGCAGCGCAAGCGGCCGCCGCGGCTGACGGTGAACAAGAACCGGATGGGCAAGCTGGGTAGCGAGGAGCAAGGCGCGGGCGCGTTCGGTGACTGCCTGGACTTCTGCAAGGAGAACCTGTTCCGGTGCGGCGACGGCGACGACGGCGGCGAGGAGGTGGTGGTGGTGCCGCAGGAGAAGATCCTGCGCCGCATCAACTCCAAGATGGCGCTGCACTCGTACCAGCTGGGCAACCAGCTCTCGTTCCGGTGGACCACCGGCTCCGGGCCCAGGATCGGCTGCGTCAGGGACTACCCGCCGGAGCTGGCGTTCCGGTCGCTGGAGCAGGTCAGCCTCTCGCCGCGGGCCGGCGCCGGGTCGGCCAGGTTCGGGTCGCCGTCGTCGCCGCGGCAGAGCCCGTGCGCGCCGCTGGTGTCGCCCTCGCCGGGTGGCCTCGCCTCGCCGCTGTACGCCGCGGCGGCGGGGACACCTCCGTCGCGGCTGCAGCACGGCGCAGCATAGATCAGAGCACTGGCTACTGAGGCACTGAGCTGAGCACGTAGTGGTGGCGCGCCATAGTTAGTTTAATTATGTTGACTAGCCACAGTTTGCTACGAAGTTGTGACCACACTGTGCTGTGACCGTCGACCGGTCGACCTCGTGCGAAGAGGTGCAATCCATTTGGTTTCTGTACGTAGCTGCACGCATTTGTACTGTTGTTCGTACTTATATAATTTTTTTTGGAAAGCCGGATCGAATGCGGAAGCTATGTACCTCACTGTAACTCATTTTAAAATGTCGATAGATGCAATCCATTTGGTTTCTCCTCTCGCCACAAGGACACAATACAACTCACTGTAAAATGTCGGAGGATCTCGTTCCATCAGCTATGCTATGTACTGGCGTGTTTCTTTGGTGGAAATACCCGTTTAACCAATAATTAAAGATATTAAAGAAAATCAGTTTATAAAATTATCTTCACAACCCTGGGTTAATCCATGAGACAAATGCAATGAGGTCTTTGACCGCATGATTAGAGGATAGTTATTGTAGTATTACTATAATAAATTATAGACTAATTAGACTCATTAGATTCATCGCGAAAAGTCACACTCATCCCTAAAAATATTCTGCAAATAGATTTTATTTAATATTTCATGCATGTAAGATTCTCTTTGGAATTTTTTTTACAGAAAGGAAAGAAACAGGTCCTATTAAATGACGTGACATGTCACGCAAAATGCAGAGTTAGAGGAGAGATAGGGCACACTTGTTCGATTAGAAGACAGCAGACATTCGAAGCTACTTTGCTTCTGGACAAAAGCACATTCGTGACAGATCAAAATTTGCGGCACTTTCATCACACATAACCGATTCAGTTCGTCAAGAGATCATATCATACAAGAGAACGATCAAACTAGAACGACCACCCAAATAGCAACATTTGGTGAAACCACACAAGCACAGCAGCATCGCTACTCATGCATTGACAGAAACAAGCACAGCAGCATCTGCATTGACACTTTGACAGACACACTGCTACTCATGCATTGACAGACACAAGCACAGCAGCATCTGCATTGACAGACACATCGGCAGGCACCAGACCCAACACTAATCGTCATCAGGTAACACGTGCTGCGATTAACAGAACGGCCTCCACGACAACACCAAAACCATATGCCGAGTAGACGCCTATTATTCCACCAAATAGAATAAAAACTCGTGATTCAGCTAGTATTTAATTCATGCATCGATTGAGCACAAGTGCACTTTCATCCAGATCATAAAACAAAACTGCAATCTTATCACCAAGGATTACTAATCATAAGACAAGTGTTCTAAGGGTCACACAAAGTTTGACACACATTGCACGAATTCGACGACACAACTCCACAGAAGAACCAACATGGCACCAAACTTCCTCAGCGAAGCCTCCTGGCCTCCCTCTCAGACTCGAGCAGGGTGAGGATGTCGCCCTCGCGGACCGGGCCCTTGACGTTCCTCATGATGAGACGGTTCTGGTCATCCAAGAACTTCACTCTGACCTGGGTCACCTGACCCCTGGAGCCAGTCCTGCCCATCACCTTCACCACAACAGCAAGCTTCACCTGGGTGTCCATGCTGCACTAATTGATAGTATTTGTCAGTCCAGTAAACATTAACCTTTACATGGTTTTGTTCAAATTGCAGGTGAGTAAACAGAAACATCAAACAAATTAACAATGATACACATACAAAACCAAGCTAGCTAACACTTCACCTTGCAGAACAAAAGAGAAGTTCACAGAAAGTTTGCCCTGGCGCAGTTCCAAATTATCACTTGCACCTTGCATCTGAAAGGTTCTGAACTAAGGCAGCGATTCTATTTTTGTAAGCTCGGTGCTCAAACGCAACTCAAACAGCACATACAAAACAACTTACAGAACATCCCATATTTCATATCCAACAGATTGCCTTTGCAGCATAAAAGAGAAGTTCGCAGAATGCTTGCTCAAGCAGTTACAAACTATACCTAGCACCTTGCATTTGAAAAGTCCTGGATTACAGCAGCAACTATATTTTTGTTTGCTTGGTACCACAAGCTAAGCATCAAGGCAATGGTCTGTGCACAGCACTCTGAACAAAAGATCCATGTTTAACTCCACAATTCGTCCTAAGAAATGGGCGTCCTTCACGACGCCTAAATTGATTAATTATCAGATCAGCTTTATTCACGGACCACACCTAAACCTAGACCTTTCAAGGTTCAAACAAAAACTATTTAATGATCACACCAATCAGCATAAATCCCCACATGCGGCCACAACAATTTTCAGGTTACATAGCATCCAACATATAAAATCAAGAAATTCGGTGCTACTATGCTCATCTATCGCGTGACATAGAAAGATCCGGGAATCAGAACAAGCACCTAAAGCCAGAGGAATCAGAACCCTCACAAATCCAGGCTCGCAAACAGTAAATTAGTAGCAAACAGACGCACGATTACAGTATAATAACAGCTACAGCCTACAGGTATCACTAGGGATGGAGATAAAGGGGGGAGCACCTCTTGTTCTCGAGGGGGAGGAGGCCGACGAGCTCACGAGCACGGGAAGGGAAGGGAAGGGCGACGGCGGCGGCGCGAAGGGAGCACTGGAAGGGAGAAAACCCTAGAGGCCTGCGCTGGCTTGTTACATAGTAGTAGGAACCGGACGCGGAGCGCTCCGCGTGTTGGGCTAGGCCGCCTATGTGGGCCTCGTCTCAAGCCACTCTGGCCCTGACGCAGAAATGGGCGAAACCGGGCTGCAGGCTGCCAGAGATTCTGGCCCACTACGGCCTAGGAACGTCCGGGGCCGGCCCGGCGGCAGCGACGCGCTGATCACAGCTACCACTGACAGTCACACGAATGACGAATTGACGATGGAGATTTGTGAAACGCTTGCGAGAATTTGTACTTGTGCGCGCATTGCATTCTTGTCACACATGCGTCACCGTTGAACACAATTCGTGAGCTGGTCAAACGTGTCACAAGTTCACAACTTTCAAAAAAAAAAGATCACAGCAGACATACAAACAATTCCAAGGATCAGAAACCAGAGGCTGGTATAAATTCAAGCTAGTAAAACCCATCGTCTAGCTTACATTACACACGCCGTACGCTTAATACCAGTAGCATAATAACAGTAAAAAAACACAACACCAACACGAGCAGATTATCTTGTCACGAACTGACTACACCACAACACATGCCGGTAATTTTTCTGGAGGCGCAGTACTTGACAGAGGTCTAGAATGAGCTACTAGGCGACAGCTCCGGCACCAGCAGGAGAAAGTAGCCTGCGAGCAGCGCCGTGGTCAGTGCAACGCCGGCTGTCGCCGCCGAGGATACGCCGCCCCCGTTGGTGGCCTGCAGCCCGCGCGAATCGGTCGTCGCCGTCGAGTTGGCCTTGGCTGCCAAGAGAAACCAGTGATTGTCAGATCTCGACTCAGTGAAGATGTGTTTGCTAGTGTGTCAAGTGCAATGTGCAAATGAAGAACGCTTTAATTTGCCAGGAATTCTTATGTACATAGAGTTTATTTTTCTATTGGTTCTGTAATGAAATGTTGTTCATATAATGTGTCATCTCCATCAGCGGCGGAGGACAGACAGCCTCACCTGGGGCAGCAGAGGAGCCCTTGTCGCCGCCGGGGCTGAAGATGGCGGCGTCTTTCGATCCTGGGGGAATGTGCAGGAGCTCTGTATATGCACCACATAAAACACACATTTTACTAACGTGCCACCGATTCGGTTCCATGGTTCGCAGATGCAGAAGTAGAACAAGCTGCAGAGTCAGAGAAAAAAAACAACAGAGAACAGTGCAGCAGCATCTTTGATTGTTTGATACTGCCATTGCCATCAAGGCCTCGTTCATACGTTGAAATTAAGGGTGTGAATTTGGGAGTATGATGTCACTTCGTAATCATTGCGTAACTGTAGTGTTTCGTTTGTATGTGCGAAAAATTGTCCAAAATTGATTAATTAGACTCAAAATATTCGTCTCGCAGAGTACAACAAAACTATGCAATTAGTTTTTGATTTCATCTATATTTAGTACTCCATGCATGTTATGACATTTTAATATGACGGGAAATCTTCTTTTTCATAATGAATTTGGGACTTCTTTTTCAACTAAACAAGGCCCGAAGCAGTTCAGCATTTCCATAAGCAGCAGCCGGTGCAGAATCCAGCTGCGTTTCCATGGCCGGCTAACCGCTTGCTAAAAACAGACGACAGACCAACAATGAAAGCAAAAACAACAGCCGCGTGGTGTGCCGACACCAGTCACCAGGACCCCGGATCACAAACAACCGGTGCACGCATCGTCCGTGTAGACGGACGGTTGTTGCATGGCGTCACTGCGACCACCGGCCACTGGCATCCGAGGAAAACCGAGAGAGCTAGAGGTTTTTCGAGATCCTCAGTTCAGTTCGAAGTAGCCAGGCAACACGCCTCATCACGGGCCACATCGAACAAAGAAAACTAAACAACGAATGATCCAATCCCATCGGGCACACGGAGCGGGGCGTCAGGCGTGCTCGATCCAAATCACGGGGCAAACACGATGGGAAGCAGAGGGGAAGAAGAAGAAGAAGAATGGCGAACGTACGTGCGCAGTGGGAGGCGTTGGCGCGGGTGGCGCCGCAGGCGGAGGGGAGGGCGAGGGCGAGGGTGGCGTTGATCTTGATGCCCAGGTTGGGGTCGTCCTTGTCCTTGACCAGCACGCACAGGCACTTGGGGCTCTTGCCCAGCACCTGCCGGAGCCCGCCGCAGCAGTCCGGCGGCGGCGCCCGCGCCTGCCCCTGCACGTACTGCAGGCACGGCGCCAGCCCCACCAGCTGGTCCGCGCACTCCGTCTTGTCCGCGCTCATGTCGCCGCCCGCCACCGTCGCCGCCATCGCCACCGCCACCGCCACCATCACCGCCGACGCCGCCATCGTCTACCTGGTCCTGGCTCCCTTCTCCCTTGGCTGCCTGTATGTATCAATCAAAGGCTTTGTTTTGTTGGACGGCAGTGAGTGAGTGAGTGAGTGAGTGTGAGTGAGCTGAGCTGACGACCGGTTGGTGAGGGGAGAGTTATAGCAGCCGGCCGGACGCTCAGACGGCGCGACCAGAGTCCCAGAGGTGACGGTGACGTGCCCCGTGCCCGGCCCGGGCGCCTGCCAAGTCCTGGTCGTGTCGTGCCCGCCTGGACAGGCGGATTCGCAGTGGCGCTCGGCCACTTTGATGGCCGGGGACCGGGGAGGCCCAGCACCAGCACCACCAGTCCAATCCTGCCGCCGCCGGTAAAACAGACGGCCGTGGCCGGGGTGTGTGGTAACTCCTCGCGCCGCGTATTGAAACGCAATAGTGGTTTTGAATTTTGATTCTTGGCAGGATGGCTGGGGGAGAGAAGCGCTGCATGCAGCGCCCAATAACTTCTGCATTCATCCTCCCTCACCGTAGGGCTCTGATGAAAGCCTGAAGACTCCATGTGGCATGTGGACTAGCTGACAATCCGGATTGACAGCAGCAAAGAGGGGCAATTGCGGCCGTCACAATTGACATTGCCAACCTTTTCTTCCTCACATTCATAACTACTGCTACACAAACAACAAATGCATCCACTAGAGGGTGTGTTTAGTTTCAAAAATAGGAAGCTAAAATTTGATAAAAATGTCGGACACTGTAGCACACTATAGCAGCACTTCGTTTGTTTGTGGTAAATATTGTCCTACCATGACCTAACTAGGCTCAAAAGATTCGTCTCGTCGTGTACATCAAAACTACATAATTAGTTTTTTTATTTACTTACATTTAATACTCCATGCACGAGGAGAGAGATTTGATGTGACAGGTGAACAGTGAAGTTTGGAGAGAGATTTTTTTTCGAGAAGGGCTGTGTTTAGTTCCCAAACTTTTCCAAAAATTCTCTCTCCAAACTTCACTATTCACCTATTACATCAAATCACATCAAATCTATCTCCTCATGCATGGAGTATTAAATGTAAGTAAATAAAAAAACTAATTACATGGTTTTGATGTACACGACGAGACGAATCTTTTGAGCCTAGTTAGGTTATGATAGGATAATATTTACCACAAACAAACGAAAAGTGCTACAGTGCGCTACAGTGACCGATGTGACTTTTTCACCAAACTTTCTCTCCCACTTTTTCTAACTAAACACAGCCAAGTTTGGAAAGCAAACACAGCCAGAAACTGACTAGGGAAAAGCAGAGTACAAAAAACAAGAATGCTACAGAATTATTCTTGCTGATACTGGGCCTTGTTTAGATCCCAAATTCCACTCCCAAATTTACTATGTAAAAAGAAGATTCTTCGTCACATCAAAATGTCATAACATGCATGGAATACTAAATGTAGATGAAATCAAAAACTAATTACACAGTTTTGTTGTGCTCCGCAAGACGAACATTTTGAGCCTAATTAATTAATTTTTAGACAATTTTTCACAAATACAAACGAAATGCTACAGTTGTGCAATGATTACGAAGTGACATCATACTCTCAAATTCACCCTCCCAATTCTAACATCTAAACAAGGCCTGAAACTTACACTGCCAAAACAGAAAAAAAAAACATACTTGGACCTTGAGGAAGCATGGAGTAAAAGGGAATCAGGTAATCGACAGGCACTGTATCAAAGGGATGCAGGCAAGCCAACTAATGCGGCTTAACTTTTATGTACCGGGGACAGCAGCAGCAGTGAATTGTCGTCACCATATTTAACAGGCTACTGTAGGTAGGAAATGGCGTGAAGCTGGCAAGACGCTGCCAGCGGAAGTGAAATAAGACTGCCACAGTGCCACTTATTTGGTGCATCCTTCCATACATTTTTATGTACTGCTCCCTCCGTCTCACAATATAAACATTCCAAACATTCAAACTAAAAAAATAACAGAACTGGTAAAAGACCTCTATACTCCTTATTTTACACTATCCACCAACTCTCCACCTACCCCATCAACCCATTTAGTTTTATCATATATGTAGAAATGCTTACATTTTGACATAAATTTTAAACCCTACAAATGCTTGTATACTGGAACAACAGAGGGAGTACTCCGTACCAAACATGAAACTTTTTCCAGCATGCTAGCCTAAATTACTACTGGTCCTTCAACCCCAACCCCACCAGCAAGTTCAGCGAAATTCCTTTCTGCCGAACCATTTTGCAGCATGCCCTCACCTTGGAAATAAAAATAAATTGCATAACAAGTTCAAGATAGAGGAATTTACTCATAGAGATATGGATGTTCCAGAAACAAGTAAAACATACAGAAAAAAGCACATCAAATTTCACGGTTTTCATTCAATATAAACTCTGTGAAGTCAAAATTCATGCAACAGCCTGCCGTTCCATGTCCTTCAACCATCATGATAACCCAACAGCACTTTTCAACTAAGCATCTTCAGGCAACAACTACATCTTCAAAAACAAGAGTTGACCCCCCAGACAACAAAATTTACATGTCACATGAAAATGAGACACACACGATGAAAGGGATCATTTCCAGTTTGTAAGAGCTAGATTCCATGGTCAGAAACAAAAATGTGGACGGCGGACTCGCACCAAAGGCGAGGGGTGAGAATGTGAGGCTGGAAAACTAACAATGAAATCTAAATCTATTAAATTATTTCTCTTTGCAAAGATATATCTTCTATAGGAGGTCACATTCCAACTAGAGCCACTTGAAAACATCGTGGCACAAATGTAAAAGGGTGAGGAATATCACAAGCCTCTTTCCCTTGGGCTTTCTCATTCTTGACTTCCACGAGGGTATGTTCTCTTGTGATTGTTGAGAATCCCTCCCCAACAGCTCCTCCTGGTGAACATGAATGAATAGGATTAAAGATGGATAGCACAACTTGCAAAATGAGCACATCAACAGTAAAACTTAGACTTAAAAAAGCACACAGGGAAAGAATATCATTCAGGATCAAGACATGCCGCAATCAGCATACCACTTGCTATTATCCTATTATCCTATTATTTGAAAATAGAGAAGGGCGAAAAAAAAAGAACTGGATCAAGGGCAATACTAGATCAGCAGCAGCAGTCTGCCCATACCTAAAATATTATCGTCTAGCTCTGGGGGTGCACCGGAATTCTGCCAGGAGTGCTATATGATCCGACGACCATTCAGGAGAAGGAAGAGCGGTGTCTTTTCTCAAGCTATCCTCGTCCAACAGTTCCAGTAATGACTCCACTGTCAACGAATCAGCTGAAATAAACAACACGTTGTACGTGAAGGTAAGAATATCTTCTTATTCCAGGTCAACAGAGATAGCCAAAGTTTAACAAAAGCACAGCGCGGCAAGCACTTGAACTAGTTCGAGGATTTAAGCACCGACCTGTGTAAAATATGTAATCAATGGTACCAGTGAAATCCCTAGTGCAATTTGTGAACAATGGCTCATTTGTTGTGGGGTCCATCCTCCTTCGCTGATGATCTAAATCATAACCAACACCAGCCATCCTCGCAAAGGATGAGTATGCACTGACCTACGAACAAGTAAATCTTCTGTTCAGAGCCATGACAAAAAAAATAATATAAAACTGGAAAGAGCCATGAAAACCTAATTGTACCAGAGGAAGCTGGTGTGTCAATTTGCTTAGTGGGCGCAAAATTCCAAGAGGATCTACCGCCAGATCTGGATGCAATTGATCAACTTTGCCCATTGCAAGAAGTCCATGTGACGTACTACGTGAAAAAAATGATTGTTTACCATTAAGTACTTGCATTGAAAGTCAACAATTACAGAAAGAAGTGCTGCTAATATAATACTATCTAACAAACCTTCCAGGGATTGAATTAAAATCTCCACAGACCAACATTGGAATGTCTGCACTGACGGCTATTTTTTCCAATCCCTTTAGGAGGGTGTGAATCTACAAGAATTTCCAAGCAAGACATGAGATTCATTAGTTTAAGAAATATTGAAATGTTGTCAGATTATAATATTGTTCTTATTGTTTGGGGGAGGGTAGGGGGGAGGGGTAAACCTGCCATAGCTTCACATCTTTCAGGTCATGATGGATATTTATATGCGTATTCGCCTGCATAGCATAAGCAAAAAAATTCAAGAAGCAAATGAGATCCCCTAAGATATGTTATTACTATCTCTGGTCCAAAATAGATGTCATCCTATGACGGACATAGACAAACTTTCAAAACTTTGGCCATTATTGTACATAGAGGTGTTTAGATTTCATTTGAAAAATGATATGAATATATCATCATCAAAGTTACTTCTCTATCACTACAATTTTATATAAATAGCGATCACATATGCTTCGAACAAATAATGGTAAAAAAAGTGCATCGGACCCTAAACAATAAGTAAATAAGAAACAAGATCAACCCATATATTAAAGGCAAAAGAAACTGATCAAACATGATCTAGTTAAAACAGTTGTGTTTGACTCAAACTGAACACTATTCTCCAATCTGTCATTCAAACTTGGCATTTCTCTATTTTTCCACTGATCAGTAAGGACCTTGGTTTCCTTGTCATACTCATCATCAGGTCAAACATGGTTGACCACCTTGCAGGTAATAGCATTGAGGAGCAGTTTACCTGTCTGCCTTACAATATACTATTCACTCCCCAAACTATAATCGC
>OAMR01000269.1:935776-958260 GCA_900205405.1 Echinochloa crus-galli | reverse complement strand
TACCTCCTGAAGGCAGATAATATCGGCATGGTAACCAATAATTTCACGCAGTAAATTTTGTCTTCTGTAAGCCCATGAAAGTGCCCAAGTTGGACAATAGCTGTACGTATCACTTGTTGCATATGTATCAGCGAGAATATTGTAGGACAGAACAGTGAATGTCCCAAAAGAAGAAGTTCGACTATCTAAATCAAAGTGCCCCATTGCATCAGCTGCATTCACAGGGATCAAGCGACGCGGAGTGGGGGTTGGTGCTGGAATCACACGGGATGTCATTACCGAAGTAGGAGCTCCCACAGTCCCCCTTGTTTCCAAATCCACAACTACACATTCAAATCTTAGCACATGCCCAATATCGTCAGCAGTTGCTGTATATGTTCGCGAGCGTCCCACTTCGAACCAAGTTTCACCGGAACTCTTTTCAGTGCCTGTTGGATACACAGGTGTAGGTCCATTATTAGAACCAGAGCTCTGCGAAAGATTTGATGTTGAACCAGACAACGCAGCACTAATAATCCCTGAACTCGAACTGCCACTGCCGAATCTGCCAAATAACTCGTCCTCTTCAGTTCCATTTTCATTTAAAGCACTGATAGCACGTTCATGTAGAACCCTGTGGTGTTGCCAGGCATCAGAGAAGCACTTAGCAGAACAATGGTAGCTCTTAGCAACAGGTATTTTTGACTTCAGACACCCTATGCACTGAAGTGTTGCTTGTTCTGTTGGGTGTACACTGCAGACAGCAGATCTTCGATCACTTTGTATGCGGTACCTTCAAGGTAGGAAAAACAATATTCAGCCATTCATCGGTATTATTGTCTAAAAAGTTCAAAACTGTGTTGGCATAGATTAAAAGTTGCACCATGAATGAAAGAATATCGTGAGTTGTTTATAATATAGAGAGTCCACAGTCCACGCACTAACAGAAGTTGATTCATAGTAAAATGTTCAGCATGTGTGCTATAAATAACACTGTTAAGAAAGTTTGCTGTCCATTAAGCACCAAAATAAGAAATTAAGAACAACATAGCAACGGCAAACTGAACGTTAAGAAAACCATATTAATTTAAGTATCCATGAAGCTACCAGTCAATATGCACTACTGAGGACTATACCATTCTCATAGATGAAGCTGGAATGAGCAAACTGCCTACCAGTAAAAAACATGAAAAATTTATAACTCGTTACATTATTAATGATTTTGCAGATATGATATTTGTCTAACAAAAGCCATGATGAGTAGAATGTATTGTTCTACGAGCACAATAACATCACACCAGACCAAACAAAAAAAAATCATTGGAACAACAATATAAAGCTTGATTTTTTCAGTCATTATGGACACAGTCGAATACCTAACTAGGATGTGAGATGTGCTAAAAGTTGCCAATATTTCAGTCAATCTGGATGCAGTCAAATATTGGAATGGTGGAAAAATTAAATCAAGCAGCTTGCATTCAGTTAGCAGTTCAAATGAACAAGCCATGCTTGGTTTACTATGACTAGTACAAGCTGCAACTGAAGAATTGCTAGGATTTTCAGTCCCATGGCTACCAAATTTAGCTTCTAAAACTGCAATTAACGCAATATTATCCTGCATGGAAGATAAATTATTAGCAGAAATAGTTAGAGGTAAGGTAATGACTAACCATGGAGCACGTAAAGCATATTTGTAGTTTTCAAACTGGTTGTACCTTAACCAAACGAGCTAGAGCCAATTTCTTTTGGGCAGCAGGAATAATAGCATCAGTTAAAGACTGTCATGAAGTACCCATCCACGGGCGAGGACTCATATACATCGTCGGTGAAGATGCCGCCGTCCGGGCGCCGCAGGAGCACATACGGCGTGATCTCGCAGCCGACGATCGGGATCTCCGATGGGAGGTGCACCCGCAGCACGGTCAGCATCCTTCCCCCAGGGGCGGGCTTCACCTGGGTCATGGGGGTTCAGCTGAACCCCCAAAATTCTCGAAAAATAAGCTCCGCCCGCGCCTCGATTAGAAACAGGGGACTGCCGGTCTGCTACGATGCCAACAAGAATCGATCTTGAGCGCTGAAGAAGACGAACCCTATCGAACCAGAAATGGATGGGTTGGGTTGCGTTAGCAGGATAACACCACGCGGCACACAAATCGACGACAAACTGAATCTGAATGGAGAGAAACAGGGATTTGGGTTCGATTGAGAACACAGCCAAATCCTCCGTCGCATCGACGGAACCCTGCATCCGAGCAAGCAAGGGTTACTAACCAACACGGGAAGGAACCAGTCGTCGTCCAGATGGTGATGGATCTCCGGCTCCGCTGGACCGGTAGAGGAGCAGCGGACGGAGGAGCCCGCGGAGGGTGAGGGGCCGGCGGCGGCGGTGCCGTGCTCGGCGCCTCGGCGGGGAGGCTTTGGGGGTTAAAGCCCTGCTGCGTCCATTTGGAACTCTTGAGGAAGTGTGGGACCAAGGACCAAGTCTGATTGCCGCAACACGTTCAATTCACACAATCATGTTACATAAACGGCACCCATTTCCTTTATGTATTGTTTTTTCCAAATTATTTATTATATGTTTGTATTTAAATTAAACATTAAACCTTACTGATATACTACTGTCTACAGATATGATATCGCGTCAGAACATAGTAAATATTGGCTCGTGGCTTGATGGACGCCTTTATACGACGTTGAGGCACTCTTGGTAATATTATTGTCGGTGCTGAGACTGGCCGACCAACCTCAACGCCTAACAGAATGCGCTGTGTCCCGTCCCTCACCGGTTGATGCAAGAGCTAGCACAATGACTCAAGGGATTTATCCTGGTTCCGGCCACGGGGCCGTACGTCCAGCAAGGCGTGCTCTTGGGCACTATACTATCCTGCACCGGGGTGCTTGCAGTGGGGGGCTACAACCTCGGCGGGAGAGGAGGCGAGGCCTCCAAGTCCCTGTGTGAGTGGGTGATTGAGGCAGAACGCTAATGTCGTGATGGGTGTGTATGTGTGTTCTATCGTGAATGTGGTCGTCCTCCTGTCGCCATGGCCCCCTTTGGGCCGGCGCCTTCTTCCTCCTTTTATAGTCCAAGAAGGAAGGAAAAGATTATCATTTTAGTTATCTATACAATATCTCTGTACTTGGAGAGCGTGGCGCCGGGCGTGCTGTCGTCCTTGGTTCTGAGCGGCGATTCATGGCGAGCCCCGGCTTCTTCGGATGTCGTGGCCGTCCTTGATCTTGTCCTGGAGCGGCTTCGAGGGGTGGCAGGCCTTCTAGCTGGGACCTGTCCGTCGCCCGTACGCCCGATTGAGGGCCTCCCATGCTCGCCCGGTCAGGGGAGGACGGGAGTTGGCGGCACAGTGACGGAATGATGACCTCTGCTGGCCACAGTGCGCGGCGTGCTTGCCCCGTCGGGGGAATGGCAGGGAGTTGGTGGATTTGACCCTAACCCGCTCGAGGGGGTCGAAGGACCTCGAGCGAGGCGGAGATGCGGCCATGCCTGCCCGAGGGGGTCGAGGGCCCTCGAGCGGGGCGGAGATGGCGTTCGCTCTTTGGGCCTTGGGGCGAATCAAGCCGGGACGGTCGTTTGGGCCGTGGTGAGCGTCAGCGGGCCGCGTTGTCCGGGCGATTTTCTGGGCCGTCGGTGATTAGATGTTTTTTGAGGGTGATTATCCCTGGTGGTTAGGGGACCCCCTTGGATGTCCCCAACAATTATACGGAGTAGATACTCAAAGAACACAGTAACAAAAGCAAAAAGATTCGTGACGCTTTATAAACCCGTCGGTGGCTTAGATTAGATAGTTGAAATAGAACTAAGAAAAAAAAAACCTATTTTTAACTATCTCTCACCTACCAACAGGCCACGAAAAAATCATTTGCCAATTTATTCATAGCTAGTTACCATTTCTTCTTCTCCTTTCCTACGCCTCAGATAATAAGCCCAACCATTTAGCAACACTAGCATGAACGCACGTGCGGCGCGCATGTTTATTAATGACACATATATACTAAAACAATATCACTTGAGTGAACCATGATAAACAGATCAGTCGTGCGGAGTGTTTTTAAAAATACTTTATATTTCGCTCTCTTATATGTAGAGAGCTTTAGATATATATTCTCAAATATAGATGCACATCATCTTTGAGATAGTTGGTCTTTATTTATATGGAAAAGACTCTCCAATCTATTGTTTGTTAGCAATACGGGATAATTGTGTATAGACGTGGTTACAAATGTGGGTATATCATGAGCGGTGGGTCCGCATGGGTATGGGTAGAGTTTTAGGTGAAAAAAGTTTCACATTTTGCACTGTTTTTCCATATTTTCCCACGTCTTATAACCCGACAGGTGGGTCCTCTGTAAGGGGCGGGGATGGATATATTGGGTGAGAAGTGTTTTCAACTCTCTAGATCCTTTTAGTATAGATTCTAGGCTATATCATGGCCTGTTTAGTTCCCACAAACTTTCTAAAATTCTCTCTCTGAACTTCACTATATTCACCTATCACGTTAAATCTCTCTCCTCATGGAGCATTAAATGTAGATAAATAAAAGAAACTAAGTACATGGTTTGATGTACACGACGCTTTTGAACCTAGTTAGATCATGGTAGGACAACGATTACAGCACCACAAACAAACGAAAAGTGCTACAGTGCGCTACAGTGTCTGATGTGACTTTTCAACCAAATTTTACCCACCTTTTTACAACTAAACACGCCCCCATATGGTTGAGATGTCTACGTCTAAACTGGTATTTAAAAAAAATACTCTGGAGAAGCATGTCAATAAATAAAAAAAAGGATTTGAGCCCTTTCATGGATACTTCAAAATGTGCCAAATAATGTTTTAAAATGTATTCCCTATATTTCTATTACTGACATGTCTTTTCTTTTAACTGGCTAGCAAGAATGCACGTTCGACACGTACGTTTAATAAAAAAATCTATACTATAAATACCACGTTTAATAGAAAATAAGATTATATAACGATAGTATGTTAAAGTTAATCTTTATAGTATGTTAAAGTTATTTCCGTGTTTCCTGTATTCAGGTCCCAGTATTTATTCTTGGGCGTGGAGTCCTGGTGAGTCCTAGGCGTTTAAACCGTGAAGCGCGGCTTTCCGATCACGTACTAATTCAAAAAGTACGGCCGTTTAAACAGTGATGAGGCGTAATGTTTTATGATTTCTTCATCTTCAAAAGTGTGACTAAAGAGTCCGATAGAAATCGTGGGTTCGAAAAAATTATATTATGGCTGATTTATGGGCCCATCGATCTCGAAAGTTCTGGATCTTTATAGTATATATAGTAAAGGTACATGTGCGTATGCACATGTATAAATAAAACAAATCAAATAACATATAAAATATAGTTGCAATACCTGCGCGGCACGCGCGTGCTAAACTCTCTTGTATACATTTGTCTCAACTCATGTACCACACACGTTTATTGATGACACGTAGGTACTAAAAACAGTGTCACTTTAGTGGAACATGGTAAACAGACCAGTCGCGCGAAATACTTTTAAAAATACTTTATATTCGCTCTCTCGTGTATAGAGAGCTTTATGTATTCTCAAAACTCAATAGTTAGCATTTATTTATATGAAAAAAACTCTAAATCGTTTATTAACGATACGGGATAATTGTGTATAGACGTGGGGTATAAATATGGGTATATTTAGGTGGGTCATTTTTTGGGTGAAAAAAGTTGAGCGGGAAAATAACTAAAAGCGCCTGAAACATGCAAAAATTTTGATGCTTTCTAGTTTTTCCCTTCCACCAAAGCCCGACGGGTGGGTCCTCTATGAGAGGGTGGGGGTGGGTTTTTTGGTGGGAGGTGTTTCCAATTCTTTAGGGTCCCTTTTTTTCCTTCCACCAAAGCCCGACGGATGGGTCCTCTGTGAGAGGGTGGGGTGGGTTTTTTGGTGGGAGGTGTTTTCAATTCTTTAGGATCGTTTTACTATAGATAGATAGATAACTGACCTTTTTATCTAGGTTGTTGATTTGGGTTCTAATTTTTTTTACTAGAGTAAAGTTTTATTCTGATACTTGTTTCTTTTATCTTCTTCGGTTGAGTTTAAGGAAGGCTAGATCGATATAGATACCAAATTTAATAAAATCCGATGTTTTATTGTAGACGGATACATAGTGAAACCAGTACATTGACGAGATAGACAAGATGTGAAACCAAGAGGGGATCCATATACATTATCTAAAAAAAGAGGGGATCCATATCCATGATTGCCATGTTAGTGGTACAATCACCGCTGCGACCTTTTTTCGGTCCAAAGTACGTTGGTCGTGGATCGCGGTGGTTTGGTCTCAACCTCTCAGGTTCCGGGGTGCGCGGTGTTCCCAGCAGGCCAATGGCCCATCCACAGTAGGAGAGAGGTAAGTAAAAGGGAAACGAAGACAAATGGTCGCCCGAAATGGCCCAGATATATGAACTCAGCTTTCTATCTAGGCCCAAAGTACGTAGCCTGATACCGATAGCCATTTTCCATTTGAGGCTAGGCCTAGCCCACACCATCTGAGGCTGAGCCGTCGTCCTCCCTCCTCGTGTCGGTCCTGGCTGTGCTGATCAATGCCGCAGTAAATGAGAAAGCCGACGTCGACCAACCGGCGATCGCTCCTCGGCCTCCACGCTCTCATACGAGTGCACCGGCTTCACCAGGAAGGACAAGTACAGGGAGCTAGCGGATAACGACGGCGTAGTTCCTGTAATTAACACCGAGAAGAAGCGCGTCGCTTGGTAGAGACATACATACTCCTGCGCCTAGTTACTTTGTAACCTCAAGTCCTCAACGATGTAGATTGCAGAATAATCTGGCCAGGTGACACTGATACCAGTCGACTACTGGACACATCTATACGCGCCATGAGTCCTGTAGCAAAAAGAATGATGAGCCTGCTATATGCCACGCATTCAAAACCACTCGACCCAGCTGAGAAACATAATCGAACTATTCCGGCCGGAAGATGGAGGTTTTTGTTATTAGTAGAGTTCAGGAACAAAAGTTAAACCACTGCGATAGGTGAGAGACGCAAACAAGCTAACTTTTTTTTTGAGAATTCGCAAACAAGCTAACTTAATTTTGTTATGAATCCCGGCGGTATGTAGCCACAGGAAGTCAACTCATTTTAAATTTGATCAAATCTGTATAAAATACTACTAATATTAATAATATAAAATAAGTATTATTAGATTAATCGTAAAATATATTTCATACTAAAACATGTCTGAACACATAAATATTAGTATTTATTAATAAATTTGATTAAACTTAAAATTGCTTAACTTATTGAGAAATGAGAATTGTATTCTTTATCGAGACAGAGGAAGTACATATGTTTCAAATTATAGTTTTATTTTGGTTTTTGAAAAGCTAAATTTATCTAACCATTCTTTTCTATAAACTTAGTAAAACAAATAAATTGGATTTAGAAAAAAGTATAGTGAACAGTAACTTAACAATGATACATTCATAACAGGTTTACAACTCTTTCGACATAAACCAAGTTGCCCGGTGGCAGTCCACTTCTGGTACTTTATTGGTCATTAACTTCCATGGGCAACTGAAGGATCTCATATTGATCCATTCAGCCCAATCAATCCTATAATTGCACGAGTTGAGTTTCCCTCTTTGATACGGGCTTAGAGCAAGGCCAATAATACAGTATAACCAGCAGCAGACTTTGTATTGGTGTCACGACACTTATGACCAACTAGAAGCCCATTCATATATTAGAGTGATTAAGTAATATATTGAATCGTTAATACTTGATCCACCATCTTCTCTCATAGAATTTTTTGAAAGCTATGCATCAACTGGCTGCAAGTTTACATCACAATTCTATTCCCTCTCGTCTTTTCGATCTTCCAAGTCGTCATAAAAGTGACGTGACAAGACAACTCTTATGTTCCACTACAAACAAGGATGGAAAAAAAATCGCCCCAATGAAACGCAGCCCAAGAGTTGGATCCATGATTGCCAGGTTAGCAATCACCTCTGTTACCTTTCGGTCCAAAGTACGTTGGTCGTGGATCGTGGTGTGGTTTGGTCTCAACCTCTCAAGTTCCGGGGTGCGCGGTGTTCCCAGCAGGCCAATGGGTGGATCATAGTAGGAGAGAGAGGTGGTAGGACTTACTCCATTAGGAGACTAGGAGAGGTAAATAGAAGGGAAACGAAAACAAATGGTCTCCCGAAATGGCCCAGATATTTGAACTCAGCTTTCTATCTAGGCCCAAAGTACGCAGCCTGATACAGATAGCCATTTTCCATTTGAGGCTAGGCCTAGCCCACACCATCTGAGGCTGAGCCGTCGTCCTCCCTCCTCGTGTCGGTCCTGGCTGTGCTGATCAATGCCGCAGTAAATGAGAAAGCCGACGTCGACCAACCGGCGATCGCTCCTCGCCGACGGGCATCGCGCGCCGCCCGGCACGTACGCCGTCACCCTGCTGCTGCTGCTGCTGCCGCCGCCGCCGCCGAGACTCCGCCCGCCCCACGTCACGGTCACGCACACGCACGCCTCGCGCGGACGAAATACGCGGCCGGGCTGTCGATCCAACAGGAAGGATAATCCCTGTTGATTCTGCTGCGAAATCGAATGATTTGTCCTTGGGATCGATTAATTCGATGGGTGTTTGGATCGGCGCGAGCAATCGGGACAGCACATGCCATCAGGAGAGGGACGCGCAACCTCCTCCAATCAAGGGCCTCAAGGCCCTCGCGCGCGAGCATAAAGCGTGTGCATCATTGCTTTTCTCAGAGTTTCGATGCATAGTTCCTGCCTCGGCACAACGATGCATGCCTCGCTCGGGGACACTTTGTTTTCAGCTTGCTTATTCTGATAGCCCAGCGTACTTGCCCCAACGGCGACCGCGGGGTCTGGCCGGCGAGACCCGTCTTGACTGCTGTTGACGAAGGCCCCGGCCGGCTGCTCATGGAGCAGTACAGTGCTGATGAGGATCTCTGTAACGTACGCGGTACTCTGATTGTTTGATCGATTCATTCGTTCTTCTCGGTGAACTTCGTTGGAGTTTCGAACGGCGGCAGTGACCAGTTGGTCAGTGCCGCCCGACGCGTTGGACCTCCTTCGGCAGGTCGGGAGTTCGATCCCGGGTGGGAGCGAACTTCGTTGAAAAAAATTCCCTCGTTTATTTCATGCCAAAAAACAAGTCTAAGAGCGGTTTAATCTCACTAGACTGCGGTGCCACTGCGTATGGGTGGGGTAGGAGTTTGGGGATTTTCTCGACCTGTGTGAAGGTGTTCTCTCTTAATACGGTGGTCTTACCCTCCACAGATCGAGTTTTTTTTCTTCTCTGTGAAATTAGACACGTGCGAGATCGAGGCACAGCTAGCGTCACGCTGACATGGAGGGGGAATTATGTTGTTGATTCATCTGTTTGGAGTTTCGATCAGTTTCGACGTTGAACACGTACTAAAGGAGCAGCTAGCTAGCAGCAGACGGCAGGCCGGGTTGTTGCTTATGGGTGGTGAAAAGCTAAACCAACACAAACGCACTCGCTGGAAGCAAGCGCCGCGGCAACTAACCCAGTCTTTCTAGAGCTGTTTGGACTTAACAAGACCGTAAAAGAGGGCCCAAAACCTGGGGCGCCGCCACATCAAACCCTAGCTGCAAAGTCCAGAGAGGACCAGTAACCACTGCTTTTTTTAGATAGGGAATATAAATCCGGCCTCTATATCCAAATTGGATATATATAGCCAAAAGATATCGCTATCCAACAGCATGCCAAGATTTTTCCCAATGTCCGAAGGCGGCACCTGAATACAGCTACCATGTAACACCATGATGGAGCTCTCGCCATCAACGATGAATGACACATCTACCCCATCTGCGCTGTCAAGTAACCCGCCGAGATGTTTTCCGATGTCCAAAGGTGGCACTGGAATAATAGGGTTGTCATGTAACACCATGATAGAGCAAAATACTGTGATCTGCCCGTCAATCACATAACTCAACAGATCTTTATGTTCCAAGAAACAAAGCCACCCAAGGTTGTTGAAGCCGGTCTCAAAGACACGAAGGAATGATCCCCTTGAAGCAATCGAAGATTGTTTGCCGTCCTTGTTCAGCAATGAGGCCGCAACAATGGCCTTAGCACTTCGGGATGCACCCATGAGCTCAACCATCATAGTGACACCCTTCATACTGCCGGACGGATCGATCCCACGAGGGTACCAGTTTATCCTCCACATGTGCCCGCCGGCGGAGATGGCGTCGGAATGGACGACCTCGCCTGCAGCGAGGTGCTTGGTCTGCTCGTAGTCCACCTTGAACTCGACGGCGGCCGAATCAACCATGGTGGTCTGCGTCTGCGGCCCTTCCGAGCGGCTTCGCTTGCCCACTGAACAATCGGAGACAAAAGCTATGGATCATCAAATGCTCATACTACTTGCTAACATGCAATCGAATCGATAAACGCGGCACCAATTCACGGATCACAGATCACAAACTAAAGCAGAAGGATCAATCTCATTCCGCTGCAGAGGAATTGAACAAGAGCACGAGAGGGGAGCACTCACTATCTGCGGATGGAGGCGCGGGCGGTGCGAGCGGGATTGGTGGTGATCGCGGGGGACGAGAAACCCGCCGCCGAAACGCCGGCCGCGGGTCCGGGGGTTCTCTCTCGTCGCGCGCGCGCTCCATCGGCGCCTCCCTTCGCCTTCACCGGAGCGGAACCCCTCCGCGACGAGCCTTCCCCTGCACCGGCGGCCGCCTCCTGTCACCAGCTAGGGGTCGCCGTGCGGTTTCGTCTCGCGGCCGTGCAGGCGCCGCGCTGGGGGGTGCCGTGCGGTTTCAGTTAGCTGAGAATGGGCCGAAGGGGAGGCCCATTTAAAGCCTGAATCCGCTGCCGAGCCCAAAAAGACTACTCGCTCCTGCGGTGAACTGTGTCAATTTTTATTTTTTGAACTCAACTGTGTGACAGTTTGAGCGTGCATGGACTAAGCTACCGAAGAATTTGCGTAGAATTCTGCGAGAAGACGCAGAAGTTGTCAAATTGCCTATTACAAGGGATTGCTTCCTCTCCAAAGAAACATTAATAATGTGATAAAATGAATAGAATCAGGGGTGCCCAAATAATGTATCCGTTGTGCACAAAAGCTGTCCAAGAAGTCGGAGGAAAAAACCCTGAAACAGCATACCGTCCGAAAATTCATGATTTCAGATGAGCTTTCACCTATTACGGTGGCTATCAAGAAATTCCTGCAAATAAGCAAAGCAAGTGAAAAAATCCAAGTGGAAATTCTGAGAACAAAATACAACAAGAGGCATATGAAGTAGTACTGAACATTAGCAGATCATAGGAAGCCAAGAGAATAAGGAATAGGGCACTAATATTAGCATAATCTCCATATATAGCATCTATCTTTGCCCTCCATCTCTTCTCTTATCATTTGGGAGTAATTTATTCCAAGACTGCAAAAGAAATCGAGTATATGTTAGATTAAGGATTTCCTAGTCTCTTTTACCATACCTTGCAGCTGGGTTTTTAATTAATTTTGATGGTAGATGATGCTTAGCTTGCTCAACTGGGATGGTTAAATGAAACCCCTACTCTATATTCCATTACCACCTTTTAATCAATTAATGGACAAGATCACATCTCTTTTAATTGGAACATGGAGAACCACCCAGGAAAACAGTACAACCATAAGTGCCATGTGGCTCTGGCTTTGACTGACTAATTAGCGTGTTTAGTGCTTGGTAACTTTACCCGGAAGGGGCATGGGGGGAGGCCTTGATGGGGTAGGAGAAGACGGCAAGATCTCCAACGACGCCTTCAAGAAGGAGAGCGATGTACGCTACATACCGTCGTCGATCGATACAAAATCGAGTAGAGCTTTCGCCCGAAAGACCTGCCATGAGTCCAAACAGCACCACCATCGGTTCCGATGATGCGCACCTACTGCCATAGGCAGCCACCAAGGCCATGCACCAGTGCACCACCGGCCACCATCACCGCCACACCAAGGGAGCCGGCGTCGCTGGAGCCACGCGTGCTGCGACAGCTAGCCCCCTAGGGACGTGTGCCATCGCGGCCCCTCCAGGCTCACCTGCCGCCGATGCAGATTGCCCCCCGGCGTCGTTGTGGCCGCACACCATGACGACCGGCCAGGCCAAAGGCCTTCATGACGTGCACCTTCATGGCTGCACGAGGGTCGCCGGACACCGCCGCCGCTTCACCAAAATCGATTTTCAGATCTGGATCTTGGAAGTTTCTCACAAGAAAGAAGGGGAATGCGATGGAGAGAGAGGGAAAAAGGCCCTGCCGCCGCTGTTCTTGCGGCCGACCGGACTTCCGGCGGCGCGCTCTAGCGGCGGCAAGGCAGCGGGGGCAGGAGGAGGAAGGGTGCTAGGGGCGGCGGCGCTGAGTTCCGCCCGAGCCGCCCGTCTGGGCGACGCGACTTCACTGACACACTTACCCCTTTGGAAAAGCTCGATTCCAGTAACCACTGCTAGGCGCTAGACTCTACACTATAGCTATCCATGCATCTGCAACAGTGTTAGTTCTCTTTGCCAACCACCCGGAGCTATTCAGGACCAACGCAATCGTCCTGCCCTAACGGTAGACAAATCGTCCGTGCACGCCCCCAAGTGTTATGTACTCCGTACTAAAAGTTTTGACCTGTTCGGTTGGCTGGTGGCTGCTGCTTATTTATATTGAGAGAAAAATATTACTGGCTGGTTTGACTGGTTGCTGGTGGCTGGTTTCTGCTGAGACAAAAATACTGATGATTGGTGGCTGATAATCCAAACGAACGTGGCAGCACGCAGCCATTCTGTTCACATGGCCTGGACTTGTAATTTTCACACGGATTTGCGATCTGTGCAGTCTTTGAGTACCTACACTCCGAAAATAGAAGCGTCCGGATCAAACGCGCGAGGCCAATGACCCAATGTAGGAAGCCGCTTCAAGAAAACGTGATGAGCTAGCAGTAGCAGTACGTAGTACCGTACCGTTGCATTTGCATGGCTGGAGATGGAGGTTTGCAGGTAGCTAACTTCACTATGCGGAGAAAAAAAAAATCCACTATTCCACCCTTTTACCGCTCACCAACCAACTGTTACGTTGCATTGTCCGCGTAGCTCTTCCTTCCCGCGCAGCCCGTCGTCACGTCTCGCGTCGCGCGCCGCTATAAAATCCCTCCACGAACTCGCTCGCTCGCAGCCACGCTATCTAAGACACAACGCGACGCGACGCCGCCTCAGCGAGCTCGGTAGCTGAGCGGCAGTGCGATGGCGCCGGCGGGCGGCGCCGGGGAGCCGTTCCCGGCGGTGGACAAGTGCGACGCGTCACGCCTCGGGCCGTGCGGCCGGAGGCGGCTGGTGCTCACGGCCACGCCGCGGGTCATGGCGGAGCCGTTCCTGCGGGGCTGCCTCGGCGCCGACGCCGTCGCCGGCACGGAGCTCGCGGCGTGGCGCGGGCGCGCCACGGGCTGGGTGGACGCGCGCCGGGGCGTGCTCGTCGGGGAGAGGAAGGCCGAGGCGCTCAGGGAGATGGTCGGCGACGGCGAGATGCCGGACGTCGGACTGGGCGATGGGAGGTCGGATTACGCCTTCATGGGCATCTGCAAGGTCACATATATCTATCTGTCTATCTATATTATATATACTAGCATTAACGCACGTGCGACACGCATGTTTATTGATGACACATATGTACTAAAACATTATCACTTGAATGGACCACGGTAAACACACCAGTCATGCGAAGCGTTTTTAAAATACGTGAGGGGTTGTGGTGGATTTTTTGGGTGAGAAGTGTTTTCAATTCTCTAGGATCCTTTTAGTATGATGATAGTTGGTCTTTATTTATATGAAAAAGACTCTCCAATCTATTGCTTATTAGCAATACGGGATAATTGTGTATAGACGTGGTTACAAATGTGGGTATATCATGAGCAGGTGGGTCCGCGTGGGTATGGGTATAGTCTTAGGTAACAAAAACATTAGCGAATTGCGGATTCACAGCGGAACATGCAATTTTCATCCGTCTACCGCCTGGTAGACAGAAAAAATTCCGCCAGGTGGGTCCGGTGTGAGAGGAGGGTATGGAATTTTTTAGGTAAAAAATGTTTTCAATTGTCTAGGATCTTTATAGTATAGATTTATTTATAGTATATATATATATTTATATTATACTAAAAGGATCCTAGAGAATTGAAAACACTTCTCACCCAAAAAATCCACCACAACCCCTCACAAAGGACCCACCTGTCGGGTTGTAGGACGTGGGAAGACGTGGGAAAACAGTGTAAAATGTGAAAAATTTTCACTTAAGACTCTATCCATACCCACGCGGACTCACCTGCTCATGATATACCCACATTTGTAACCAAGTTTATACACAATTATCCCGTATTGCTAATAAGTAATAGATTGAAGAGTCTTTTTCATATAAATAAAGACCAACTATCATCATACTAAAAGGATCCTAGAGAATTGAAAACACTTCTCACCCAAAAAATCCACCACAACCCCTCACAATTTTTCACTTAAGACTCTATCCATACCCACGCGGACTCACCTGCTCATGATATACCCACATTTGTAACCACGTTTATACACAATTATCCCGTATTGCTAATAAATAATAGATTGAAGAGTCTTTTTCATATAAATAAAGACCAACTATCATCATACTAAAAGGATCCTAGAGAATTGAAAACACTTCTCACCCAAAAAATCCACCACAACCCCTCACAGAGGACCCACCTGTCGGGTTGTAGGACGTGGGAAGACGTGGGAAAACAGTGTAAAATGTGAAACATTTTTCACTTAAGACTCTATCCATACCCACGCGGACCCACCTGCTCATGATATACCCACATTTGTAACCACGTCTATACACAATTATCTCGTATTGCTAATAAACAATAGATTGAAGAGTCTTTTTCATATAAATAAAGACCAACTATCTCAAAGATGATGTGCATCTATATTTGAGAATATCTAAAGCTCTCTATACATAAGAGAGCGAATATAAAGTATTTTTATAAATGCTCCGCACGGCTGGTCTGTTACTATGGTCCACTCAAGTGATATTATTTTAGTATATATGTGTCATTAATAAACGTGCGTGCCGCACGTACATTCATGCTAGTACTAACAGAATATCCTCACAAATACTGTCAATGCCTGCAACGTTAACAAGCTAACTCGCACTGTGGGACGGGGTTTTTTCATCGTAAAAAAAACAGAAAAAGCTAATGCATATTAGTCTCACAAAGCGGCAGCTGGCACTGTTTGATTGGTGTCTAGAGAGGTTCTTCAATCCCCAGGTTTTGGTGAGGAGTGAAATACAACGGCGGTCATCGAACTTGTTCTGAGGTGTCATCTATATCACTGAACTCTCAAAATGCATATCGGGTCCTTAAACTTGCTAAACTGTGTTATCTAGGTCCAACATTCTAAAAATACCCCTATGCATGATGACATGGCTGCCAATTAAGCATGAATTTTATACTATTTCTCTAACTAAATCGATTATTTCCATCACAATAATTAAATAACTTTATTTGATTGTACCATATCGATAATTATAAATCAAGAGATGGACAAACATCAATAATATAGGGGTATTTTTGGAAGTTTGGACCTAGATGACACAGTTTAGCAAGTTCAGGGACCCAAATATGCATTTTGAGAGTTCCGGGACCTAGATGACTCCTCGGGATAAGTTTGAGGACCGCTGATGTATTTTACTCTTTTGGTGAGCTTAGGAATTGGAACAGGGATTGCCAAAGTTTGACGTGGCTAGTGGCAGATCAGCGGGACAGTGTCGCCGTCCGCAAATACAGCGTGGAACGACATGATCTTAGTAGAATCATAGTTATATAGGAGCTTTAATCTGTTTTTTTTTTTTTGAAACGGAAGGATCTTTAGTCTGTTACCTGTTGTTCAGAGTAGGTAGTAGAATAGGAGCTTTTTCGATTACGAGGAAGAAGCCATGGGCGCGTGCAAAACCGTTCCACACGCACGTCATTTGTAGTTGAAAAATCGGAGCCGTTAGTTGGGGCACGTCATGTCAAAAATCAAAATTATCTTTCTGTAGGCTGTAGCTATTTTTGCTGTGTCATTAGAGTAGAATCATTGACTAAAAAAAATTAGCGTAGCTAGGAGACACAATATTCACGCTCTCTTGTTTCGCCGTCTCGTCACTCGTTTTCTGTTAGTGTACGAGCATCGAAAATTTCAGAGTTTAGCATGCGGGGTGAGCAGGGGCAGACCAACCGGGAGGCCACTGAGGAGGGAGAGACGAGCTGACAGAAGGGGGGACGACAGCAGAGGTAGAAGACGAGTTTGCAGCGGTTGGATTGGAATCAGACGATTCTCATGCTGCGCCTGATTGAAAAAAAAAACAGGCGCAGTGTTTCCTAATATCGAGAATAGTCTCCAAGTACTACGCCTATGTAGCATGCAGCGGTGTAAGAGGACGACAAGATCGTTAACGCCGCAATGCCATCGTATTTATCTCGGGCTGCATATATATGATCGACGACAATTATCTGCTGTATTAGGTTTAGCACAAACAGGTCGCTTTCATCAGTACAAGTAGCAGTTGTGAGTCGAGAAGTTGACGACACTGATTCGAGTTAACCCCGTTGTTTTATTGCATGTTTTTCAACTCGCACAATCTGCTACCTTTTAGGTGCATCGATCAGTTTTCTCGCGAAAAGTAAACCTCGCGTCCTTCACGAAAGTGCACGCATTTGGCCTTAACCAGTACGAAAAACTTATTGATTTGTGCATATGCAGCCTGCATCGGTAACACTGACTGAGAGTCTAAGATTGCTTTCTCTCTGATCATTCATGCAGGAGGCTTACCTCGTGCCGCGGACGCCGGTGGACGCCGTGCCGGCGGACATGCTGCCGAAGCGTGTCGTCTTCCACGACGGGCGCCTCGTGCAGCGACCGACCCCGCTCGTCGCGCTGCTCACCCTGCTGTGGCTCCCCGCCGGCCTCCTGCTCTCCCTCACCCGCGTCGCCGGGTTCTCGGCGCTCTTCGCCGAGCTCACCGACGACATCGTGCCGGTGGCCATGGAGTGCCGGATGAGCATGTTCCACGGCACGACGGCGAGGGGGTGGAAGGGGATGGACCCCTTCTACTTCATGATGAACCCGAGCCCGGTGTACACGGTCACGTTCCTCGAGAAGCTGCCGGCGGAGCTCACCTGCGGCGGCGGCGGTAAGTCCAGTCACGAGGTGGCCAACTGCGTACAGAAGCTTATAGCCTCCACGCTCTCATACGAGTGCACCGGCTTCACCAGGAAGGACAAGTACAGGGAGCTAGCGGATAACGACGGCGTAGTTCCTGTAATTAACACCGAGAAGAAGCGGGATCGCTTGGTAGAGACATACTCCTGCGCCAGCTAGTTACTTTGTAACCTCGACGATGTAGATTGCAGAATAATCTGGCCAGGTGTGATACTGATGATACCAGCAGTGTCGACTACTGGACAGGTCTATACGCGCCATGAGTCCTGTAGCAAAAGAATGATGAGGGCCTTCTGTATGCCACGCATTCAATCAAACCCACTCGAACAAGCTGAGAAACAAAATCGAACTGTTCCGGAAGATGGAGGATAAGAGACTTTCGTTATATTAGAGTTCAGGAACATAAGTTAAAGCTCTGCGATAGGTAAGAGACGAAAATTACAAACTAAATTTTATTCTAAATCCTTACAGTATATAGCTGCATCAGTTTCAAATTATAGTTAATTTTAGTTTTTTAAAAGTTAAACTTATCTAATTTTAACCATTTTTCTATAAACTTAGTAAAATGGACAAATTTAATTTAGTACAAAAGTAAAATGAACAATAATTTAAAAATGATACATTCATAGTAGATCGGTAGCTCTTTCAACATAAATACAGTAGGCCGACAGTAGTCCACTTGTGGCACACATCTTTCTCCGACAATAGCTTCCATAGGCCATCCAAGGATCATATCCATTTCAGCCCGATCTATCCCACAATTGCAAGTGCTGGCTATCCCCTCGATTGCCCTTGTCATCTTTGCAAGGAACATGCTCATTTCACAGGCCTTGTGGTTGTCCCATGGGGCCGTCCCTGATCCTGCTATGCTATTAAGACCAATCCCGTACAGATTTCGAATTTATTGTTTTTATAAAAGTGTCGTGTCAACTAAACAGAAATAGGTCATGGAAAACTCCTCCTACAATGTATCGTTATGCCTTTGTGACATTTCATTTGATGACTCGTCAAGAATTAAAAATCATGTGCATATATATGATTTCGTCTAGATGAAACTAAAACTGGTTTATTTTCTTCTCTTTTAGTTTTGCATGGCATTTAATGTGAATGGAACTCGCGTTTGGAGTGGACGACTGGTCAGAAAACCGTCACCGATCAACCGGCGATTTGCTCCCTCGCCGACAGGCTCCACCTGCGCCGCGGAGGCCGCGGGCGTTCGCCGCACGGTATGGGACTCCATGCTCGCGCACGTACGTCGCGTGTCATCCCGTATGGCCATGCGACGCGTATCAGCATGTACCGTCGAACCATGCGGATCCTTTGAACTATTAATGGAAACTTTGATCCTTCCCAAATCTGGACGGGAATATGCAATCGATGCTGCACACAGGCCATCAGAAACTAGCTCGCGGAGAGGGAGGTGAGTGTGATGGCCGGACCTCCTTATTCAAAGCACTCGCACAGCATATAAGCAGAAACAGTCTTTTTAGTAAGATGTAAATTATTAGTATAATCTTCTATATATACTACACATTAGTTTTCTCGGGTAGTAGGAAATAAGAAACGTAATATTTTGCTCTTGGGATATTTCTTTTGTCGGAAATTCCTTGTTGTTTACTGAGTACTCCCTCTTCGTCACATAAAAAATACAATTCTGATTTTATAGAGAGATTAGTGTCAATGTGTCATTAACAAATGATCATGCTACCTTTAATAAGGAATAAGACAGTAGTTGATGTTAAAATTGCACTATTCTTTTGTGAGAATTTTTCTTAATCTCAAATTTGCACTCCTCGTGAGATGGAGAGAGTATTAGCTATACATGTACCGAGGAGGAGTAGGGAACATTTTTTTAGGTGCAACTTGATTTCGGTGTTAGTTGGGGACCTCGATTGTTTTACATTCTCCAAGTCATTAATACCTGCACTTTAGATGCTTCAAAAAGATAAATACTATTACTAATGGACCCGTGCCTGACCATTTTTTTTGGTTTTGCATACATCCAGTTAATTAGGAGTACCTTATTTCAGCAAATACAGGTACGCAAGTCCTATGAGCACCCAATGCAGATAGCCTACCGCCAATAAAATAGCGCTGATTAATTTTTAGAATAAATTTTTGAAAAATACAACACTCGTGCCGAGTCAAGATTTCAAACCTAAGTGGACAGGTTTCATCGTAAAAAAATCTTAATATTGGATTCCCTAAACTTCCCCCACAACGCGTGAAGAGTTGTAACTGGTTCCAATAACGGAGCGTGGTATGCACTTCTCATACAGATTCACAATCATGGTACGCGGCAGCTTCCGGATTGTAGATGCATAGCAAATGCACTGGATGTCTGGATTGTTAAAAAAGAAACGCGTTCATGGCGGCCGTGCGCAACTACAACCTCCCATCGGTTCACCAACCAACCGCTAATATAATCCATTGTTCTTAGCTCGGTACTCGGTATGTAGTCACGTCGCGCACCACCGCTACATGTACCCCAGCCTGCACCAATTCGTTGGCGTCATGCATGTTAAGACGACGCAGCGATAGCGAGGCAGTTTACGTGCGATATGGATGCTGCCGGCGTCGAGCCGTTCCCGGCGGTGGACAAGTGCGACGCGTCGCGCCTGGGGTCCCAGTCGACGGTCGTGTCGGACCTCCACGGCACGCTGCTCCGTTCGCGCAGCGCCTTCCCGTACTACGCGCTCGTCGCCTTCGACACCGGTGCTCCTGCTCCTGTCCCCGCTCGCCGCGGCGCTGCGCCTGCTGCTGGCGTCGGAGTCGGCGTGCGCGCGGGTGCTGGTGTTCGCGGCCACGGCGGGCGCGCGGTTGCGCGACGTCGAGTCCGCGGCGCGCGCCGTGCTGCCCAGGTTCTACGCCGCCGACGTGCACCCGGCGGCGTGGCGCGTGTTCGCGGCGTGCGGGCGGAGGCGGCTGGTGCTCACGGCCGCGCCGCGGGTCATGGCGGAGCCGTTCCTGCGGGAATGTCTGGGCGCGGACGCCGTCGCCGGCACGGAGCTCGCGACGTGGCGCGGGCGTGCTACGGGGTTGGTGGACGCGCGCCGCGGCGTGCTCGTCGGCGAGAGGAAAGCCGAGGCGCTCAAGGAGATGGTCGGCGACGGCGAGATGCCGGACGTCGGGCTCGGCGATGGGAGGTCGGACTACTCCTTCATGAGCCTATGCAAGGTCACCTACTAACAAAACCTTTTCAAACTGATCTAAAACTTGTTTGCCAGTGCTAATACACCACACCTTGTGTCCACTGTTCTAGCAAAATACGCGTGCAGCAGTAACATTTGTGATTGCACTTTTGTAATAACGCAGGAGGCCTATCTAGTGCCGCGGGCGCCTGTGGAGGCCGTGCGCATGGACAAGCTGCAGAAGCAGATCTTTGGTGTTAGAACAGCAGCTTTTCTTTATTTTGACCATGAGTTATAGAATTCAGAAGTTTCAGCTACACTGCACAGACATTACAGCTCTTCCGGCAGGAACCAGGTGATTCTCCGGTACCCACCATGTATTCTGGGTTCTTCACACACTCGCCGGCAGCAGCCCGCTCTGGGCACATATTATCTTCGTCTTGGCATTCCTCGGTCGTGGTCAGCGGGATCTCGAAGGTTCTCACATGGATCCATTTCGTCGCCGACCACTTCTCGCCCTCAATGACGGGGCAGCTCCCATGCAGGCTGTTTGTGTCCGTTGTTGCGTTCGGATGGAGGCTGAAGAACAGCAAAGCGTCGCCCTTCACTGGTTTCACTGCAAATATAAAGCCAACATTGCAGATGGACAAACTAACATTTGAGGTAACCTCAAAATTAACTTTGTTGTCTGACATTATCATGATAAACTACAATATGGGCCCTTGAGTTGTGCACAGTGGATATATGTATCGCAATGTAAATCATTATGCACTGGAAGTATAATGTCACTCTATACCTGCATAACCCATTCGTGCACATTCGGACCACGTACTGTCTTTCTCCTGTGTGAGCTGGCCCTGTGTGGGAGACTAGTCACTACAAAGAAGTCTCTGGGAATAAAGCTAGCACAAGATGAAGGCAAGTTACCTCTGAACTTGGGAAGATAGTCTCTCCGCCCATCTTGACATTGGATAGGTACATGAGCACAGTGGCAATTCGGTGCCCCCCAATAGCTTGATTCCGTTTATCACCGAAGTAATCAAAATGTGGCTCATACTTCTCACCATTCTTATAGTGTAGGACTTGAATAGACTCACCGTCCTCTTTTCTGCACATTTCAGTACAAGGAAAAGAAAAGACTATGACGATTGAAAACAATACAAACATTCCAATATAGAAGACTGGCATTGATATATATGTTCTTTGCAGTGTCCAGCGCATTCTACCTGGTGGAAGGAAAGTCCAAGCAGCAATCCGCTCCTCTATTCTTTTAATGATTTCATCCTTCAAATGAATAGGTAAATAAGAATTAGGCAGTTTGCAAAATACGTGACCGATTAAGCCACGGATACCGCTCTCCGCCATGATGGCAAATCGCACACAATACACAAAGCGTTGTACAGATTAATGCGTGCTAACATGAGGTTAACATGATTTCTCTCCTTCCACTCAGCAGAATATCACAAAATAATTTGTTGAACTTATAGGACTAAAGGAGTAAGATCTGTAAAATTGGAACAAGGGTTCCAAACAGCCTCACCTGCCTCTCAGAAGAAAATTTGGTATCAGAATAACAACATTAGTCCATTTCTCTTCGGTTTGCTGAAACCATCGATAATCCAAGTACTGTATCCACATATATTCCCCTTCAAGATCATGGCTCGATCACATTCTCTCAATCAACTGTTACATCAACACATGATGAAACGAAAGGGTGGCAAGCCTTGCCAAGAACAAATCTGCATGTGAATGAAATCTCCGTGCTATTGCTTGTCTTATGATAAAATGATCCCCAACTTCTTCGCAGCCACAGTTTACCAGAGATTCAACCGGAAGCCGACAGTAAATTCTTTCACCCGGAAATAAGTCAGGTGCCAGTGTCCCATATCAAACCGTCAGAACTGAACAAATAGTTTCCAGTGCAGTGCATCGTCACTGACTTGGTGCAGCCGGCGGACACCAGGCACATTGAGCTCTGGGCGTGGACGCCGGACCCAAGCCAAATCCCCAAGAAGGTCTGGCTGGGGTTCACGCATCAGCCAGCTGACGGCTCGTCGGTGGCATTCGTCTCCTCCGATCTGCCACCGCAATCCTGGCACCAAGGAGCAAGGTTCGAGATCTTCATCCA
>OAMR01000269.1:901580-917817 GCA_900205405.1 Echinochloa crus-galli | reverse complement strand
AAGTCCCCCGCGCTCCTAATTAAGTTGGATATTTCCAAAGCTTTTGACTCCGTGAGGTGGGACTACATTATCTCCCTCATGCAACAGATGGGCTTCCCCCCGAAATGGATAAATTGGGTTTCGGCGCTCCTAATGTCTTCCACCTCTCGCGTACTACTTAATGGCGTACCGCTCGACCCCATCCAGCATGGTCGCGGGGTACGCCAAGGGGACCCGTTGTCCCCCCAGAAGACTGGCATTGATATATATGTTCTTTGCAGTGTCCAGCGCATTCTACCTGGTGGAAGGAAAGTCCAAGCAGCAATCCGCTCCTCTATTCTTTTAATGATTTCATCCTTCAAATGAATGGATAAATAAGCATTAGGGAAATTTGGAAAATAAGTAACTGATTAAGTCACGGCTACCGCTCTCCACGTTGTACAGATTAATGCGTTCTAACATGAGGTTAACATGATTCTCTCCTTCCGCTTGTCAAATGATAGATTTTTCTGAGATACAGTAGCCCTAAAGCACTACGAAAACATGTCTGAATTTTCTAAGACTGAGCTTATAGACCATTATCACAATTTTGAGAAGCTGTATTTCAACAGGCTGACTCAGCAGAATATCACAAAATAATTTTTTGAACTTATAGGACTAAAGGAGTAATATCTGTAAAATTGGAACAAGTGTTCCAAACAGCCTCATCTGCCTCTCACAAGAAAAATTGGTATCAGAATAACAACATTAGTCCATTTCTCTCCAGTTTGATGAAACCATCTATAATCCAAGTACTGTAAGCATATATTATGTATATCCCCTTCAAGACCATGGCTATGGCTAGATCTCATTCTCTCAATGCACTGTTACATCAATACATGATGAAACGAAAGGGTGGCAAGCCTTCCCAAGAACAAATCTGCATGTGAATGAAATCTCCGTGCTATTGCCTGTCTTATGATAAAATGATCCCCAACTTCTTCGCACCCACAGTTTACCAGAGATTCAACCGGCAGCCGACAGATAAATTCTTCCACCCCGGAAATATGTCAGGTGAAAGAGAATCCAGTATCCCATACCAAACCGTCAGAACTGAACAAATAGTTTCCAGACAGCTCACACACGCAAGTCTCAAAATCAGAACACACGCCAACATTTCCCGCCTGTAGCACAAGCCTTCAAATTTTCCACACACCGCACTCACGTCTCATCCATCGACCACCGAAACATCAAACATGTCTCCAATTCACGATCGAGGAAGGAGGGATGATCTGGGATTCTCACCTGCTTATTATCGGTAAGGAACACGCCGGAGCTGGTCCTCGCCTCGCTCGCCACGCTCTTCCCCGACTCGAGGTCCACCACCATCGATTTCTCCAGTCTGCCTTCCTTGGCCTTCCGAGCTCACACCCAAAGAAGCCACATCAGCTCAGCGAACCGTGACAGTTTTCCGATGGGCGAGAGATCGGGCAGATCAACTCACCAGAGCGATTAGGTGATCGCACTCCGCGTCTGACAGGAATCCCTTGTGCAGGAACGCCCTACAAAGCAAACGGGCGCGCGGTTAGGTGTGGCTGTGTGCCATTCCTGAGCCTTGGCCTCGGCGTCGCGTGTGGGGGATGGAGGAGGGCGATCACCTGGGCCGCCACGAGACATGGGCGACGCGGGTGGGATCGAAGCGCCCGGCGGCGCCGCGGCTGGGGTAGGCGGGCGCCTCTCCGAGGGCGAAGACGAGAAGCAGGACAGCGACTAGAGCTCGACGGAGGGGAAGAGCCATGCGGCGGCGGCGGCGGAGACGCGAAATGTCGGGCTCCTCGACGACAACTACGGGCCACGACAAGTTTGACGCCGGACCGCTTGTCAGAGTGTCGGAGAGAGATGGTGCTCATAAAAAACTGGCCCCACGGGCAGTGTCTGACGTCGGAGCGTTGTCCTCCGGGGAAGTTTCGGAGTGCGGCGTGGCGGCGCCGCGATGGACCAATGGGCCGCCCGCCACTAGGCAGGCCCATATCATGGGAGAGGGTTATCGCGCGACCCGTCGCGCGTTAGCGCAGGGCGCGACTTTCCCTTCTTCCTCCTCCGTCCGCCGCCGATGGCCCTTTCGTCCCGCCGCCGTCTCCTCCCCCGACGTCGGCGGCTCCCGCCGCCTCCGCCGCCGTCCACCACCATGGCCGACGCTAACCCGTCGGCCGAGCTCGCCGTTGCCTCCTTCTTCCCCGCCGTCGGCGGCTCCCGCCGCCTCCGCCGCCGCCGCCCACCATCCACCTTCACACTAACCTTTTCTCCGCCGTATCCTCCGCCGCCTCGTCCGCCCCGCCGCCGCCCTTCCTCGGCTCCGGCGGCGGGCCGCCGCGCTGACCTCGTCGGTCGCCGTCGTCGCCGCCTCCTCATCCACCCCCCCGCCGAATCACCGCCCACCGCCCGTCCTACCGCCCGGCGGCGGCGCTCCCGCGCCTCCTCGCCTCCGCCGCCAGGATCTCTCCGCCCCTCCCCCGACCCTCTTTCTAGGTCCGCTGGGGACGGATCTCCCCCGGCAACCCCACCCCCCTAACCCCGGAACACTAACCTGGCCGGCGGCGACGAGGAGACGGCGGCGCGCTTCGTGGGCCGTGGGCCGCGCGGGGTCGCGCGCTCGGCGCGAGCGCGACCCCGCGCGCGTTAGACTTAGTGCATATCATGCTGGTGACGCAATAGACAACACAAATGGGCTTGAGGTAAGACAATAAATATACAATCTATCTAGTGCTGTTGATTTCCCTCAAAAAAAATTAGTGCTGTTGATGGCTTCTAAAAAAATAGTGCTATTCTCAAAAAAAATAGTGCTGTTGATACGAAGTATTGCTCCGGCTTGCGTATCCTTTTATGTTTATTCGCATATATTATTATTGAGAAGGGTGATAAAAAAAACTAGTAGGGTGACATGAGCATCGAGGTCATAAACCATGAGCACACAATTGAATCCTCGACATGAGCATTGATGTTTTAGACACATAAACGATGGAACAAACCTCGACACAAAGACGAAGGTATCAAGGGATAGCACTAGCGACATCGGTGCAATGGCTTCTTTTCTTCCTACCAAATCCATGGCAGATAAATTTAATATCCATATTGCACAAATTTTTGGTCCCGAGTTCACTTTAAACAATTAGAAATTATGTCCATAATAAATAACAAAGAACTTCATTAGTAGATGCTAACGTTGTTGTTTATGTAATCAGGTCCAGGGATCCTATCTCCCGTGTTTCACAACGTATGTTTATGCTCCGGTTATTAACATTTTTGTTCAACTCATTCTTATATGCATTTTTATATTTCTTTCTCAAAATAGATACTTTATATATCCAATCATACACACAAGATTTTAAAAAAAAGGTTTAAGGCTTGGCGCTCACATGTAACCCACAAACATTCTTACATTTGGACAAAGACATTTTAGAAAAAGTGCGGCTGAAAGCCTTGCTTATATGCTATTCTGCCATATTTTAACTCCGTATCAATAAAAGAGCAAGCCAATATTCCATAATCAGAAAAAGAAACACAAAATGCGAATCTCTAAGCACCTTCGCGGCCGATCATTCCCCTCCGTCCAAGCGGCCGCCACCCACGGATGCCGTTAAACCCTAACTCCAACCTCTTGCCCCTATTTCTAGGGTTTTACCCGCCCCAACTGCGCCCTTCTCCCTTCCCCTTCCATCTATTCCCCTTCAACAACAGCAGCGCCGCCGCCGCCACCGACTCGCCGGGAGCGTCGCCGGAGGAAAGCGCCATGGATCGGTACCAGCGGGTGGAGAAGCCGCGGCCCGAGGCCGCCGCCATCAGCGAGAACGAGATCCGCATCACCACCCAGGGCCTCATCCGCAACTACGTCACCTACGCCACCTCCCTCATCCAGGTACGGCGCCCCTCTCGTCGGCCGTCGCCATCGTGTCGTTCGGCTCATCGATCCTTTACATGCCGCTCGCATCGCTATGCTTAGGCGCCGTGCGTCCGACTAGATCTCGCTGCTGCTTGTGGACGGCGGCAATAATTGTGGAGCGCGGCATGCGAATGCTTGCGGCTTTGAAACGTGCTGTGGTATGGAGCGTGTTGGGAAGCGAGAGCTTTGGATCCGGGCACGAGTGCCCGGGAGCGGAGTTGTCGATTGGCGGTGTGTGCCTCCCGTTCAGTTAAGCAATTTGCTTCCATTTGTGTTGTGGCGCATGGCAAGGGGATTTTTTTTTCCAGTTTGCCTACAAAGGTGCGTCATTTAGTGGAGCACATGTGATGCTGGAGCTGCGGTGTGCTGTGTAGAAATGAGCAACAAGGTTTAGTTTTGTCTATGATTAATTCAGGAGACAAGGAGGTGGATACAATTTGTTATGCATGATACTGTCTAGGAATATCCAGGCTCAGCTATTTAGAAGGTTTGTGTGATGTGTCCTGCTGCTGCTACGCTGCCTACACTTGTAATTGGTGCATAGTTTGTTGGTTACGGATTGTAGGTTGGTAGGTTGGGTGTTGACAATTGATTACGTGTGCCCTGTCTCGAGTGCAATCGACAAATGTTGGCGCGTAGTGTGCTCATCCATTCAGCCTGCCCGCCTAGACGCAGCCATCCAGTGTAACCGTAAATGCACCTCTTATTGGCTTGGTGTTTATCAAGCTATTGTAATTGAATCGAGTGGTTGTTGCGTAATTCGTCATGCAGTACAGATGAATATCATTTGACTTCGTGCTGTGCAGAATTGGGAATTGCATTTAAGAATGGAATTTTTCTGAACTGTTCATCGCAAAACAACCCATTGGGAATATGCTCCCACAACCCCACAGCCAACTGTTTGCTGATGAGGATGTGAGGTCCAAGTCAAAATAGGGAATGTTTTCCCATCCCTTTTGTCCTTTCCTTGGCCGGATAAAGCCGGTCTTCCTGCTGGCACTTTGCATTCCTCTTGTTGATCCAGTTTTGCTGGAACACTGCTGCCTAGGCTAGTCATATTCACACTATGCCCAATGCCTTCCTCATCCATGTATGATGTCCCCTACCTTTCTCAGCCCTCGTGACCTCTGTTTTTAGTCTACGTCCTCTTGCCTTGCCTGAGCTCATGCAGACCATTCAGTTTGCTTGGTTCATGTGAATTATGTAGTTTCGTTTCTGACTGTCCACGTATACTATATGGGATCATGTAAACTATATCTTACGTTTCTTGAGACCTTAACATTTGCTTTAGCCCATGAGAACTGTAATCTTTGTTTATGTTTTACGGATATGTGAGATTGCAACCTCAAATTTGGGCCATATTCCTATGGTGTACTATGCCAACTTTATCTTCTGTCAGATGCCTAACTTGTGCATACTATGAATCTCATAGACTCCTTGTAGCAGGAAAAACGGGTGAAAGAAATTGTCTTGAAGGCTATGGGACAGGCTATAAGCAAGACTGTGGCTATTGCTGAGATCATAAAGGTTGTGTCATTAGCTGTATAGTTTTAGCTACCATCTTCTTAACTGCTTGTTTTGACTTGTATCTTTACTGAACTGCAGAAGAGGATTCCCGGGTTGCATCAAGATACAATAATCAGTTCTGTCAGTATTACTGATGTATGGGAACCCATTGAGGAAGGCCTTGTACCGTTAAGTTTCACAAAACTGTTCTTTTTGTTGATATATTGTTGGAGATATCTGTGTTTTTTAATTTATGATGTCTTATTGCAGATTGGAGATGACTCGTCATGTTTCAATGATCTCAATTTCCTTGTCGCCTAAGGAGCTGAACAAGAATTCACCTGGGTATTTTGTTTGTCTTGCTTCCTTTCATAGGACTAACCCGGCTCTATGAGTACAACGATATGTTCAGTCTATTTCAAAGTAGTATTTTTGCTCTTCTGCAGGTATCAAGCTCCTCTGCATTCAGAACCAGTTAAGCCACAAAGGTACCAGCAACCTCAGCAATATCAACAGCACCAGCCAAGACAAAATCAAGGACAAACAGGTGCACAAACTGTCAGTAAATTTAATTCATTTTTTGTCTTTATAATTGCTAACCTGTTTTGTAATGTATTGAAGATTCGTATGGACGCGGCCGGGGTAGAGGCAGGGGGCGAGGAAGGGGCTGGGGTGGCAGGGGCGGCTATGGCGGCGGCTATGGTGGATATGAATACGATAACCAAGGAGGTTATGGTGGATATGGACACCAAGGGGGATACGGACATCAAGGTGGATATGGCAACCAGGGAGGATATGGCAACCAGGGAGGATATGGCCACAACCAGGGTGGTTATGGGGGTTATGGTTACAACCAAGGTGGATATGGAGGATATGGTAAGTACAAAAATGAAGTGTATGTTTACCATATTATTCCAGTTTTCAATATCATTGCTCGTATATGTTTATAACGAGCACCAGGCCAAGAATCCAGTACCACCAGACTGCTTCAGTTCATTTGTTCATCTTTTTGTTTGTTTCATCCTTTCGACTCATGTATGATAATATTTTGTCTTCAGAAAATGGTGGCTACTACAACCGGAATAGAGGTGGTGGTGGTCGAGGACGGGGCAGCTGGGGTTATGGTGGTATGTACAGTCTCATCAGTAATATGTGCTCTATAATTTTTTGCATTAGTGTATTGTGCTCAGTAATATCCACCTCTTTCTTGGTCTATGATATTGTGCACTGCGATCATTTGGTAAGTAACTTAGGCTGCTAATGGTGACTATTCTGTAGCAAGAAGATTCTTGAAAAATGTAGAATTGCAGCATGTTGGGTGTTTTTTTATTTTAACCAGTGCATTATATTAGCTTTAAAGCTGTAAGGTGTATATTTTAGTATCTGTTATCTCATTGGTGCTTATCTAAATTATTAAGAAAAAGTTTGCAAGGTCATTTCTTGCTGTGCAGCAACATCTTAAACAAGCAGCTGTGTTGCTCTATTATACAGGTCCTGGATATGACCGCGGTGGCAGAGGTGCAGGTGGTCCAGGAGGCAGGGGCTATGCTCGAGGCCGTGGACGAATGGGTGGCGGTCGTGGGCGGGTCAGTCAAAACTACTAGACTATGCTGTCCTGTATGGCAATGGAAAGGGAGGGAAAAAAGAGATAAGGGCGTTTTCCATGGCTGGAACTGTAGTGCTGTTTCCTGCCCTCCCGGATTTTTGGTATAATCGCCAATGGTCCCTTTACCATTGCTTCAATTCTGTGGGATTTTGACATGAGTGTTAAAGTTTTCCCTGGGACACCTTTCCTGTATTTAAGAGTTCATTTTTGATAGTTTATCAGTAATCCGGCTCCGCCTCTTGCGTTCCTGTGGATTTTCATGATAATTCCATCCGATTCTTATGCTTGGCTCTAGAAAAAAAATCTTCTGTACTTGATCATGGCTAAGAAAATTGGTAGTATATTCGTTTTCGGCTCAATTGTTATACTTGGTTTCCTGTAGCATTCCTAGTCATACTATGTTTCGCACAATTTTAAGGTGTTCCATTTGTCATTCCTGTTTACCGCTGAAGTCTTTGGAAGTTAACGTCCCTCGCTGCACAGCATTGTTGTACGTCCTGAAAGTGCAGCTTTCACCGAAAGGTTGCTGCTTCAGGTGAGCAGTCGCTGTTGAAACAATTGAAAATGAAAGGGAACCCGATGTGAAACGGAAGAGAATCTGAATCCATCAGGCATGCTGGCTGCACCAACCTAAGCTCCGCTCAACTCCTATGTCTGAAGTTACTTAGACAGCTTAAAAGCACCACAATTGACACAGCCTTTGCCTAAAGGCCGTATACATGAGATGTCATTGAATTGAAAACCTAAAGGAAATAAAATAAATGGTTTAACCTCTTGCCTAAAGCACCACAATCTAAGGTTTAACCTCTTGTACGAATAGGTCGGATACAAGAGACTCTACGTGAAAATAAAATAAATGGAAATCATCAACTTTACAGCAATGTAATCCAGAAGATAATCTGTGACAATTGGATTATTGTTCATACTTTAGTGGTGGAGAAGCATCAGTGTACTATACTGTAAGCTCTTCAGTCTCCAGGGATAAGCTTGCCACAAAGTTTCTTTCCAATCCCACATCTAAACCACATCATTGCAGTTGCTAGAGATAAGAATATATAAGGTTGGGAATAGAAGGCAAACATATGTACCAATATACCAACACTGTAGAAGCTTTTCGTGTGCCTATTAAGAAACCATTTTCGATGAGTTGGATTGGATGAGTGTGGCCACAGTAGACGCATGGAGAAACTGACGGGCCGTCCCACACGATCGACACCGGCCGCTCTCGATCTCATTCATGTGGACGGATCGCTCCAGTGCCACGTCCTTTGCGTCACGCGAAGAGGAGTTCTTATCAGGGGGCGATCAGCTACTGGACACGGCCCGATGAACTTGCCCCGCTATGCAGGCTCTGAGCCTGAGCCGGCCACTGCGCCAAGTGAGGAGTGAACCCGGACGGGATCCCGTCCACGTGCGCGGCCCGGGCAGGTTCATTTCGATCCGGTGCCGTCGCGGCTGGTTATAAACAGAGACGGCTCCTCCGTCATCTCCCCGTGGTGTCTGACCGTACGAAAGCGAGCGAGGAAGCAGCAGCGACCGAGAGCGGGGGAAGCCTAAGCAGCCAATCATATCATTAGCTAACCAGCTACTCCTAGCTGCGAAGAGGAAAGAAGAAGAAGACCTCGAGGCCATGGATTATCAGCTGTTCGCCATGGCTCCGCCGGCGAGCCCGACCGCGCCGCACGTCGCGCACAAGATCCCGGCCGGCGACGGGCCGTACGCAAGGGCCAAGCACTTCCAGGTAAGAACACCCATCGCCATCGATCTTCATGCTTCCATCAGCTTCCTATTGCTGCTGGCACGGTTTCTCTAGGGATCTGTGATCAATTAGCTCATGCGAGATGCAAAACAATTCGAGAGTAGTTTATCAGATTGTTGTCGATGCTCGGTTGGTCTACCTTATTTTAATTGGCTCGTTTTTTTATTAAACACTAAAACAAGAGGTTAATTGAACGGTGCATGTGCGTTTATACAAATATTTTTTCTTTACTACTTTTTCCGTATAATAATACAATTATGTATAAACCATAGTTGTGCACTCTCTGATGACTTTTTGTAAATCTTAGTAGTAAATTTTAGCAAAATTAATAGAGCATCCTTGAAACCAAAATGGTGAGATTAATACACTTGTTTTGAGCTGATATACCTCCAAACAAACAATGTAAATGCATAATAAGCTAGGCAAGTAGCATGGTTGATGAGAGGGAGCTAGTTTGTGCCGACTGAAAGGCAACTACTCGAAACTGGAGTACGTAACTAACGTCAAAATCTTGACACTCCGACATGAACTTTATTAGCTGGTGGAGAAGGACCTGGACGCGTCGATCGCGTGGTTCTGGAAGGCGATCTACACGGGCGACAAGCTGGACAGCGCGCTCAAGGACATGGCCGTGGTGATGAAGCAGCGCGGGTACCTCGGCGAGGCCATCGACGCCGTCAAGTCGCTGCGGCACCTCTGCCCCCGGCAGTCCCAGGAGTCTCTCGACAACATCCTCCTCGACCTCTACAAGGCCAGCGGCCGCACCAAGGAGGAGATCGACCTGCTCAAGAACAAGCTCCGCAAGATCTACCTCGGCGAGGCCTTCCATGGCAAGACCACCAAGCGCGCCCGCTCCCACGGCCGCAAGATCCACGTCTCCGTCAAGCAAGAAACCTCCCGCGTCCTGGTACGTACGTGTTCATATACTATTCTCTCGTTCGTTCGTCATCGATCATGGATTATATATGTTCGAGATCATATATATCTGATGATAGCAATATAATCACTGCATCGATCAGGGCAACCTGGCGTGGGCGTACATGCAGCAGCGGAACTTCATGGCGGCGGAGGTGGTGTACCGGAAGGCGCAGATGATCGACCCGGACGCCAACAAGGCGTGCAACCTCGCGCTCTGCCTCATCGAGCAGACGCGGCACGCGGACGCCGAGGCGGTCCTCGCCGACGTGCTCGCCGGGAGGTACCAGGCGCGCGACCAGCAGGAGGGCAAGATCGTGAGGAAGGTGGAGGAGCTGCTGGCCCGGATCGTGGCGCCGGGTGGCGGCGGCGGCGATGGCGACGGACGGCGGCGCGGGGACGAGAGCAGCAGCGACGACGACGACGACGACTGGGTGGAGAACGAGATGCTGGCTCTGCTGGACGTGGCGGTGAAGCACTGGGCGGCGCCGTACCGGAAGAGCAACAGGAGGCTGCCCGTCTTCGAGGAGATCACGCCTGTCCACAGGGAGCAGATAGCTTGCTAGAAGCTAAAAGTAGCAGCAGCATCTTATAGCTAGGGAGTGCCGAGCTTCATGGATGATATCCGTCGTTGGTCATCAGCTCAAGCTTTTCATAGCTTTTCGATGAACTCTCGCAGGTGATGTGCGATTCTATGGATGGACTCGATCGAGAGAGAGTTGTGCAGTAGCATCAGGCAGAAATGTAAAGCGTGTTCTTATATAGTCTTACATACTTAAGCGTGTGCTCCGTGCTTGCATCTGTACATGTTTTGGATGCATGTCTTAGTCGTGTATGTGCAGTGTTTGTCGATCGATGCATAAATAGAAATGCGTACATATTTTTGTACCAAGTGCAAGTTGGACCATCATTCCATCTCTGATCTACTATGGTCATCGATCACAAAGTGGTAGAACATTTATAACAGGTTCTCATTTCGCGAATTGAAATATAACTTGGTAAGGTTACTTGTGTTGGAACTTGTCCATCTGAGTTCGAGTCCTTGACTTAAACACGAGTATCACATTTTTTCTAGATTTATTTTAAAATTTAACTGACACTATTCTTTCACTGGTAGGCGACGCCATCAATAGCGAGACGTTTGCACTCGTCTTTCAAAAAAACATTCCCCATTCAATTTGACATTACTAGTATACATGAATGCATCACTACTGGAGAAACCGATATTTGCACCGGTTGGAAAACCCCTGGAAAACCCCTTTAGCACCGGGGTGCTAAAAGTGGGGCACTAGCTAAAAATATTTGCATATTTGCGTGTTGCGGGATTCAAACTCGGGACCTCTTGGCGTGCACCCACCTAACCATCTCACCTACACAGCACATGTGATAGAATAAAAGATGCGCTCCTTTTGAAGTAGCATGTGACACCCACATTAGCACCGGGTCGTATTTACGAACCGGTGCTAAAGGGCCTTTAGCACCGGGTCGTAACACCACCCGGTGCTAAAGGGTCACCCTTTAGCACCGGGTCGTAATACCACCCGGTGCTAAAGGAGGGGACCCTTTAGCACCGGATCGTAACAACAACCGGTGCTAAAGGGGACTTTTAGCACCGGTTGGTGTTACCAACTGGTGCTAAAGGGTCCCGAGGGTACTTTAATTTTACGTCCGGTGCTAATATTGCATTAGCACCGGTTTTTGAGTGCACCGAGGCATATAGGCGGGGTGGATGATGATTTTTCTGGTAGTGCATGGAGATGATATATTTAGTGGCGTGGGCATTTGACAAAAGTGTCACCAACACGAAAGCAAATAAGTCAATCTCTGCACCGAATTGCATGAAAACGAAGTCGTGAACAATCTCTGGACCAAGTTGCAGAAAAAGTACCTTATCCAAATCACATTTCACAACAATATACTACTATTACAATTATTAAAAATGAGAGAGAGAGCTTAGTAATAACTTTGAGCCCAAAGATCTAGTTGCAACTAAGAACAATGTGATCAATGCGAACAATATCACATCGGGGAAAGCCTGCAGTGTGACGGTAATGCGCTCTCTATGTGGTTGTTTTCCTGTTCTCTTCAGTGTTTCCTTCTTATCTACATGAACAATGATGTCAAGCTGAAGGCAAGCTATATCGATAACTGGTTAGATGGGCTCTATAATTTCTCATCACCAGCAATTGAAGTCCTTGCAAATTGTCAAGACGACGAGGAGAATTATTGCAACCACAATGCCGAAAACGATGAGCTTCATTTTCATGTTTTCCCACCACATCTTCCGCCGTATCTTAGTTCCCTGTTGCCTGAAGTCTTGTGCCTAGCGAAAGAGGTGAATTTTGTGATAATCTGATAGATGAAGTAAATAATTTCCAAGCAAGAGTAAGCATATAAGGAACCTGCGATCGTAGATCCTCCGTTTTATCAACGAGAAGTTCGATTTTCTCACCACGATCTAGTACCTGAAGACCAATATAGAACCATTTAAGTATCAACTATAATTGTTAGTAGAAGTTAAATAATATGGTGATCCCTAATAACTAGTGTAGCCAAAAGAGTCACACCTTTTCGATGTTTTGCATCATTACTCCCTTGACCTCTGTGACCTGAGCTTTCACTTTTGCAAGCTTGTCAATTTCCTCAGGGTGCGCGTCACAATACCTCATGTGCTCTTTAAGTTTAGCCCTAGCAAAAAAATACTTATATTTAGTATCATTCACACCTTCCATGTGAATAGTTAGCTTATTATACGCAGGAAAGGATAACTCTACAAGGAATTTAGATACCCATATTCTCTTTTGAGGCCATTGGCATTAGCACTTCTGGCTTTCCCTCCGCTATATTTCTTGGAAAAATCTTCCTTAGCCCTCTCAATGAAGCCGACTGGAAGCTGTCGGCCAGCTGATTCAGTAGCAACAACGCAATATGCTGCAAATGAAAGACATTGCCACATGAAAAACTTGGACCACCACTTAGACTAACGCCATCTCACAAATTCTCATCTAGAGTAGTATATTTCTGGTAGTGTTTTATTACTACCGAAACGGTTGAAAATTAAAGAGAGTTCTACCGGAAGTAGAAATGGAAACATCTATCATTTTCAACTTGGATTTTTTTGACATCACATATATAAAAGGGTATATAAATTATGGTCCAAACTCACAAACCATGTCCATGGTTTTCTATATTTGCAAGATAGACGTGCTCACAAAAATGATGAAACCAAAGACTAAAGAAAACACTTTATCAATGCTGGGGTTGCTCGGGCACAAGTTATTTAGATATTGTTGAAATGAAAACCCACAGTTAGTGCGGATTCTCGAAAAGAGCGTCCTAGACATCAATCTTAATCTATATGGGTCAAGAGAAAAGAAGTACTTATACCGTTCGTTATAAACTAATGTTAGCATGGCACTAAAAAGTATTAACCATAAATGGGCCTCCAATCATCATATGACATCGGTATCATGATAATTAACCATTCTTAGACAAAATAAGGAATGTTAATATCATTACGACCACATTGATCAAACCAAACACTGAAAACAAAGCACAACTTTGTATTAAAATACCATGATTTTTTCTGACAAGAAATTTCCTCTAAATTGCAACATCTCGCTTTTTGTTTATTCATGTCATTATCAAGAAATTAGCATAACTTTCACAAAAAAAGGAAATTAGCATAACGAAGGCATGCTTCAACACCGATGCACTCTACAATTCCCATTGATAAAAAAAGGTGAAAAGAGGGACACATCCTTCATTTAGATTTCAGACTATAGATTTAGTACTTGTTAATGGTACATAATAAGCAGGGAGAGACGCTAGGGTGAGAATGGTGTGCATTACTGAATCCATCATGTACGTGGTAGTTGAACGTGTGCCCGTCGCAATTGTAGTTGAAGCGATTGTTGTTGGAGGGGAGCTTCTGCAGGCACTGCGCGGCGACGAAGGCGAAGTTGCCGGAGACCTCGGCGTGGTCCGCTAGCACAACGGTGCCTCGCGCCACAAAGCTGTACACCAGGGTACGCTGCTGCCCCATCTCTCCGACCACCGACGCCGGCCTGCGCGGGGGAGTCTCGGAGGTGGAGGAGCGAAGGGGTATGTGGGAGTGGTGCCGGAGGAGGATGTGAGAGGGTTGCGATGTTTGGAGGTGCCGGGGAATTGTGGTGGCCAGGAAGCATGGGTGCTAATTTTAGGCACGCGGTGGTTCTTGTGATGCTTGTGGTTGCATGCTTCCTTGCATCTTTCCTTTCTTATAATGGGAAGTGCTCTGGTACTCCCTTTTAATTTCTGGCACGGATTCTAAAGCAGTCCATTAATTAATTAATTATTTTTCTTAATTGTTTTTTATCTGGGTCCTGAATGGACCTTGGCCCTTCCAATCCTAGCCCACACCCGTCCATACTGATCCACATGTACCGGTCTTGCACCTTTCCCCGGATCCCCTTCTGTTGCCTCTTGAGGACCGGAGAGCTCCATCAAGGCGACAGCGTTCCACCTCCCGCCTCCACCTCGGGGCTCCGACTGTGTTGGTCTCCTCCCGCCGGTGGCCACGCTCACGCAAGGAGGTTCGCCGGCGCCATTTCATTTTGCATGAGGAGTTCCTCTAGATAGAATGATGATTGTACACGCCGCTGGGGCTGCTTGCTGTGCCCGTGTTACATCTACATGAGTACATGACTACAAAGACTCGTTCAATTCTTTGCAGCTTTTTCGTTGTTTTCATTGCTCCTACACAAGAGGAGGATTACTTTGCTACTTCAATAATAGCTGATTCATCAGTGAGTTCTGGGACACGACGTCTCGCTACGGCATATTGTCCAACACCGCGTGAGCAGAGCGTGTCCCCGGATGGTTTGCTGCCGTGGAGCGCTGTCGTCTCTGAGCGCCGCCGCCCTCGCTCATGCGACACGCAAAATCTAAACGTCCGAACAAAGGGGATCGCGGGGAAGAGAGACAAGCCGTAATTGTGGATCAGGGATGGATCAGGGCATGGATAGCGCTCGGCCCATTCGGGACCCAGATCAAAAATAATCAAGCAAATGATTTATTAATTGGTGGGCTGCTTTGAGATTCACACCAAAAAATTAAAGAGGTGTACTGAAGCAGTTCCCTCTTATAATACATTTTCTTTCCCCTTAATAAAGAGAAAAAACAATTACATCCCCAAATCGAGACCATCGTCAGTAAGCTGTAACTTGTAAGTGTTATGCATGTGTATCTCTACCTAATTATAAATATAAAGTAAGGATTGATTCAGCGGTGCATCGTAAATTTGCAAAAATAACCCTTACTTTTTATTAAATAAAATTAGAAAACATTTAGTTGTCATCCTATCTCACGCCGCCGTGGACCTATACGTGACCAAAGTCCCCATACCGCTCGACCCGATTCCGATTCCATCTCCACTGCGTTGTCCGTTATCGCCTCCAAAACAACGACAACATGAACGAACGACGGAGACACCATAACAATCGAAGCCATTGCGATCCAGAACTCCTGCGGCAAGCTGGGACACAACTACTCCGTCAGTCCGTCATGGCCTCCGTGTCCTCTGGTAGCCCCACAGCTTCACTTTTATATTCTGGCTGGGCTCCACACATACACATACATGTGCCGTTAAACTGATGGTGATCGACGGGCCATGCATGCGACAACCTGCAGCTGTGATGCCGCCTCTGCTTGGTCTAATGGTCTGAAGGGAGGAAAAGAGCTTGCGCTGCATCCAGAGAGCATGGAACAAAAAAACTCACCGAGAGCTTTTGTAGAGGGAACAACAGGGAAGAGAGAATCAGGGAGGAAGAGCCTCGGCCATCCGTATGCTTGCGTGAAAAGAATGAATGGATAGGGTGAGATGGATTGGGATGACCGGATGAGTCAGGCTACCAATTAATCCTCTGCTCACTTGCAGAGATGGACTAACAAATGTCACTTGACATGGGATTATGGGAACCCCTTTTTTTCTACCGCAAGAGATAAAGAGAATGAGGAGAGAAGGAATGGAGAGAGAATGCTTTGAGTGCTTTAAATTCAACAGCAACACATACATATTTTCATAAAGAAAAAAAAGCAAAAGAAACTGAAACAGCTGCTCAGCACACACTATCCAGTGGAATTATCAACTAAAAAGTTCTTACTCACGATGACAGATTGGCAATATCTTCTCCGGTGAGGAATAGAATTATTCACCTTCTATAATTACAACACCGAAGGTTATTATTAGTCAGAATATATAGCTCTTAGAAATAAATATTACTATAATTTATATTAACCGTAGCAACGCACGGGCACTGTGCTAGTCATAATAAATAGAGAAGACCCATAATAAGAAGTACACATTTGATTTTAAGGAAAAGATAGGAACAAGTTAGGATTAGTCCATCTAAATTGGGGTGTATCTGTGAGACGGAAAATTTTCCTCCCTCCCGCTCGTGTCGCCCCTCGCGCGGGCGACCGAGCGGCTCGTAACCCTAGCCGCCGCCACGCACAACACACCGCCTCCTCCAGCCGCGCCGCCGCCCGAGCGGTCCGCCGGTATCTCGCGCGG
>OAMR01000269.1:888629-900889 GCA_900205405.1 Echinochloa crus-galli | reverse complement strand
AAAAAACTCATCGAGAGCTTTTGTAGAGGGAACAACGGGGAAGAGAGAACCAGGTAGGAAGAGCCTCGGCCATCTGTATACTTGCGTGAAAAGAATGAATGGATAGGGTGAGGTGGATTGGGATGACCGGATGAGTCAGGCTACCAATTAATCCTCTGCTCACTTGCAGAGATGGACTAACAAATGTCACTTGACATGGGATTATGGGAACCCCTTTTTTTCTACCGCAAGAGATAAAGAGAATGAGGAGAGAAGGAATGGAGAGAGAATGCTTTGAGTGCTTTAAATTCAACAGCAACACATACATATTTTCATAAAGAAAAAAAAGCAAAAGAAACTGAAACAGCTGCTCAGCACACACTATCCAGTGGAATTATCAACTAAAAGGTTTTCTTACTCATGATGGCAGATTGGCAATATCTTCTCCAGTGAGGAATAGAATTATTCACCTTCTATAATTACAACACCGAAGGTTATTATTAGTCAGAATATATAGCTCTTAGAAATAAATATTACTATAATTTATATTAACTGTAGCAACGCACGAACACTGTGCTAGTATATACAATACAAGAAGGGGTTGAGCTTGAGTTGCCCTGTACCATCTTAAATATCACCTTGAATGAAAAGATACCTTTTATGTGAATGGCTTATAAAATGTTCTTACACCTTTGTATGTAAAATGGTTAAAGCCAGCAAATCACATAGTCTCAAGGTTACTTCAAACTGTATATACAGTTATGCTTTTATCGTCGAAGACTGTCATGTCTGGTGATTTCTTAGCTTGCAGGAATGGTTTTACCAACATACTGAATGACAACTAGTTTTTTTTCAGCATTATCACGCATATGCCGATGGATTGGTTTATTTGCCCCTTTAGCCCAGTTTATAAGCACGCATAAGATGGCAGTTTCTTTGAGTAAACACGCAAGAGATGCACAAATTGACGAGTGCTTAATCCAACTGGAGACCGGCATTGAACAGTGAAGTAGATGCCACATTGAAGTGGCAGATTGTGCTAGTTGCATCTCATAATAAAGTCGAGATAGCTTCATTGTCGATACTACACTAAAAAATTGTTAGGCTAGGGATCCAAATTGTAATAAGCTATTGCGAAATTTCACCAGATATGGTACTCTGAAAAATTCACCATATTGTTTTAGGAGCATGATGTATTCAGGGATTCAGGGTGGTGGGTGAGGGCTTTTTTTTCCTGGGTAAGGTGATAGTGAACCCGAAACCAAAGCCCAAAAAGAAAAATAAAACCTGGCCCATGGGGCCCGAACAAATCGGCAGCAAAAGAAAGCGCACGCGAGTGCATAGAGAGAGGCCGAAGTCCCAATCACTAGCAACCTCTCGCGATTCGAGCCCGCGAGGTCCGCATCGGATCGGCTAGGCAGTAGGCCCACGCTCGTGTTAGGTGGTAGACCTAGAGCCGGACCCATTGGCAGGAAGGAATGTGAGGGAGGGGCGCTGCGGCTGCGGGCTGCGGCTGGCCGCCTGCGCTCCCGGTCCCCCCGTCTCCGTTCCGTCTGCCTGCGTGCGGCTCCGCGTGTTTTTTATAGGGCATCCGCGCAGCACGCCGGTTCGCCCCCAAATCTCATTCCGATGGGCCGGAAGAAGCGAACCCCCGCACCAAACCCTACTCCGCCTCCGCCCGACGCCCCCCGCCGGCCGGCGGCGGGGGCCGGCGGAGGGGACGATGCCGCCGTGCGCGCCGAGGTCGAGAAGGCGCTCGCGTGCCTGCAGCGCGGGAGCCACGCGCGGGCGCTGCGCCTCATGAAGGACGCCGTGGCCCGCCACGGGGAGGCCGCCTCGCCGCTCCTCCTCCGCGCGCACGGCACCGTCCACGCCCGCGCCGCCTCCGTCCTCGACGACCCCGCCGCCCGCGCGCGCCACCAGCGGGCCGCGCTCCAGGCCGCCCAGCGCGCCGTCGAGCTCGCGCCGGACTCGGTCGAGCTCGCCCACTTCCACGCCATGCTGCTCTTCGACGCCGCCACCGACGCCCGCGGCTACGAGGAGGTCGTCTCCGAGTGCGAGCGCGGCCTCAGCATCGAGGCCCCCTCCGACCCCGCGCCCCACTCCCTCAGGCTGCCCGGCCCCGACGTCGACCAGGTCCAATCCGAGCTCCGCAACCTGATCCAGAAGGCCAACCTCGCCTCCATCTCCACCTGGGTCAAAACCCTGGGCGGCGCGGGGGACGATAAGCTTCGCCTCATCCCAGTGCGCCGTCTTGCTGAGGAACCCATGGAGGGCCGGCTTCTCCCCTCGTTGCCCTCCCCGCGCCGCCCGAACGAGATCAAGAAGGCCAACAAGACCCCGGAGGAGCGCCGCCAGGAGATCGAGGTACGGCTGGCCGCAATGAGGCTGCTGCAGCAGCAGAAGCAGCAGACCAATGGACCTGTGGCTGCCACACCCACTTCTCAGTCACAGGGAGATGAGGCCCCTTCCTCATCGTCTCAGTCATCTGTGGGTGGACATCGCTCTGACCGGAGAAGGGGCAGCTCTAGGAAAGCCACGGTTTCATCTGCGTCCGATCGCATGGACCAGGTGCGTGCCTACTGGGGCGCAATACCAGTGGAGCGAAGGCTTGCATTCTTAAGCACTAGCATTTCTGAGCTCAAGTCACACTATGCTGCTGCAACGCATAAGGAGAAAGATGCTGCCAATGCAGCATCTGAGATGCTTAATGAGGTTCTAGGTTTTGGCACCAAGAGTGGTAAGTGGGAGTTCTGGGTATGTGGCAGGTGTCGGGAGCAGTTTGCAGATGCAGAGACACACCGGTTGCATGTGCTGCGGGAGCATGTCGGCATACTCTCACCTGAGCTGCAGAATATGGTGCCTCCGGTGATTAATGCTGACTGGGCATCAATGCTAATTGATTGGAACTGGAGGCCTTTGGATGCTACTGCAGCACTGAAACTGCTCGAGGAAGAGCAAGCCGACAATCTTGGCCTGGATAGAGACAAGGATTCAATGTCGTCGGATTGGAGTATCAAAGACAAATCGGACACGTCAGAGTCATCAGTCTCACCACAAAATGAGCGTTGTGATGGTTTTGGGGTGGTGATGAGGGGAGGTGACCGTAAGTGGCCACTCTCGGATGATGGCGAAAGGGCAGGTATCTTAGAGAGGATCCATTCGTTGCTCCAAATCATTGTGAGGAACAGGAATCTTTCAGTGAGAGATCTGAAAAAGGTGATACAATTTGCTATAGAGGAACTCAGTGGGTTGCCATCTGGGCCGGTGTTGCTTAATCACTCGTTGGATGAGTCACCACTTTGCATTTGCTTTTTAGAGGCATCATCACTGCGGAAGGTAGTAAAATTCTTGCAAGACTTGATGCAGTCCTCTGGACTCAATAGGCACTTAGAGAAGGGTGAGGGACTAGGTGATGAGGATACTTTCCCGAAAAATCACAATGTACTGGAGAAGGTTACACTCAATCCTGACTCATCAGAACTGATCATTGATGGAGGGAGTTTTGGTGCAAAGTTTGACTCGGAGAATGTTGATACTGATGCACTGCTTTCATGGTTGTACACTGGATCTTCAATTGGCGAGCAGCTTTTGGGTTGGAATCATATGCTTGAGGAAAGGTCAAATCAGGGAATGGACCTTCTTCGGGCACTTGAGAGGGAGTTCAACAGTTTGCAGAACTTATGTGAACGAAAGCTTGAACAGCTGAGAAATGAGTCGGCCTTGATTTCTGTGGAGGTTCTTTGTGCTGAAGAGCAAACCCTAAGGGTTGATATGGGGCATTATCAAGGGTTCGAGGAGGTCCTCAGGAGGCGGCAGGAGGAGTTATTGGAGCTCAATACTGAGCTGACCAATGGTAGCAGATCTGAGTTGAATGTAATCTCAGCTGTTTTGAAGGAAGTTCACACGTCACACTTCGGTTATGATGAGGCCCCACGCCTTTGTGACTTTGATGGGGCAGACGAAGAGGATTGGAGGCTGCATGATTTAATGCAACCAAATGATTCAGTGGTGCAGATGGTTGTTTCAAAAATGAAGGAACAAATTACTATGGAGGTCAGTTCTCTATGGTTTTTATTAACTGCAGGAGTTTAAAACCTTCAAAATGCATTTACAATATATGTTTTCTAACCTTTTCTTTTCCGCTTGCAGCTTGGCAAGATAGATGCTAAGATTATGCGAAGTGCAGCCGTGATGCATCAACTGGAGCATAAGCTTGGATCTGCTTCTTGTCTTGATTATCGAACAATTCTTATACCCCTCATGAAATTGTTCTTGCAAGTTCGTATGCAGCATCACAAACTCTTTTTTAGTCCGTGCCTTATGTTTTTGTTTTGTTCTTCATTTAATTGTGCCTGTGGTATGCAATGTAGAGTCATTTGGAAGAGCTGGTGGACAAGGATGCCAGAGAGAGGTCTGACGCTGCAAGGGAAGCCTTCCTAGCTGAACTTGCCTTGGATGCTAAGAAGAATGCTAACAAAGGGGGTGACATGAAGCAATACCATGAGAAATCAAAAGAGAAGAAGAAATTGAAGGATTCTCGGAGATCCAAGGACCTTAAGGTGGCTGTGATTTTGAGTACAGTATGCTTTTCATATTCACAAAAGGAAATTTCTTTTCTTGCTATAATTCACTTATTTGTCCATAGGATTCAAGCTGGAGTGACCAGTATCTTGTCCGCCAAGACAGTGCTGATCAGGAAACAAGCGAGAAGCTGTAAGTGATTCTTGTAGTACCTATGTTCTCATGAATTTGATTGCTAAAGAAGAGCTAGTTCTAAGGGGTACATCTATTCAAGTTTCTCCTTAATTGGGCCGGTGAACTGTACATGTTTCCTCGAGGAAGCATTTTGGAATTCTTACTTTCCTTTATTGAGTATCCATAGTTATTCAGTACCACTAGCTTGCATTCTGGTCAGCATATGATTATTTTGTTACAAAGTCGGATTGGTTAAAGGAATATACTTGAGGAAAGATGTTTGGTTGTGTAATACAAGTTTGCTTTACTTGATGCTATTTTCTTATTCTTTTCCTACATATGTCATGGTATATATCATCATGCTAGAGTAGGAAGAACTGAAGAAGCCAATTGATGTAGTATACTTGTTTTTTATACTTGCCGAACCATGGTAACTGTACAAAGTAATTTTTCTTCTGTTTGAGGCTTTGAGCTAGTCATGTTGCTTGATAGGTTTGCTGGTTATTTTTTTTGAGACAGTTTGCTGGTTAATGTGGAGAACATCGATATGGTACTGTATTTTATCATGCAAATATTTTTTAAACCATAAATTCCACTTGTTTAGATCTGAGAATTAGGTAATACACCTTCCAATACCACCTGAGGGCAATTGATTAGTTATTGTGGTTATAAATGGCAGTCTAATAAGAAATTTAATATAAGCCCCCCTGGGGCAAGTTTATCTATAGATCGGGTCATATGATTCTGGGTTATTGTGGCATCAAGTTTATTTCTAGATCAATGATTGCTCTAGATCAGGTCATATGATTCTGGCTTATTGTGCCATGAACCATGTAGCTTCACCCAAACTGTGCATTTCTGTATGCATTCAATGTCTGCGATCAGGTGCTCGAGGCCATCTTTATCTCATTAATGCCCTTATGCACCTGAGATGTTTGTTTATATGTTGTATCTCCTACTACTAGAGATTTAATGCAAAATGTTTGTTTCATCAGTCACTGCCTAAGTTCTTTAGATTGCGCATCATGATTAAAAAGAGCCCGTGAAGGAATAATCCTTTCATTGACTAATTTTTGGAAAACGGTTGTATGCTCATCTCATTATTTTGACAACCTTGCTAATTTTTTGCAGTCAACTTGTTGCCGATTGTGACGAGTTTGATTGCAAACTCTCAACAAGTGATGATTACTTCAATGAACAAGACGAAGAACTTAGGCATAGAGTACAACTTGAAGCAGAGGAAAGAAAGCTGGAAGAGACTCTGGAATATCAACGACGAATAGAGGAGGAAGCAAAGCAGAAGCATCTTGCAGAGCAATTTAGAAGTACATATGCATCTTCAGTTGTTGGGACCGTCGGTCTTTCAAGCACTGGGAATTTAAACAGGGGCCAGGATAACCATGAAAGTGCATCCAATCACTCTTCAGTTGCTTATCTTGAAGGCATAAAGTTTGGCGACTTTCGCTATTCTGAAGTTCCTTTGCGAGAACGCTCTAGTTACACTGAGAACAATTTCAGGGAGAAACATAATGGATTGGACTCACCTGGGGCACAGGCAATAGCCAGCAGTGATATGAGCGTCTCTAAGTTAACATTGAGAATGAATGGGATATGGAACAATGCGCAGCATATAAAATCTCAGGGTAATCTGAGCATCCAAAAGCCTAAGAGAAGTACTAGTGAACCACAAAAGAAGTATGCCCAAGGTTGTGGGTTATGTAATTATTCTTTGTGTTAAGAGCTTTCATTATCAAGGTCATTTACAATTGTAACATTTAATATCTGTTTACTGTTGCAGGTGTGCCTGGTGCTATTTATGATGATGATGATGATAGGTCATGTGGTCCACAATTTGGTATGACAGCTCCTAAATGGAGCAGCACTGGTAAATTAACTCCCTATGCAAATCACAGCTATCATGATGGAAAACAGAATCAGCTGCATGTTTTGCCTTCAGATGAACGGCAATCTGTTAACAAAGGACACTCCGCAGGAACAGAGAAGCCAAAATTCGAGAAAGGTAGCTTCTAAGCTGTATAATTGTAGTGGCGTGTATAATTGTATGAATTGGTTCCTTCTAAGCTGTATGGTTTCTGATTGTACAGGCTCCACAATCAATTTTCCTGGCTTTATCTATTTTCCTTCTGGCTACTTCCCTTTCCTTTTTGGTTAAACAAAGGGCTATTTTTGGGTTTCTAATAATACAAACCCATTCCATGAATTGAATTCAGTTGACAGATTGATAACAAACAAATTTAACACATTTTGGAATGCCTGAATAGAACTTTGCCTATAAAGTATTTATACATCAAAGCATCAGTTAGTTACTTAGTTTCTTGTGTTTTTGCTTTAGTTCTGTAGTACTCTTGTTCTTGCTTTAAGCATTCATGTTACTTGACATAGGCAACTTTTATGGTACCTTGTTCTGTATTGGTTCCAGTTGTTCTGTACTTCCTGATTCCTTTGACTTGACATTATGTCTGGTAAATCACCAAAAAAGTGGGAGTTAATGCTGTATATATTTTTATTCCTTTATGATCTGAACTTCTTTGTTCACATCCAGTTGGCAGTGGTGCAATTCCATCAACAGATGTCTGCATGGATGATGATTTTGATAAAAGGTTTCAAGAAGACCTCGATGAAGCTATGCGCCAAAGCCTTGGTACCCTCCTTTTTACTGCTTTGATTCTCAATGCATACTCATATCTCAGGCTCTTGAACATGCACGAACATTTATATTCAGCACCTCTGTAACATCAAAAATAGCTCTCTATGTTAAGGTGTTTATGGTCTACAAATATTCTGCTCTTATAGTGCTGCATGGAACATGTTTTCCTCTTGTTAAATTCATGCGGGTCTAATAAGTTACTAATGCTGAGCGTTCCTGTAGCAATGTCCTGTTGCCCTGTTGAAGAATAGTTTGACGATTATATTGAGTCTTTATATTGTTACCTCAGGTCTCTGACATTAGGATCTAAGCTTGACTAGTTCTTGGAAGAGCATGCATTTTATTGTTCTCTGTCGCTTCACCAATAGTATGTACTTGAGATAATATGATACTTGAGACTGCAGGGGGGTTTAAAATAACTGTTTTGTTATGCTGACTTACTGAGTGATCATAAGATACAAATAAAGGTGTGATGTTACGATGATTGTTCTCTTAACGTCAAATGTTAATTATGGTAATTTCGTCTTCTGTAATCTCATCATTTCTGACTTAAATCCTATCGTTTAAGGTTATGATACTTATCCTGCTGGAACAATAAGCACTTCAAATGGGACAGAAGTGTATGGTGCTGGCCTTAAAAATGCTGCTGGTGAATACAATTGTTTCTTGAATGTAATTATTCAGGTAAGTGTAGACTTGCACTGTGCTTTTCTCCAGGATCATGTAACCATGGTTGTTAACCTGTAATGTTCTTCCATACACAGTCATTATGGCATATAAAGCGGTTTCGATACGAGTTCCTTAAAACATCATCACTGCATAAGCATGTTGAGGATCCTTGTGCTGTCTGTGCATTATATAATATCTTCATTGACTTGAACAAAGCTTCCAAGGGTCAAGGAGAAGCTGTTGCGCCTACTTCGTTGAGGATTGCTTTAAGCAAATCCTACCCAAATAGCAAATTCTTTCAGGAGGTAAATTGGCATCCTCCCTTGATAGTTTTATACACATTCGCTCAACACTTTATTTATCTGGGTTCTCGTGGTTTCCATGTTTGTTGACCCTATTCAATTCATGACCATCACAGGGACAAATGAACGATGCATCTGAGGTACTGGGTGTAATCTTTGAGTGTTTGCATAAGTCGTACACTTCTCGTACTGTCTGCCATGGTAAATCTCATGAGAAGAATAATATTGGATCATGGGATTGTGCAAATATTTCTTGCATAGCACATAATCTTTTTGGGATGGATGTATATGAACGGATGAACTGTCACAATTGTAAATTCGAGTCTAGGCGGCTCAAATATACTTCATTTTTCCACAATATCAATGCTAGTTCACTCCGAACCGCAAAGGTTAGTTTTCTTTGGTTGAATCTTATCATATGTACCCTCTCTCTTTTTTTTCCTTCGTGTACTCTCGTATATATATTGCAATCATGATACTTGCTGATTCCTGAAACATATTCCTTCTTCAGATGATGTGTCCAGATTATTCGTTTGATGAACTCTTGAAAGTTGTAGTAATGAATGACCAGCTAGCTTGTGATCAAGATGATGGTGGATGTGGCAAACCGAATCATATACACCATATTCTTTCTAGTTCCCCGCATGTTTTTACAGTTGGTAAGCATTTTGCCTTTAGATGTTTCAGGCTGCAATTGTTTTGTCCCGTGGAGTTTCATGTCCAATCAAGCAGTTTGATAAATATTTGATCTCGCAGTATTCTCTTAGTATTATTTTATGTTTTTTTATTGCCATAATCATGTAGGATATATTGCTGTATTCTTGGTTGACCATCTTTAAATTAGCCTAGTGAGGGAACATGCCTACACTTGAACACTTCATGCTCTATGTTTGGTGAGATCATTTATTGACATGTCTCTCTACTTTACCTTTTGAACTTCCATTTTAGTTTTGGGATGGCAGAACAACAAAGAGAGTGTGGATGACATAACTGCAACTTTGGCTGGCATTTCTACTGAGATAGACATCAGCATATTCTACTGTGGCCTAGATCAAGGAAGCAAACACACTCTGGTGTCAGTGGTAATGGCCGTGAAGACCCTTCACTTTGTTCTAATACTTGAATATATGGATTGTTTTGTTGATTGCTGGTTTCTTGAAATTGTAATATATATTCTTCTGGTATGCATTTTTAGCATTATGTATGTAGAAGCAAAAAATAGGCATGTTTTCCGCAAACATCTTGTCATGCTGGTATTTTGGAGGTCAGGGAACTTACCAAAATAACTCCAGCTTCAGAAATAATAAGATGCCATCTCTGGTTTGCTCAACTTTTTGTTTGTTGTTTGAACTGTGAGCTGATAGGGTATGTAGTTAGTTGAATATATTAAGGTACACGTAGGCTGTAACGTGATTGCCCAAAGCAGCATATCATGCATAGCACTTAGATGCAGGTGTAGTAGCAAATTGATTTCAGCTGTTCTGAAACCTATAACATCAACATGATTGCACTACTATTACCTTTCACATACTCGTGGTGATGTATTTATTACTTCTGGTTGCCAACTGCTGCATTAAAATGCATTTGAAGTCAGACAAATAATTAAATATACACGTTTTTTTTATTTTCTCCAAATTACGTATTTACAGTGAGGGAATATTTTACGTAAATGGCATTGGTTTTCACTGTACTACCCAGCCTTTTACCTAAATCTGGTGTTTAGAAATATGTCATTCCAAGCATTATCAGGTTATTTTATTGCTCGACACCTGCAGGTTTGTTACTATGGGCAACATTATCATTGTTTTGCTTTCAAGGATGGGCGATGGGTCATGTATGATGACCAGACAGTTAAGGTAACCAGGTTACCTAAAATGGGCATCCTCTTCTGCTTTTCCTACTCATGTTTAGTATGACCTTGTTTTGATTGTGTGTTGTTTGTGCAGGTTATCGGTAGTTGGGGTGATGTGCTTGTGATGTGTGAAAAGGGTCATTTGCAACCGCAAGTGCTTTTCTTTGAGGCTGCTAGTTAGTTGTGCTTCAGCTTCAGGAGTGCTGTGCTGTGAACTCCCTCAGATATAGGTTTTTCCCTGTGGCTGTGAAGATTAGAGGTAGAGTGGCGATTTTGTTTTGAGCGGGGGGATAGAGCAGGATTCAACAGTTGCATTGATCATAAGCTTCTGTCGAGCCCCTCTTAATAAGCAGTCTTCTGAGCATACTTGGCCAAAAGGAGAGCTGTTTATCCTTGTCTCCTTTTTTACTTTAACCCTGGGTATAGTTGCTGAACTTCTGATTCTTCGTCTGCCAATAAGATTTCACCGTGGATCAAGTGGACGGGGCATTATACATGCATCAAAACAAGCCTGGCCAAATCTCTCTGGAGCTCTTCATTATGCACCAACTATGTATAGAATTTTGTGCTTACAATGCAGAGGCTGGTATACAAGCGTTTGTTTAGCTTTTGGAAGTTTCTAATTGGAGGAAATGGAAGGAAAGATGTAGTGTGAGATGTATTTATTCGTCTGGGAAATGTTTGGAATAGCAACACCATTTGGAATGTGGTACTAAGTTACTAACTCCGGGAAGGTGTGACGAGAAATCTGTAAAGTAGAGTCTCAAAAGAATTGACTCCATGAGGTTATGTGAGATGGTTAGCCATGAATAACAGAATCCTTCGATGAGATTATATGAGATGGTTATAGCGGGAGAATAACAGAATCCGTCTTTCAATACTGCCTTTGTTCAGTTTTCGTTGTCCCTCCCTGCGTATTCTCGTTGTGAGCTTCCCTGGAACATATATTATTCTTATCATTCGTTTCAAAAATGATTAATCGTATAACACTTTTAAACCAGATTGGCATGCGCGCTGTTTTTGCAATTAGAGTAATTGAATTGGCAACAAGTAACAAGCTGCTTAGCGTTTTGCTCACCAACCATGGTTCTAGGTAATTAGTATATAAATGAGTTAGCTTAAGCATCATATACAATTATAAACGGGGGGTGTCAAGTTTACGGGCGGGAAGTACATATGTGATGTATAAAGCCTTCCGGAATGGAGGCCACAGCGGCGCGTGCCACTCTGGTTACGATGAGATAAGGTGCCCCCTTCGCAGGCGCAGCAAGTGATTTGGCCATGGAGCTGCCGCTCTCCCCTCCCCGCGCCCACGCCGCCCTCGGCTGCAGCTCCACTAGCATCGTCTTCGGGCTCCGCTCCCACTCCGCCGCTCCGAGCCGCCGCGCGCGGCCGCTCCAAGCGCGCAGGAACAAGCAGAGCAGCCGGAGCGACGGGGACGCCGCGGCCGCCGCGGAGCCCAAAATCATCACCCTCGGCCGGCCGGGGAAGAGCCGGCGGCGGCGCAACAGGAAGCAGCAGCAGCAGCAGAAGGAAGCAGCCGCCGACAGCGACGAGGAGGAGGATGAGGACGAAGAAGACGAAGACGACGAGCGCGACGCGACGATCCCGGAGGTGGTGACGAACCGGATGATGCGGCGCGTGGGGGTGTCGGTGGGCGCGCCCCTGGCGCTGGGCGTGGGCTTCTTCCCGGTGTTCTACTACCTCAAGGCGGTGGCGAAGGTGGACGTGCCGACGTGGATCCCCTTCGGCGTGTCCTTCATCTTCTTCGGCGCCGCGCTGCTGGGGGTCAGCTACGGCATCGTGTCCGCGAGCTGGGACCCCGCCAGGGAGGGCTCCCTGCTCGGCTGGAACGAGGCCCGCCGCAACTGGCCCGTCTTCTGGGACTCGCTCCGGGGCCGCTCGCCGCCTCGCCGGGGATAGGATCTGTAGCTCGCCTGCATGTAATCCACCCGTATCTTTGTTACATTTTCCACCTAGTGGTACTTGTCATGGACATTCTTGCAGTAGATGTAGAGTGGTTTAGCAACGCGTTTATCTTTCTGGCGACATAGCTTCTTCTTGGTGATTATACACGTCGTCAATAACTTAG
>OAMR01000269.1:852777-882830 GCA_900205405.1 Echinochloa crus-galli | reverse complement strand
CAATCAACAGTCTTAGGTCCCCGTGGCACGCCCATCTCCTTTTACCAACTTCACAAGTGGTCCACAGTTGGTCCACCATTTAGGTTGGTTAGGATTCCCGTTGATTTTCCATCCGGGATTTAACTCCCTAGTACTTATTAGTTGACCTTTAATTCTTTGATTAATTGAGACTTAAATGGGCCAAGGCCCAATTAATCTAACAATCCCCACCAAGAATTTTAAGGTACACAAGAAAGTACTCTCGTCTCAATAACCAAGTAGTTTATTCACATGATTGAGTGGCCTTAGAGATACTGGTCCCACAAACGGCGGCGGGGTGGGTAATGGGCTATTATTAGGGCCTAAGCCATGAATTCTATCTGGCTTCCACAGGAGCCCCCGTCCGATGAACACGGGAGTTCTCAACGTGCAAAAGCGCTTCTTAGGCTGTGTTTGGATTTTAGGGACTAAAGTTTAGTCCCTCAAATAAGTAATAATTAATAGCATTATATATGAGATGGTTATAGCGGGAGAATAACAGAATCCGTCTTTATATACTGCCTTTGTTCAGTTTTCGTTGTCCCTTCCTGCGTATTCTCGTTGTGACAACTGCAGTTTCCCTGGAACATATAATATTCTTATCGTTCGTTTCAAAAAAGATAAATCGTATAACAATTTTGAACCAGATTGGCGTGCGCGCAGTTTTTGCAATTAGAGTAATTGTCAACAAGTAACAAGCTGCTTAGTCCTCTCTTCTTCTTTAATATAATGACGCTAAGGTAATTATAGTATATAAATGAATTAGCTTAAGCATCATATACATTTATAAACTGGGGTGTCTCAAGTTTACGGGCGGGAAGTAGTCATGTACAGGAGGGGGAAAAATCTCTTTAATAAAGCCTTCCGGAATGAGATAAGGTGCCCGCACCCTTCGCAGGCGCAGCAAGTGATTTGGCCATGGAGCTGCCGCTCTCCCCTCCCCGCGCCCACGCCGCCCTCGGCTGCAGCTCTACTAGCATCGTCTTTGGGCTCCGCTCCCACTCCACCGCTCCGAGCCGCCGCGCGCGGCCGCTCCAAGCGCGCAGGAACAAGAGCGGCCGGAGCGACGGGGACGCCGCCGCCGCGGAGCCCAAAATCATCACCCTCGGCCGGCCGGGGAAGAGCCGGCGGCGGCGCAACAGGAAGCAGCAGCAGCAGCAGAAGGAAGCAGCCGCCGACAGCGACGAGGAGGAGGATGAGGACGAAGAAGACGAAGACGACGAGCGCGACGCGACGATCCCGGAGGTGGTGACGAACCGGATGATGCGGCGCGTGGGGGTGTCGGTGGGCGCGCCCCTGGCGCTGGGCGTGGGCTTCTTCCCGGTGTTCTACTACCTCAAGGCGGTGGCGAAGGTGGACGTGCCGACGTGGATCCCCTTCGGCGTGTCCTTCATCTTCTTCGGCGCCGCGCTGCTGGGGGTCAGCTACGGCATCGTGTCCGCGAGCTGGGACCCCGCCAGGGAGGGCTCCCTGCTCGGCTGGAACGAGGCCCGCCGCAACTGGCCCGTCTTCTGGGACTCGCTCCGGGGCCGCTCGCCGCCTCGCCGGGGATAGGATCTGTAGCTCGCCTGCATGTAATCCACCCGTATCTTTGTTACATTTTCCACCTAGTGGTACTTGTCATGGACATTCTTGCAGTAGATGTAGAGTGGTTTAGCAACGCGTTTATCTTTCTGGCGACATAGCTTCTTCTTGGTGATTATACACGTCGTCAATAACTTAGTTCCAACGAGATCTCATATGTTTCATTGCATCGATTATGCTGCAAGTGGCTGGTTCATGCCAATGAAACTAGCTAGCTAGTGCGCCAATGCAAAGTTCAAATGTGGCCAATTCAAAGTCCATTTTGCAGTCCAACGAATACTGCTCCAACACCTGCGACCCTGTGTATTCAGAGTTTAGAAGGAACAAGTATGGTGAAGTGACGGTCAAACAGCTTGCTAGCCTGCACCTACCAAAAGAATACAACGATTGCCAAACGTTTCCAATTCCCATGTTCGGACGCAAAAGGGGGTTCCATGGACTAAAGCTAGCGTGCTTATTGGTTCACGCTCGCCAGTACGGCTGCTCGAGGATGATCTGACAAATTGCGGATGTTTGTTTGTGGAAAGACTCATGGGCAGGGATTAGCGCTGTAGGTTCCCTGCCTCAAATAGTCAAATGTCTTCTGCAACTTAGAATAAAGTTTCACCGATCAAATCATCAAAGTTTCGGTGAAGGTTTTGTAAAATACAGTTTGTTCAAAAGTTTTGAGACAATTTTGCAACACCATGACCCAACAAAACAATTCACAGGAAAAAAAATCGGCCAGAACAAGGAAAAAGCGTTGGACAGAAGGCATCGAGGCAAAACGAAATCGACGCACATCGACCTCCTCCGGCCATGGCTCGACATCCAGCGGCGACGGCACGCGAGTTCTCCGGCGAAAGGCGATGGCATCGATCCATTCGCATTTTTCGAGGAGCGGCGATGGCACCTGAATTTTTTAGCCGGCTACCGAGGGCATCTCCGTTCTACGCGCCCCCTCACTAATTCTAAGACTCTCCTCGGCAGTGACAACGATGAGGGTGACGCGAAAGGAAAACGATGGAGAATGAGAAGGAAGAAAGCGCAAGAGGTAAGTGTCAGTGCAAAGAAATTACGGTTTACGGATAAGGTTTGCCTGATTGCGCACGAGCGCTCAATATATAACATTTTCGAGACCGAGCTGGTCGTTCTGCCCGTTGGCCTCATGCGTCGGTTGGCTAGTCGTCCGTCGTCGGTCGTCGCTAACGTGTGGTCGCCCAACACCAGTCTGCGGCGGCGTCGTTCTCACGACGGCAACAGCCTCTCCCAGCTACGGCATGGGCGCTTGGCTCAAAGGCTCGCATCTTTCTGGGGTTCAATCAAAGCTGGCATTGTGCATTTGTACTGTAGCTGCTTGGGACGTCTTTAACAATGACATGCTAGCTAGTTATTGGAGATGTAAATCGTATTTTTGTTTATTTATTTGACGAAAAGAATAAATAGATTTAGAAGCTATTTACTGTTCCCTTTGGCTATAAATATAAGGAGTTGTTCTAAATCAAACAATTTTTTGTTTAGAAGTTGTTGTGAGCCAGCCAAGCTATTCTAAAATATGTTAGATATAAGTTTGGCATCCTAATAACCAGTAGATAGCTTTTTGAATAGTTTAGGATCAACTCACAGATCGTTGTATTCGTAGACCGAGAGGGCTTGGTCTATATATATAACATTTGTATATCAACATGCATCATGCAACATTTGTACCCTATTACATTTCACTTCTAAAATATAAATTTTAGTTGTACGTACAACTTTACGATTGGTCTGGTACGTGGATAATGACCAAGCTAATCATTGGAGCCGTCGTTAGTAGACTAGTCCAAGCGGATGCAATCCAAAGACAAAGGACAGAAGATTTTGGCGATCCGATTCAGCATCCATCAAGGCACGCTATACTAAGTCGATGCTTGGAAAAACACAGGAAATCTTGACAGCATGGTCAGAGAAGCAGCAATGGCGAGCCCCATGCTCTCGGTGCTCTCCCTTGTCCCATTCCTTCTCCTCGCGGCCATGGCGGAGGTTGTAGCCAGCAGTGAGCTCGCCACGTTCATCGTCCACGTGCAGCCCCAGGATGACCAGGTGCTCGCTTCCGCCGACGACAGGAACGCCTGGTACAGATCCTTCCTGCCCGACGACGGCCGCCTCGTCCACGCGTACCACCACGTCGCCAGCGGGTTCGCCGCCCGGCTGACGGCGGAGGAGCTCGCCGCGCTATCCGCGTCGCCGGAGTTCGTGGCCGCTGTCCCCGACGAGACGTCGGAGCTCCACACGACGCACACGCCTCAGTTCCTGGGGCTGGACTCCCGCCAGGCCCAGATCGCCAACCACGGCTCCGATCGCGGCGCCGGGATCATCGTCTGCATGCTCGACACCGGCATCCTCCCGACCCACCCCTCCTTCAGCGGCGACGGCATGCCGCCGCCGCCGCCCAAGTGGAAGGGCCGCTGCGACTTCACCGGCGGCGGCGTCTGCAACAACAAGCTCATCGGCGCCCGCTCCTTCATGTCCGACGACCGGCGGGTGCAGCCGGTCGACGACTACGGGCACGGCACCCACACCGCGAGCACAGCGGCGGGGGCCGTCGTGCCGGGCGCTCAGGTCCTCGGCCAGGCCATGGGCACCGCCGCCGGGATGGCGCCCCGCGCGCACGTCGCCATGTACAAGGTGTGCAACGAGACGGCGTGCCTCTACTCCGACATCCTCGCCGGCGTCGACGCCGCCGTGGGCGACGGCTGCGACGTCATCTCCATGTCGCTCGGCGGGGTGTCCAAGCCGTTCCACCGTGACCCCATCGCCGTGGCCACGTTCGGCGCCGTCGAGAAGGGCGTCTTCGTCGCCATGTCCGCCGGCAACTCCGGCCCGAACGCCAGCTCCGTCGCGAACGAGGCGCCATGGATGCTCACCGTCGCCGCGAGCACCATGGACCGCTCGATCCGCGCCACGGTCCGCTTGGGGAACGGCCTCTCCTTCTCCGGCGAGTCGGTGTACCAGCCACACACCTCCGCCTCCACCTTCTACCCGTTGGTCTACGCCGGCGCCGGCGGGAGGCCGTACGCCGAGCTCTGCGGCAACGGCTCGCTGGACGGCATGGACGTCAGGGGCAAGATCGTGCTCTGCGAGTACGGCAGCGGGCCGGATCGCAACATCACGATGCTCCTGAAAGGCGCGGTGGTCCGGGGCGCCGGCGGCGCCGGCATGATACTGCTGAACAAGTTTGCCCAAGGCTACAGCACGCTCGCCGTGGCGCATGTCCTCCCGGCGGCGCACGTCGACTACGCCGCCGCCACGGCCATCATGTCCTACGTCACCTCGACGGCGAACCCGACGGCGCAGATCCTCCCCGGCGGGACGGTGCTCGGCACGTCTCCCGCTCCGTCGATCGCCTTCTTCTCCTCTCGCGGGCCCAGCCTCCAGAACCCCGGCATCCTCAAGCCCGACATCACGGGCCCCGGCGTGAACGTGCTCGCCGCGTGGCCGTTCCAGGTGGGCCCGCCGACGGCGTCCCCACCCCCGGGACCCACCTTCAACATCGACTCCGGCACGTCCATGTCGACGCCCCACCTCAGCGGCATCGCGGCGTTCATCAAGAGCAAGCACCCGGACTGGTCGCCGGCGGCGATCAGGTCGGCGATCATGACCACCGCCGACGTCGCCGACCGCGCCGGCGGCCGGATCCTCGACGAGCAGCGCGAGCCGGCGGACCTGTTCGCCACCGGCGCCGGGCACGTCAACCCGGAGAAGGCCGCCGACCCCGGCCTGGTCTACGACATCGCCGCCGGCGACTACGTCGGCTACCTCTGCGGCCTCTACGGCAGCCGCGACGTGACGGTGATCGCGCGGCGGCGCGTCGACTGCTCGGCCGTCACGGCGATCCCGCAGAGCATGCTGAACTACCCGTCGATCTCGGTCGCGTTCGGGCGCGACCGGAACTGGAGCGCGCCGGTTTCCGTGGAGCGCGTGGTGAGGAACGTCGGGGAGGCGGCGCCGGCGCCGGCGGTGTACTACGCGGCGGTGGACGTTTTCGACGACGACGTGGCCGTCGCCGTGGTCCCGAGCGAGCTGGTGTTCTCGGAGGAGAATCAGGAGCGGAGGTTCAAGGTGGTGGTGTGGGCGAGGCGGAGTGGCGGCGGCGGCAAGGTGGTGCAGGGCGCGCTCCGGTGGGTGTCGGACACGTACACCGTTAGGAGCCCCATCTCCATCTCCTTGCCTTGATTGGGCACTGGTGGTTGTATCTAGCACACTGCAACTGCAAATAGGCCAATTCCAATACACATTGTTGAACGCCGGACAGTAGTTTTGGCTCACCAAATCGGTGGTATGCTATCATCTTGGCGCCTCCATTGGTCACTGCCAGATGCAGACATTGGCAGTAATTTTTGGTTGTTTTTTTTTGGAAAAGGATGCTTTATTAATTTTCAGTTAGATACATCAAGATGATATATCCGCCTGAAAAACAATCCCGGCCTCTGCCAAACGACACACAGCCAAAAAAAAATAACAGTTTTACTCGACCTCCGGATTCTAAGTGCCGCCAATCCTAAGACGACTGCCACCCAAAGACCCGGCCAAAAATAGCCTTGGCCATTTGGACCAAGCATTGCGACGCCGCTACAAGATTGTCCCGCGACGTAGGCCGTTGAAGGAAGGTAGGATGATCAGTGATCACGGCGCCCGAATTATCCACGAACAGCGTTGCATCAGGCAGTGAGCTCTGCAGCTTACCCAAACCGTCTGCAGGCCCGGCCCTGAGGGGGGTCGAGCGGGGCAGCCGCCCAGGGCCCCCAGTCCCAGGGGCCCCTCCAGTTCACGTACAGCGGTATAGCATTCTGTATTTGACGAATATATTTCACCGTATAATAGGCAAGGGAATCGTTTCGTGTCATTAGCGTCATGCGCGCCGTGAGTCCGCGGCTTCTGTTTGAGCAACTTCCATCTATCCTGGTCCTGGGCGCTCTCTCGTATGTCCTCGTTTTGCATCTCGTTCTCTCGTCACATCACAGGACTTTTTATATTTAGAAAACGCCGGAAGAAATGTAACATTTATAGTTGTTTGATTGAATAACTTTTTTAATTATACAGTATTTTTAAATTTTAAGTATACTTTATTTTTATACTGTTAGTATAATTAACAAAAGGGCCCCGGCTAAAGTCTTGCCCCGGGCCCCTAAAATCTCAGGACCGGCCCTGACCGTCTGGCTCCTGTCGATCATTTGAGTAGGTTCGTCGTCCTTGTTGCGGTACGCAAACTGAAATCAGGTTTGCCCGCCTCTGGATTATGAACTCAACAAAGGTGGGTCACGCTCGTTAATGCAAAACGTTACGCGGGCTGCTCCTGGACGGGCGGCGCACTAACTTTGAACGTGACATTGAGGCCCAGCGGCGGTTTCGCCGGTGGCGGCGGCGCGGTGGTGGTGGGCGCACGCGCTCGCGGGCCTTATTAATGGCTGGACGGCGACCCAACAGGCTCCCGGCTCCGAGCGGCCTCGAGTGATGCAACGCTGTTCGTGGATGGGCTGCTGGTGGGTGGGCTGTGTCTTATCCACTTATAGATTACCAACAGGCCGGGCTATTGTTATTAGTAACAAAAGAGCCCAAGTGAACATTGAGACTCGGTCCGAATCGTTCTGTTTGACTAGCTGAAACTATTTTGAACATCCTTCAGATCAAGCATTCGGTTTGGAGATTTGTGTCGCGCGGTCAAATCCCTGTTATTTTCTAAGGCCAGTCTCAGTGGGAGTTTCATAGGAGTTTTATGACATTCAATGTGCTGATGTGGCAGAGGAAAGAGAGTAGAGAGTTTCATGAGATGTGAGAGGAGTTTCATCACCATGAAACTCATCTGGCACAGTTACCTAGTTTCTGGTCTAGATAACTGTGCGATGAAACGCTCCACTGAGACTGGTCTAATGGAACATTGTTGCTGCCAGTGGCGTCCCGCATGTAGCTCCTGATCCGAGCGAACAGTACGTACTGATCGTAATAGAAAACACCACTAGATGATTAGTTTGCACGGCTCCAATCCAGCGGCCAAATCTGAGATCATGCGTTCTACCAGCGAATTAACACTGCCCGATTAAACTAACCACTAGCTAGAGTGCTAGACCGTACGCGCCCGAGATCCAGATCCGTACGCGTCCTCAAATCACAATACTAGTAGTAGCAGCAGATATACGTATAGAATTGAGAACAGTGCAACCGACGCGAGCTATCAATGTCCGCCTCTCTTCCTCGAAGAAGAACCAAGAGATCCAAAGAAGGTGAAATCAATGTTTTGTTAATCCCTTGCTTCTTACTCCTCCTGGCACCTGTATAAATACTGTAGGAGAGTATCTCTCCTCGTCCTGGGTGGGTGGCTTTGTTAGATAGGGCCTGTTTAGATGCAAATTTGGGAGGGTGAATTTGGGAGGTAGATGTCACTTCGTAATGACACTTTAGTATTTTCGTTTGTATGTGCGAAAAATTGTCCAAAAATTGATTAATTAGGCTCAAAATGTTCGTCTCGCATAGTACAACATAACTGTACAATTAGTTTTTGATTTCATCTATATTTAGTACTCCATGCATGTTATGGCATTTTGATGTGATAGGAAATCTTCTTTTTGCATAGTGTATTTGAGAGTTGCTTTTGGGGAACTTTTTGGAACTAAACACCACCATAGATTGATGTCACCCACCACCGACGACGCAACCGCCATTCCATGAATAAATAAACTAGCTCTAGTGCCGATAGATATGGCGACCTAACCGGCAGTGGAGTGGGCTCGCACTAGCATAGCATAGCATAGCATTGCGTTGCGACTAGCGATAGCGAGCGGTGGGTTCTGCCTGCTTCGCCTTCCCATGTGGCGCCTACACCGTACAATCGAGTCGGCGCCAGCTGCCGGGCGATCTGCTCCGATCCATGGCTCGCTGCCCTGCGGTGCCGCCGGTCGTGCTCTTCCCACTGACTGTGTATTCATAGTGGGGGTGTCGTGATCGTGAGGGCGGCCGATTCAGTTAGCTGCCCCGCCGATAAATGGTCTCGTATCGTACGAGCCGTGCACGTACCACTTGGTCAATCCCAGGCCAAGGACGACGTACGTCTCCTAGCTACGTACGAGGTACTGATCCTCTGCTACTACAGTGCTACCCCGGGTGTGGTGTTGGTGTCGCATCTATTTTTTTTTCTTGCAACGTATAAATGAATGATCGGCGAGGCGTAGCACAACCTGGTTGTGCTCTTTTGTTGGGAAGCAAGCGGGGAAGGGCCGATGATTCTGCAGTAGGACTGAAGGAAACTCTACATCGCGCGCCATTCATCAGAGCGCGTGCCCCACGCGCGTATTGATTGATCAGAGCCGGCGCTGCACCACACATAGACTCGTACACGCTCGATCTCGAGAAAGCAAGGAATTAGTACATACAGCGCTCCCCGATGACAGTGATAAAACCGCACGCGCCAGCGACATCGTGATGCTGCATTGCATTGCATTGGCTTTCCTTCCTAAACCTAAGCACGATCGTTGATGCTTTTCACGAGCATTTTGCTCCCTCTATCCCGCCTGATTCAGCGCAGCCGCGCAGGGCCAGCGAAGCAAGAGTGGCGCCGGCAGACGCGGCAGCGAGCGCGCGCGTCATCATCCCGCTCCCGCCCTTCCGAGCGCCCAGACCTGGGGTGGGGCCCTGGGAGGATTAGCAAGGATAGGCTGCTGTGCTTTTCTCAGGTTTGGCAAAGCCAAAGCGCGCGCGGCGCGGGCCTCTCTCGCTTTCGGCGTCGCTTGCCGCTGCTGCACTGCCTGCCCGCGCCCGTGGACGGACACAGGAGGCACGCGCATGTGACCGCGAACCCAGCCGCAGTTGGTGTGTACGGGACACTCTCTCCCCTTCTCCGGTGGTCCGGCCGGCAGGCGGCGAGCAGCCTCCGCTCGCTCCAGTTTCTCCCGCTCCCACGGGCCATGGGCGTTGGGCTGGGACGGACATGATTAATTTGACCGTCTTGTGGCGTGGCGTCCACGCGTGTGTGTACATGTGAATGGGCACTAGCAGATGTCCCAGCCCCGGCCCAGCTGTGGTAATACAACAATCGTATGGCTGTATCTGCGTAGAATACGAATACTGGTACTCCGTACGATCGAGCGTTGCTCTCTGCGTCTCTGTGAGCGCGTGCAGGCCCACATGGAGATGGAGATGGGAATGGGGTTAACTGTCTGATTGACCTGTCTACTGGGGTCAGGGGGCGACGCGCGCGACCTCTGGCACGGCCATGTGGCGATCACCTACACCTGCCTGCCCTCCCTGGAACACGGATCGCTGGGAGTGACGTCCTCTCTAGCTCCCTCCCCTGTGGCCTGTACTATTTACCTTTATTACCGGGGCTAGCTGTAAATACAGATATAAACAGCTGCTGTTACCGGCTGTCACTAACTGCTGTCGGGAAGGAGACGGACGGTGCACTACTCCCGTACTAAACTACTCCGTTTTCTCTGTCGATGGACCGGGCCTTTGGACTTGCAGCAAATTCGTTCTCTCCTCCCGGTCTCCCTCTCCAAATCTTTTCATTTGGTAGTTCGGTCCTACGAATTAAAGTGACGTAGCACCAAATAAAATGAAAACGACATACGGAAACGTGGTCCAGGCGAGGCGCCGTTTCAATGTATGGTGTACCTCCACCATGGACCGCGCACCCTGACATACTTTGTCTGTGTGTATGCATATACTACCACTGATGACTGACGAGATCCGCCATCTCAGGCGGTTGTCCTCTTGCACGTACGGTTCGCCTCGCCCGGATATACATGCATGCATATATGCGTCCATGCCACGGCCTCGTCTCGTCTCCGTTCCCAAGATGCTCGAGACCGCCGCGCCCTCCAAACGCAAGGCGTCGTCATCCCCACCGCTGTGCGCAAGTGAGCGTGACGATGGCCTGCCACCCAGAGCGGCCGTGAGTGCGGCGCGCACAGGCGCCAAGCTACCATGCGCCGCGCCGAGCATGCATGACACGGGTGGCTGTGGCGCACGCGTACGTACGCGCGCCGTTAGACGGCGGGGCACGGTCCCGCCTCCGGAGGACTGGATCACGGAGCACTGCTTGGTCTTGGTCTTGTTGGTCCCTCCACTACATACATAAACAACCGTTTCCCTCTCCAATTCCCACTTGGAATCTATCGCCACCTTTTCCTCCGAATCGATCGCCTAGCTTTAACACGTACGAAACCTACCAACAATGTGCCATGGCGATATGCTTTTGTTGGGATTAATTTCTGTGGGTGGGATACGTACGTGTTGGCAATGATCCATCGACGCGGACACGTTGCTACGTAATGCGGCGCACGCGCAGCGGTGCGTTTTTTTCGGATGGACCCATAATATAATGCACAGCGGTGGGCTAATGTCGACTCTGCAGCATGCCAATTTCTTCTTCTAGACTTTCATCTATCTAGAAGAACGAATGCCACCGACGAGATTACGAGAATGCTGATCGAGAGCTGGGGGGGGGGGGCAAATTTTCCAGCTCTGGTCTCTGAGCTCGACGTGGGGCATTTGCGTTTCAGATCCATATGTCTGCCGGCCGAAATGTGAATCTACCTTGCTGCCTCTGGGGACCTTCCCCCAAGAACCCACCCGTTTCCGGTCACCGTACTGAATGCTGATACTGAAAGTGTGAAAGAGGATTTACCTTGTATAGTCGTATCGGGATCGGACTATGGTAGGTGAGTAACGAACTTGTCAGCATTGACAGTGTACACAGAGCAGGCCACACTTCCACGGGTGAAAGTATGGCGCGGCTGACGGGACTGCCGGCGGCAAGGCATATCTCCGCGATAAATGCCGCCCGCGCCAAGCATCACGCTTCTACTACCTCCGTATCGAAATATTTATCGCCGTTGACTTTTTTCTACAACTTTGATCATTCGTCTTATTCAAAATATTATACAAGTACCATCCATTTTATTTGTCACATGCTTTACTATTGTAGGTATTTTAAGCTTAACTTACCCTTTTGCATATTTGCGATAATTTTTTGAATAAGACGAATGGTCAAAGTTGTAGAAAAAAGTCAATAGCGACAAATATTTTGATACGGAGGGACGCTAGTAAAAAGGAAACGGAAGGAAGAGGATCATACAGTAAATATCACTTGCGTCCTTGCCCTAGTCACTGCATGTACAAAAGAAAACAGAAGGAAAAAAAAGCACGGGGTCATCATGTATAGCAATCTTAGCTCTTAAGCTCAGTCTTTTTGCTTTGCCCTGCTATCTACTACTTCTATGTATCTTGGCACTTGCCCAACACTACTCCGACAGCCTGAATATGCACAGGTGGCGCGGCGTGGATGTAGTTGCGCCAAATTTCCTCCTTTACACGTGCAGACCCACTCACATCCTAACTTGCAAATGTGCCAATGTTATGGAAACCAGCGAGGTTTGATGCCATTGTTAGTGTCAATATTTGTTGTTTATCTAGAAGCTAACATGTGTTGATGATAAATTAATTAGAGGCTCGTTCGTTCAAAAAATTAGTTAGAGGCTTAACATATTCGTCCCACGGACTAGCCCTCCTGAAATGAAATGGAAACTATCCCGATCCATGCTGTCATGCATCTAAAATGAGCTCAACCTTGATTTATTATTACATCGTTCCAGCCATGGCTTTAGATCAAGCTAAAGGTGAAAAGCTCAAGTCCCGGAGTCCGTTTGGTTGGTTACCATACCGTGCCACACGTTGCCTAGCCTAAACTGCGGCATAAAGCTTGGACGTTTGATTGTTGCTGTGAGTTAGGCTGCCAGAGAGCTGACGGAAGGACTCCAGTTCACTTTTACCGCCGCCGGTTGCCAGAAGTGTGGCGGACGAATCGTTCGCCGCACTTGCGGCGCGGCCGTGTTGCGGCTCGGCAATCTTCGGCAGCGTCCAAACACGCCTAACAAACTCATTCATGCAAGGATCCTTATCCATAAAAAAAATGTAAGGAATCTCTAATTTTTTATTTTTTAATGTAAAGATACGCAGCAGTTGCTTATACCTGAAAAAAGGTAGCTGGTTCCTGACTAAAAATTCTGTGGAGACCACGACAAAAGCTATATATCTTCATTATGTTCCAACTTTTGTAGTAATCTCCATAGACGTGCGCATGGACATCGTCCACAAAAATATGATAGCAGCTTTTCTTCTGCTGAAAACACCGTGGCGTAATTGGAAACAAGGAAAACATTATAGTCCATTTAACTGAATTACTGACGAGACTTTAGTTAAGTGGCTAATCTCTGCCAAACAAACTAAAGTATGAAAACCGAGCCTCAATAATTTCTACTGTTACTAGTGAACTTTGACTTTTCCTTTGAAAGCAGTTTCTACTAGTGACTAGTGAGGTTGGAGGCCCCTGGGGCTTTTTCGAACAGGGAAAGACGAGGCGAGCCCCCGCTGTCAGAATTCGCCATCTCTAGATCGCAGTCGCAGGCAGGAGAGCCCATGGCCACCCGGCACCATGATGCCCTGCCATCTTTGTACTGTTCCTGCTTCCCTACTCTCCGGTGCCCTGCCCCGTACACACACGGGCCGCGGCTATCCGGCTACAGGGCGCCTACGGAGTACAGCCTCTTTTCTAAACCCCTCTTTCTCTCTCTTCCATCCTCCCTCCCTCTCTCTTGTTAAGCGCACAGAGGGCAGCATTGGGAGAGGGAGGAGCGATTATAATAACACACCATACGGCATACGGAGTACGCCAAAAGCTCCACTGGAGCCGAGCAGGCGAGCAGCTACCCCCACTGTCACTCCTCCCAAGAGCGAGCCCAAAGAATCCTAGAAAGGCAGCAACAAAAACAGGGGAGCTCTGAAGGAGGAGGTGGTGGAGGGGAAGAAGACCAGTGTGTGAAGACCACGGTCTCTCACACACTCGCACACTCTCAGCGTGTGTGGTGTGGTCTTCTTCCTTGACCACCTTCTCGGAGTGAGGAGTTAGCCATGGGGAGGTGGTGGCCGGCTGCCCTGTTCGGCTGCGCGGTGGCGGTGGCGGTACTGGCGGCCGCCGTCGAATGCGCGGTGACATACGACAAGAAAGCGGTGATGATTGACGGGCAGAGGCGGATTCTCTTCTCCGGATCCATACACTACCCCAGGAGCACCCCTGATGTAACTGCATTCTTCAAAATCTTTTCCTTTTCTCCTCTCTTCCAATGGTTTATGGCTGTGGTTGGCGGATGCAACGTTCTGAAAAGCAAATTGCTTTCCTATCTAGCTGCTTGTCTTTCTTCGACTGGCAATTTCTTGGAAGGGGTTACAAAAGGAGGGGTTTCCAGATTTTCTCGGGATGCTGTCTTTCTTTTTTTTCCTGTTTTCCCCAGCAACCACGTTTCTTGGCTCTTTGTTGCTCTACATTGGGACAATCTGGTGCTATAGCTAGAAACTTTTGAACGAAAAGAACTATTTTGGGTGGTTTGGTGGCTTATTTTCGGAATCTGTTGGTGCTATAGTGTTTGCTTATTCTTGCCTTTCTTAATCAGATGTGGGAAGGGCTCATTCAGAAGGCTAAAGATGGAGGCTTGGATGTAATTCAGACTTATGTCTTTTGGAATGGACATGAGCCTACTCCTGGAAATGTAACAAATTTTACACCTCTTCCGCTCTTCCATTCCGCTGTTATTACAAGTCATACATGATCCCGAATTTCGGATGGTATTTCTCGCTTCGCGCAGTACTATTTCGAAGAGAGGTACGATTTGGTCAGGTTCGTAAAGACTGTCCAGAAGGCCGGGCTGTTTGTACATCTTCGCATCGGTCCCTACATTTGTGGCGAGTGGAATTTTGGGTATCTCTCCATTTCTTGAATTCATCTCTGTAAAATGGAATAATTACCGTTTTCCAGTTCTTGTGTATGTTCATGCAATCATGCTGTACTCCTGTCTCTTAACTTCTGTCGCATGCAATTTCGTAGTGGCTTCCCAGTTTGGTTGAAGTATGTACCAGGCATTAGCTTCAGGACAGACAACGAACCTTTCAAGGTCACTCTGCCAATTCACCAACATTTCTGGATCTAATTGGAGACACTTTTTTCTTTCATGGTTGTAATGCTGCCTTTTGTTTTGCAGACGGCAATGCAGGGTTTCACTGAGAAAATTGTGGGAATGATGAAGAGCGAAAAACTCTTTGCGTCCCAAGGTGGCCCTATTATCCTCTCTCAGGCGAGTATTGGTATTAGCAAGTTTACTTTGAGCCCTCTGCTAGTTTGTGCTGTTACACCTTGATACAAGTCTGAAACTAGCATTTGGTGGATACTGATTTCTAGTTGATTCATCTTAATTTGCATGTCCCCAGTAGTTCATGCTGTTGACTGCTATTATTTTGTTGTACAGATTGAGAATGAGTATGGGCCGGAAGGCAAAGAGTTTGGTGCCGCTGGCCAATCATATATCAACTGGGCTGCAAAGATGGCCGTTGGATTGGGCACTGGTGTGCCGTGGGTGATGTGCAAGGAGGAGGATGCACCAGATCCAGTGGTACAGTAACATTGCCCTATGCCAATAGCTCCATTTGCACTATGTTACTTATGGTCAATGGATAGTTGAATAGTAAACTGATCGTCACGTGCTTCTGATAATGTGCCCAGGTGCTTGGCCATAGTATAATTCCTGTAAAAAAGTATGATACTGTGGTTGCCCTATATAAATTAGAGGGCTCATCTCCAGTTCTAAAGAATGTCACTTCTGAGTTTGGATGTTTCTCCAAATGCTTGCATTCTATTTTATTAGTTGCATAATTTTTAACAGTGAAACATAATCCTGATGCATATTCTGTAAGCATTTGGAGGACCAAATCAAAACAATGTCATCTCCCTTTTGATTTTGACGAATGTATAATGTAGTATGCCATGTCTTGTCTGTCTTGTAGAACCAACTTGAAATTTCATTTGACTTGTTCTAACAGATCAATGCATGCAATGGTTTCTACTGTGATGCATTTTCTCCTAACAAGCCTTACAAGCCTATGATGTGGACTGAAGCTTGGAGTGGCTGGTGAGTTTTTCACTTTTCCTTTCCTTTTTGTTAAGGTAGTCTTTTGTCAATCTGTTGCAGTGAAATAGCCGATAGTCATTGATTTGTTCATATCTTTATCTTTGTGTTTCTGTTTATTCTTACTGGTTATATGCATTAGTGTTTGCGACATCTGCCCTAAAAACAATGTTCACAACATTCTAGGTTCACAGAATTTGGTGGGACCATCCGCCAACGACCGGTTGAAGATCTTGCATTTGCTGTTGCTCGTTTTGTACAAAAGGGTGGTTCTTTTATCAATTACTACATGGTATGTCATGAAGAAGGAAATTGTGTATATTATATTGAAGAAATTTATCTCACCCTTAATGTTGGGAGATACTCATAATTGGCCGGTTCACTGTCTTTTTTATGAAGTATCATGGAGGAACAAATTTTGGACGCACTGCTGGGGGTCCATTCATCACAACAAGCTATGATTATGATGCTCCAATCGATGAATATGGTAAGTTGAGGAAATTTGTAGATTTTTTTGTGACCATGACCTATGTGTGCCATTGCCAGTTCTATCTCTAGTAAAGTTTATAAATATCTCATTTAAAAAAAATGTATCTGCATATTCTAACTATATTGGTGCCTATCTAGATTTAGTCTTTAACTTTATTTTTTAGAATATATCTTTTGTAATTGTGGTTGGTTTTCTCGTGCTCATACTCTGCTTTGTTATGTCAGGACTTGTTAGAGAACCAAAGCACAGTCATTTAAAAGAACTCCACAGAGCTGTTAAGTTATGTGAGCAGGCTTTGGTTTCTGTTGACCCAGCAATTACTACACTTGGAACCATGCAAGAGGTATGTCTTGGTAGGCCTTTCTCCTCAGTGAACCATATATCATATATTGGTTGATGTGTCACTTATATGTACCATCTATACTTCAGGCCCATGTCTTCCGATCTCCATCTGGTTGTGCAGCTTTCCTTGCGAACTACAATTCTAATTCTTATGCAAAAGTAGTGTTCAACAATGAGCACTACAGCCTTCCACCTTGGTCAATCAGCATCCTTCCTGATTGCAAGAACGTAGTTTTTAACAGTGCAACAGTAAGTTTCACTTATATTGGTTTTGCAGTATGACACGTTGCCTTCCTCTTCTTGCATCTTCCCCTTTTTGTTCAGCAACAACCTTATGATACCTGGCCTATCCGGTTAAAATTGTTTGTTTCTGCAGGTTGGCGTTCAGACATCTCAAATGCAAATGTGGGGAGATGGGGCCTCCTCGATGATGTGGGAGAGGTATGACGAGGAGGTTGATTCTCTGGCGGCTGTTCCATTGCTCACAACAACTGGTTTGCTCGAGCAACTTAATGTCACGAGAGACAGCAGTGATTATCTGTGGTACATCACCAGGTAATTCTCTATTCATGTCTAGCAGATATCGTATCAATTTGTACCAATGTAATAATCCAGAACCAGGCCCCTTTTCTTCTGAAGAATTTATTTGGATTTCTTGGTCATGGAAGCCTGGGGCTATTATTCTGTGCTTTTGCTCTACATCTCAATATGCATGAGATACTTTAGTGGTATCTGAATAGCTCTAACTATCGTCTATTTTTCAGTGTTGAGATAAGCCCATCTGAAAGCTTTCTACAAGGTGGCAAGCCTCTGTCTCTTAGTGTGCAGTCTGCTGGTCACACCTTGCATGTCTTTATCAATGGACAACTTCAAGGTATCTACTGAGAAAAATCGCCTGTTCTGAATATTAGTATCATGGAATTCGATTTGCGAATAAAATCATTTTACTTCACTATTGTAGGCTCTGCTTATGGTACCAGGGAAGATCGAAGAATTAAATATAATGGCAATGCTAACCTTCGAGCTGGTACTAATAAAATTGCACTACTGAGTGTTGCTTGTGGATTGCCGGTCTGTCCCCTCATTACTGCGTGAATCTGTATATATTCATCTTATAACCTAGTATATGACTATTCAGTTTTTTTTGCCTGATATAGAATGTTGGAGTGCATTATGAGACGTGGAACACTGGTATTGTTGGTCCTGTTGTACTTCATGGATTGGATGAAGATTCGCGAGACCTTACTTGGCAAACTTGGTCCTATCAGGTATATTTAACATCACAAACCTTCATCAATGAATTATTGTTAAGAAAGAAGGTAAAGTTGACTTTCTCCATGCTAGGTTGGCCTGAAAGGCGAACAGATGAATCTGAACTCCATAGAAGGCTCAAGCTCAGTTGAATGGATGCAAGGATCTTTGTTAGCCCAAAACCAACAGCCATTGGCCTGGTACAGGGTATGAAAAATTGCCATGCCATCACCATTTGCTTGTGTCTACATTTGCACCCCGTTCTTCTTATTATAGTTCCTCTTCATAGGCTTACTTTGAGACTCCCAGTGGGGATGAACCACTGGCTCTGGATATGGGTAGCATGGGCAAGGGCCAAATCTGGATAAATGGACAAAGCATTGGGCGGTACTGGACAGCATACGCAGATGGGGACTGCAAAGGATGCAGTTACACGGGGACATTCCGGGCACCCAAGTGTCAAGCAGGCTGTGGTCAGCCCACACAACGTTGGTAAGAACATTTGAATTTCCAGACTACCACTACTTGACTTCCATTATTTTTTCCAGTATTGAATTTCATTCTGCAGTGTCTAGTGATCTTTGTTCTCCTTTTTCCCCCTTGTGCGTGGTTTTCGCTATTATGGTTCTGTGCATTTATTTGTGAGATGGTGGGTAGTGGCTGCAACTCCACTCTTAAGTCTTAACAAAAGTTTGAATTCATTATATGCAGGTATCATGTGCCAAGATCCTGGCTGCAGCCCACTAGAAATCTGCTGGTAGTTTTTGAGGAACTCGGTGGGGATTCATCAAAGATTGCTCTTGTGAAGCGGTCAGTCTCAAGTGTCTGTGCGGATGTATCTGAGGATCATCCAAATATCAAGAATTGGCAGATTGAGAGCTACGGTGAGCGTGAGTACCACAGGGCCAAAGTGCATTTAAAATGTGCACCTGGGCAGTCTATCTCTGCCATCAAATTTGCAAGCTTTGGAACACCTATGGGAACCTGTGGAAGTTTCCAGCAAGGAGATTGCCATTCAGCTAAGTCTCAGAGTGTTCTAGAGAAGGTCAGTTCATTGTTTTGGACACTTAAGTTTTCACCCAGTTAGTTTCCATGTTAGTTTAGCTCCACAATATCATGTTATGTTTCATTGTGTACAGAAATGCATTGGGCTGCAAAGATGTGTCGTCGCTATCTCCCCCGAGAACTTTGGAGGAGATCCCTGCCCGGACACGACAAAAAGGGTGGCGGTCGAGGCAGTATGTTCACCCACTGCTTAGCCTACTTCTCCCAAGCAATGAATTTGAAGGTGATTGACAAAAAGGTGGCCAAAACCAATGCGGAGAGTTGAATTGTAAGTATCGACTTCAAGTAGATGTGGTTGGATGATTAGGTCATGAACTTAGCATTTGTCAGTCAGATTCCAGATTAGGATTGATGCTCTACTACATCTCCATGAATTTGTTCAAAGCGGCCACTTAACTGAAGTTGGTCCTGGAATGGAGTGTAGGAGGGAGTAAACGCAAAAGATTGATCATGCATTCTTTTGCTTGTGTTAGTAGTAGCGCGCGTGCTATCTCACCTTTCTTCAAACGGAGAAAGATGCAGGTGAAGTGTGCATTGTACCTTTTTGATTTACCGGTGGTAATATGATGAGACTGTGTGCCTGAAGATGCCGATGGTAACCTGGTTGTCTGTAACAGAAGCTTAGATCTGGCAGCGCTTCTGTTTTCTGTTCTGACTTCTACAGGAGAAGCCAATGTAATTTCTTTGGAATTATTAATCTTCACTTGTGACCTTTTTTTTTTGGGTAGGGGGGACCAAAAGGCTGAGGAATTGTTTTCTCATACTCTAATTTATAATAAAGGAACGAGTGCGCTATTCATCCAGTCAGCATTGGATGCGTTTTCTTCGATTCAGCCATCATTCTCGCAGAAATCTGTGTCAGACAGACCACGGACCAGGGACCAGTGCTGAAGATACATTATCCTCAACGGGAGGGCACAGGCAATCAGGCATTGAGCACGTTCCCTCTTGCCAGTCCTACCCGAACCTAATGATCTCTGAAACCTATGGGATTAAGGTCAAGCATGTAGGCATGTGTCCCAGCCATACCTCCCGGGGGCCACCGGATAACTCAAACATTAGAGAAGCAAGTGATGATATGCTTTCCCACAAATGATCATGCTGATGGATTGTCAGGGTCGACAAGAGCAGGATGAGGCTGCAATAACCCAACCCAACACGACCCAACCGAACTCAACCAAAGCAGGTAATGCTAATTTCCAACATCATGCAACAGTCAGCACTCAGCAGATAGCACCACCAGGCGCCATCAGAGATTGGATGTTCCGAATGCCGACTTGGCGCTAGCACCTACAATGGGAGAACGAGACGAACACAGCACTAGCAAGAGTAGCATGCATGTGAATTCACCGCTGGCATGTATGTGGTAAAGTAAATAAACAAATAGAGGGCTGACTGAGTGAGGCGACAAACGTGCTGACAGATCGGCTGGGCGGTGTGCTTGCTGCGGGCGGATCCGCAGTGCATGCAGTGCGATCGCACTAATAAAACGAGCTCCTTTTTGACGATGTGCTCCCCTCCCTCCCCTCGCTGGACTTGTGGTCGTGCGCTATTGGCTGGGCTGGGCTGATCACTGGTGCGGTCGCGGCTGCCGACACCGATGCGGCCATGCCCCGCCGGCGTCTCTCGTCTATCCGGACGGGGAATTGAGGCCCTGTTTAGCAAAAAAACAACTCCCAAATTTACTATGCAAAAAGAAGATTCCCCATCACATCAAAATGTCATAACATGCATGGAGTACTAAATGTAGATAAAATCAAAAACTAATTCCACAGTTTTGTTGTGCTCTGCGAGACGAATATTTTGAGCCTAATTAATTAATTTTTGGATAATTTTTCACAAATACAAACGAAATGTTACAGTGACGCAATGATTACGAAGTGACATCATACTCCCAAATTCACCCTCTCAAATTCAACATCTAAACACCACCCAAATACTACCGGCCACTGCAACTCACAAAGCGGCAGGGCGCGCATTTTATTAACCCCCGTCTTTTCCTCGAGCTATGAGCATGTGTGTGCGTGGCCTTTCGAGGCCCCTGCCCCGGTTGGTCGTACGCTTGTGCCCCTACCTACTTCCTGTGCATTGTCATGGTGTCAGGCCGTGCTACATCATTGTGGAGCTAGGATTTTCCTTTGATGAACGTGGCCTGTTCAGTTCACTTCTGACCGAGGTGCTTTTGGGCCTGGTTAGTTCCCAAAAGTTCCCAAAAAGTTACTCCAAATACACTATGCAAAAAGAAGATTCCCCATCACATCAAAATGTCATAACATGTATGGAGTACTAAATGTAGATGAAATCAAAAACTAATTACACAGATTTGTTGTACTCTGCGAGACGAACATTTTAAGCCCAATTAATCAATTTTTGGATAACTTTTACGCATACAACGAAAATGCTACAGTGACGTAATGATTACGAAGAGACATACAACTCCCAAATTCAACCTCCCAATTCTCCATCTAAACAGCACCTTTGTTTGGGACCGAGCAGCAGGACGGGAGCTTGCTTTATACCTCGCCGAACGTGCTCGTCGCGGCGGCGGGTCTTGCTCTTGCCCTTCTCCCCCGCGTGCGGGCGGTGGAGCGCCGGTAGATGGAGGCCGCCGCTCTCCACTTGTCCAGTGCTAGATCTCTTTCTCTCCTCCTCAGGCGATCCGGCCGTACCGAGACGAGAGGCCTCCTCAAAACTCTCTCGTCGTCTTTTCTCATCATGCTGCGACTGAGGCCCAAAACGGCCTACCGGAGGGCCCAGTCCTCCTCTTGCCATCAGGCCGGCCCACCTATCTTTGAGGCCCGTCCGGAGCAATTCATGAAGCGCTGGTTTTTCTGAGAGAATGGTTTTTGCTGAGAGAAAAACACTGCTGACTGGTTGTTGGCTGGCATTCGTTTTCGCTGAGACAAAAACACTGTTGGCTCGCTGGAAACAATCCAAACGAACAGGGCGGTATGGCCGTATCCATTTGTGCTGCGCGCCCTAACTCAAAAAAAAAAAATGCTGCGCCCCCCTCTGCTGCGTCCGTGCCGCGATGTCACTGGCCCACACGGCAGCATGATGAGAAAAGACTTGATACGAACGTCAGTCTACAACTTGTACTCAGGAAAATATAATGCAGATCCACTGGGACTGGTGAGTGGTAGCAGCAGATACCGGAGGAGCATTGCTTTCATTTTACATCATCTCTATTGCTTTCAGTTCCCAGCAATGACACACAAAAGAAAGGCTGCTGGGCAACACTGAGTCGATCAAACACTGCATATATTTCTACTCGAAGCAACCTGAACAGATCATCAAGGAGAAGTATTTGATACCAAGGACCTAATGGGGTAGACAGTGGCAAGCCCATGCGGGCAAGTTTTTACTGTAGGCACATCGTTTGGCTCACCCGTTGCTCCAGCCCAGGGATTGAAAGGGGCACCGCACTCACGAATCGACAAAGTACCTGTGTTCCACTTCAAATCTTCAACCCAATCACTCATCACACCGTCCAGGGTCAACCTAGAAGCGAGCATCAGTCGTGAGTCACAAAACCACAACCATCCTCAACCAAAAAAACACTGCATACCAGTCGCTCAGGTTCAAGCAACCTGGATAGGTCAGGGAGAGGTATTTTGGTACCAAGGACCTAATCAGGTTGTCAGGTTGACAGTGGCGAATCCATGTGGGCAAGATTTAGTGTACTGGCTCACCAGTCGCTCAACCTCAGGCATACAAAGGAGCCACTTGCAGCTCCAAATTAACAAATTAGTTGCCATCGGCTTTGACTCAGTCGCTCATTGCTGGTTGACCTAGAAGAAGAGTTAAGTAATCATGAGTTATAAGACCACAACCATCCTCGCAACCAACAAGGAAACACATACGACCGCAAAAATCCAAAAACACACCAGTGTCAAAATACATATGCCCACATGCCCTGCTCTACTAGCTACTTAGCTTGGAATTCTTCAAGAAATGGTTTGCCTAAAGTCTATTCCGAATATGCAAATACACAACATGTCTGGATGCCGCACACCCACTGGTACACCACTGAATTCAATTCAGCCCCATCAAAATACAGTTTGATCAATTCAGTGTATTGTCTCAGCATAGAAAGGAAAAAGTCTACTTCACCCCCCAACCTATGATGGGTGGAACACATCACCCCTCAACCTATGAAAATGGATTTTTTACCCCCTGAACTTTCTAAAACAGGACAAATCAACCCGTGAAGTAGTTTTGAAAAATCATAATAAATCACAGAAAAATCATAAAATAGAAAATCAAATTGTTTTGGACTCCAAATGAGTAGATCTACGCAGTGAACATATAATATGGTATGCTTTAGTACATTTTTTTACAGCTACGAAGAAAAGCATAGATCTAAAGTTACAGGAAAAAAATGTACTAAAGCATTCTGTATTATATGTTCACTGCATAGAATTACTAATTTGAAGTCCAACACAATTTGATTTTCCATTTTACGATTTTTCTGTGATTTATTATGATTTTTCAAAACTGCTTCAGGGGCTGATTTGTCCGGTTTTAGAAAGTTCAGGGGGTAAAAAATCCATTTTCATAGGTTGGGGGGTGATGTGTTCCACCCATCATAGATTGGGGGGTGAAGTAGATTTTTTCCGCATAGAAATAACATCCTATGTCTGGTGAATCAATTGAATCAAACACTCACCAGCCCACTGGCTCCTCAATTCAGTGTTTTATTAACAAGTACACCCCACAGTACAACAAATACCAAATCTATGAAGTTGTCTCATCAAACGACCATCAACAAGAGAGGCACAGCCACAAACACACGTCACAGAAAGCACATCCGATAGCATGCAGATAGCGGCCCAACATCATATGGTAAACCACAATGTGACTAACTACTTAATATGGTTTGATACTAATGGGAATATGAAAACAAAGGTTTACTAAACAAAGAAAATGATTAATCAAAGGTGAATTAATATTTTCACGGGCACAATAAGGCAACAATGTATAGGATATTCGCCGGATAAAACATCACACAAAAGTACAATACTAATAATAATGTCATGGATCACTACACCATACTGGTGTTGGTGGGACATTTCAACTCTAGCAAATGATAGCATATAAAGGTCACATGGTTTATGCAGCCAAAATGAAAAAGAAAGCATCTTCATAAGCATCATTTGCACTTCTTGGCTAGGACATGCTTGTATGGCAGTAAGGCTTAGAGAGTAATACCAGGTCAGATAGCATCTCATTTTGAATCCCAGTCCTTCAGCTTCTTACTTCCCTTTGGTTTTGCAATAGGTGCATTCATGCCTGCCATTTTTTCATTATACTTTGCTCGGAGAGGCCCATTTGTAGCCCATCTGAAAAATCATAAAGAGAAATTAGTCCAGAGTCATTACATGTCTTCCTTGTTAAAAGAGCAAGATACGCCCAAGAAAATACTGCAAAGAAATTTCAACCATGTACCCGTTTAAGGTTTTGACGAACTAGAAGATATAAGAAATGCGGTTATTTCTATGTGGCAAACTATAATAGGTATGTCAGCTAAAAAAATAAGAGCAGGAGGTTCATTGGACTTCCTACTTGAAAGAATTCGGATTCCGTCAGGCTATCAATATTTACATGGAAATTAGCAACCTCTACTGAAAGCACATGGAACAAAAATAAGCATGGAAGCTGAGCAATATGAATAAAGACACAACAGTCGAGTACTTACGGTGCATTCCAATCTGTAGTATCCTCATTAACAAGATGTGTCCACTTCGTTCTGCCACTGCGCCCAAAGTGTTTAACTTGCATGACTTTGGGCAGGATGCTCTTGTCCATCTTATCTTCCCCAGTAGGTTCAGAGAAATCACGGGTGTAGATGTCCTCTTTACCAGCTGACTGAATAACATCATCAGCACTTTCCTGGAAGAAGGCACCTTTGTGGTAATACTTCTGCATAAACTTCCACTTCTGTTTGGTTTGACGAGTCTGCTTCGGATTCTTCCGCTCCCATTCCCGACGCTCCTCCTCGGTCATATTCCTGACCTTCTCAATCTCCTCCTTCTCCTTCAACCTTGCATCTCTTTCCTCCCTGTCCCTCTTAATTCTTGCTATTTCTCTATTCTTCCATGACTCATACTCCTCTGCTTCATTCAATTCATCATCTGTATCAACATCCTCAATGTTGGCCTCTTCATTCAGTGTCTTCTCAATGTGCTCCTCTTTTTTAATCTCTTCAACCACAATCTGCCTAGTCTCAATCTTCCTCGCCTCCAGCCTCTTCTTCACCAGCTCCTCAAGCTGCCGCTCCTCCTCCTCCAGCCGCTCACGCTCTGCAATGGTGTCCCTCTGTGACTTTGGTATGAAGACAGGTTTCACCATGGCCATGCCCATCTGCTCATCCTCAGAGTCCGTCTCATACTCAGATTCCTCTGACTCCTCTTCCTCCACCGGTTCCTCCTCTTCCTGAGGAAGTAGCTCCTCCTGCTCCCTTAAGAGCTGCCTCTCCCTTATCCTCCTCCTCCTCTCCTCCTGGGCCTCCTCATCCTCCTCATCGGCATCAGCTTCTTGCCTCTCATTCTCCTCCTCGACAGTTGACACAATCTCAGCCTGCCGTATGCGGCGATGATCTGCCCTCAGCTCTTCCTTGTTCTCGCGAGTCTGCGCGAGACGCCGGAGCCGGCGGTCATCCTTTGCAGGGATGTCAGCATCGTCATCCTTCGGGAATGCCTTATCAAGGGAGACCCGTGCTGTCCGGAGATCTATGTCCTCCTCAGCATCCTCAGCCCACTCAGGCGCCTTCCCTGGCCAGTACCGCTTGACCTTGGTCTGGCCAATCTTGCCGCGGAGCTTGTCGCGCACTGCGATGGCCGCATCGCTTACACCAGCGGCCACAGACATGGTTACAGCTGCTCACCAATTCCCCAATCCTGCGTAAACAGTCGACCTGCAACACACACAAATCATGAACGACATCATTAACATTTGGGTATGGCAGTGAAGCATTGGTTCAGCCAACATGGCGTCATAGCACTGAACCCAGAATTTTATTTTCGCAAATCAAATTGAGCATGTAATTTGGGTTACCAAATCCAAGATCAATCTTGCCGAATGAAGAACAGGAACATTAACCGAAGCACGGATGGTTGACTTGCACTATTAGACTAGCAGGGTACCACAGCTAATTGAATGGAGAGAAGGGGGACGAATATTTGGATCATGGAGTAGCTCGCAATCACCGAAAACAGTAGAACTATTTTTTTTCTCGAACAAAACGAATCAATTAGAGATGTCCGCCCACGCAGCCTAGGGTTTCTATTGCGAGGAAGGCAGGTTAGGGTGACAGTTTCTTACCAGCGGCGAAAGGAGGAATCGATCCCACGCCCGGATGGATCTCCACGCCGCACAGGTCGATAGCCAGGAGAGGGAGCGGCGGGAGGGTAGAGCCGTAGATGGCGGCGCAGCCTCTCGACGAGAGGGGAACGGCGGCTTCCACTTCGACCTGCCGCCAGTGCCAGAGAGGGGATTTGGAGCCGGGAACAGCGTTAGAGGAAGACGGAGTGTTCTTTAATTTTTCTCTTTTTTTTTCTTTCCACAAGGGCTGGTTTACACGGTATCTGGGCTGAGCTGGGGCGGACGGATGCATCGGGCCCTGTTGAGAGAGGGCTTTTGGTGGGCCGATCGTTCTATGGACTTCTTACACAACCGTGACGTCAGCGGCCGGGTCCTACTCCTGCCATCAGGCAGGGGACCAATTATGTTTGAGGCCGGCCCAATAATCCTTGATGCCCTCTGGAGCGTCCGTGCCGCGCGCGATGCCACTGCGCCGCAGCACCCTGCTGGTGACCGCCGGCCGGTCGTGCCACCCACTCCGGCATCGCGCGCCCGACGAGCTGAGGGCCCCGCCGGAGCATGCACGGCCATATCTCCCCTCTGCACCCACACGCAGGCCGTGCGCGCACCGGCTCAAGCAAGCACCACACACATGGGCTGTCCGTCCCTTCATGGCTTCATCCCGCTGCTCCGATCCTCTCGCATGCATCTCCCCCCATGCGCGGCCGCGGCGACGGATCACCCACGCACACTGTGACACTGCTGACTGCTCCTAGCCGCACAATTATTGGCGGCGGCGGGGCCAATCCACCAGGCTTTGCGTTTGCAGCCTTGCAGGACATACTGTTTCAGATTCTGGAGCCTGTACTTGACGAGTCCGGCCTGGGGTACTTGGCATTGGCAATCGACGTGCGCTGGGGCCTCGGTGCCGGCCGGGCAGGCCGGGGATCATCCGGCCCCACCCCATCGGGTGCCGCCGGCCGCCGACGCTTTGTGGAAAGAAAGAAAGAAAGCGCCAACGAAATATAATCCCGATAGAAAGCGCGCGCAAGCGCAGGAAAACGGGGGCAAAGGCATAGGCAGTGCGAGAGAGATGCCATGCCACCGGATGGAATAAAGACGCCCGGCCAGATCGAGATACTATTGTTTTTGCATCGTTTGGCTCGATCTTCTTCCTCTCTCTCTCTCTCTCTCTCTCTCTCTCTCTCTCTCTCTCTCTCTCTCTCTCTCTCTCTCTCTCTCAGCTCAGCTGTCTACGTTCGCTCGCCGGCAGCGAAAGCTACCGTCAATCTGCATCGCCGCTGCCGCTTTCCTCAGCATGCGTGCCCTCTCTGCCGCTGCCCTATCTAGTGTCGCATGATCTGGAGCGCAGCGCAGCCCCGGATCCAAGCTAACGGAATGTGACATCATCGTCCGATCTAAGATTGCATTTTTTCCCCACTTTGTTTGTTTCTTAATCCGCACCACCACCTACTCCCTTTTCCCTCGTCACGCTCTGCCTGACAGCATGAGCACTTGCACAAAACACCTAGCCGTCATTGCTCCAGGGATGCAATGGAATAGGACACTGCCTACATGCAGACTTCTACGGTCAATGTTTATCTGAAGCTCACGAGGTCGGTAACGCATACGTGAAGGATCGGAGGAGATAGTATAGGCTTCAGTTCGATCAGGCCGGTCTTCAGTGTGCAATCATTGGCAGTTGATGCGGGACGATATGATGCTGTTCTTTCGTGGCATCTTCCAACTCCAAACTGCCTGAAAAAACTAGTCGATCGGAAAGAGGGTGGTGACGACGGACAGACAATTCAGACGGGGTTAGGCCATGGGCCTGCTGCCCATCATCATCCATCAGCTGATGGCGTCCTCATCCTTCCGCGTTTCACGTGACTTGACAAGAAAATTCTTCTTTGTCCTCATTTGGTAGCTAGAGCGCCATCTCGGAACGCAACGTCTTGTAGTCCATTTTTTTTTCATTTGTTTCCCGTCGGCCTTTTTCTTCTCGTCTGTCTGGTCGTCACTAAACACACAGCAGGAAATCATATACTTATCATTCGATGTCTTCATTAAATTAAGCTGAACAATCCAGTTCTTCCAGCTGTAGTACGTTATGATTTTCTTCTCATTTTTCAATCGCGATTCGATTTGATACGAACTGCCTTCTAGAGGACGTACGCGTGCATCCCGCTCATTGTTCTCCGACACTCTTTTCTTTTTCTTCTGAAACGACGCTCTTCGACATCACTGTTGAGCGAAGCTGCCGACCAAATACCTGCACTGCATATGCACAGCTCGCTCACTCAATCTCCCAAGAAACACGTAATACACCGGCCAAGCTAGCCTTGTCCTGCTCGCCATGAAGCCGCCACTTGTTCATCTCAGCTAGCTTTTCGATCGTCTGATTGGTCTCTGTCTCTCCGTCGCTCGTCAATGATCCCGGACAGCGCCTCTTCAGCGAACTGCTCCTCCACAGTCTCGGAACTGATCGAAAGCACGTACCCGGCCGGAGGAGTTTCTCCCCTGTTACCCAACAGCGCCTCAGCTCGATCCGTCTCCCGAATCATCAGAAACTTCCATTGCCCGCACCGGCGAATCACCGGGCGACACGGCGAGCGAGCCCCCCACCAATGGCGATCTGACAGGGTCACGTCGATCAGGATAAGCGGTGAGGACAAAGCTAGCGATGATGATCACGGAAAAGCCAAGGCTAGCTACGGAGGCAATATGTAGAGCTAGGGTGTTAAACAATTTGCTGGGGGCAGTTTCTGAATTCTGAGAGGGGAGGGAGACACGTCAGGATCCGACAATGGCGTCGGGTGGCACAGGATCCGTCATCTGAACGAGATGCGCCGCAGCCGGGCCGAAGTTTCTTCGTGTCAGGAACCGACATATCGGTTAGCTGTAGAGGTAGTGTGACCGGCCGGTTCTGATGGGATGTCCATAACGAAATCTGATAGCATATATATGGCAGGATATGTTTCTTGGGAAATAAGGGATGTGAACTTCACATTTCTTTCTCCAGTGTTCATTGCTACACTACAAATTCTCCTATGCTACTTGTATGTAGGCTTGTAGCATCTGAAAGATTTCTTTTTGTAGCATCTGAAAGATTTCAGCAAGACTTGATCATCAGTCTGTACCAGGTGCTTTTCTGACCCCCTGTAAGCTCACCGTTGAAAATGCGAGCCCGAATTCAGAATCAAAGATAATGTTTCTTGAGCTTGAAATCACCGGAAGGTGTCCATCTAAACCTATGAAGATTACTATCACCATTCAATAAATTTCTAACTGTCTGAGGTCAGTTTAGTCTCTTATACTCCGGTCTGCAGTAACTAGACTTCTAGATAATGCAATCAGGAAATCCGATAATATAAATGGGGGACGGTTTTTTTGAATTGCTTTGATCCGTGAATCACGGATCGGGCGATTTCAAGGCGACAGCGTCTCCGCCACCGGCCCCCGTCGGCACCTCGCCGGCGGGCTCGACTGAGCGGGTAGAAGCACCATACTGGTAATTCGTGGTGATCTTCATCCATGGCGCCGCGCTGATGGACGAAGACGGGACGCCGGCAGTGCAGCAGGCCGGTCGACGAAGGGGAGGCTCCGACCCCCTCGCTGACCAGCGCAGCTCTTCAAGATTTTGGATTTGCGGCGATGAACATCCGGAATCAGGTAAAAGCGATTCAGTGGAGGTCGCCCACTGTAGCAGGTCCGGCAACAGCCGGAACTCTTCATCGACGCAAGCCGAGGGAACAGATGTAGTTCGTCGTCGACGGCTCACTCTTGCGCCAACACAGGTACACTATCTGCTCACTGATTTGAATGCAGGTGATGATCCTGGAGGTACTTCGTTAGCTGCTTTGAGGTCGTCGCCAACACAAGTAACAGAGAGTTCTTCAGTTCAGGATGTAGCCGCCCATGATAGTGTCATGGCGGATTTTCGTTCTGAAAATTGCAATGGCCCTATTGCAGAGCATCTCGATAGCAAGGCTCATTGTTCTATGGATTCGAACGATGACGATCGTGCTGACTCA
>OAMR01000269.1:819506-846049 GCA_900205405.1 Echinochloa crus-galli | reverse complement strand
ACGTTCAGAGGTAAAATATTATATGCAAATTTTGTTGTTCTCAGTCAGGACAGCAAGGCAACGGGTTGGCAGTCTAATATTCTGACTTGATGAGGTGGTATTTTCCACAACCTTGTTGACCTCACTGAGAAGAACAAAAAGCTGCGTCTCTATTCTCCACAAGAGGGGGAAATACTAAAGACTTTTGAGGACAAGACATTTTTTGAATGGCCAAATAAGCGATCATATCAACTAATAGTACATAATGGTTGACCATTTCTTTCATCCTACTATTTGTCACTGTGTTGGGATAGAACCAATATTGGAGTCCAATGTGACTCCGTCTCTCACCGACAGCGAGTTTATGCTTCTTCATCACCCGTTGTCTCACTCTTTGGCCAACAGCAGGACCCGGGTCATCACTCCTCGATGGGATAGCTACTCCCCACTTCCTTTGCAATTTTTTTGCTTGGTTTAGGCCAAAGTTTACCCTGCCAACAGCCACCTATATTTGGCCGGACTTTCCAAAGATGTGGACACTAGTAGTTAATAAAAGTTCCTACAAATTGTTTGCAACGCTCTAGAGTGACTGCTTGTCTACCGACAACCCAATGCCGAGTTCATTTTTTGAGTTGCCCCTCAATTTTGCAGCAAATCGATGGAACATTCAGAAAGCATGCAAACACATTAGCTGGTCTCTTGCCATCCACCACTCGCTCCTGTAAGATACATATAGGTACGTAGTACACAACAAAGGCATACGGATATCCTATTCAGATTTCAGAGCACGCACCTGAGATGTCAAGGTACTTCTCACATTTGGACTTGCGCTTGATCATCTTGAGCACCTCCACGCCGGTGAAAGACGACAGCAGTGTAGAATGCATCATCACCGTCACGCCGGCGCCGGGGATTCCGTCAGTCCTCTGCTGAAACCCTATTCCTCGCCACGATCGTACAAGGCGAAACCTCTCTAGGCCGTAGACACCTGTTCAATACGAGCCGTGAGTCTTCGATCCAACGGCTCCAATCGGCAGTCAAACCATATGGCCGCCTCAACATGGGCCGCCGATTGTGAGTGACAGCCCACAATAAGCCCAGGAGGGGGTCGACCGCGATCCAGTTACGCCGAAGCTCCTCCTGCCCTGCCCGGTGGTCTGACGACGACAGGCCCGGGCCCCCGGGCCCGTTCATTACTGGCTATCTCGCTTCTGGGCCACGGCAGTAAACTGGGCCGAGCTGATTTAGCCGCTCACCAGCCCACGCGACGCTCCCGTTCGCCTCCGCTGGCTCGGATCCAGCCGCTCGTTCTAGATCTGACGGCTCGCGTGACCTCAGGGGGTGGACGGTAAATGAAATACCGACCGCCCCCTGTTTCCCGCTGGACTGATGAGTGATGAGCATCGCTGCGGTGACGGAACCCGGCCGTCCTACCGCGCGCGCTTCAGGGCCCTTCGATTCCGAGCTATGCGCCTCAAGCGGCTCCGGCTGGCATTGCCGCGACGCGCAGCACGCAGACGGAGACGACGGTGGCGCGTCCGTCTGCTGTACGTACGTCCATGGCTCCGCCGTGCCGGCCGGCGCGACTGAATTTCTCTTGGGTTAGTTCTTGACTCGAAATGTCTAGCTGTGTGCAGAAATTCGGGACTTTTTCCTCTCATATATCCACTAAACAGGAATGGTGCTTTTGCTCAAATTAGGTGCTGCGCCTTCATGAAAACGACTGAAAGGCTTCGATTGCTTTCTATATGCAGGTATTTCGAAAGCCTTGTTGGGAACCATGCTGGAGGAAGTGCAGTCATCTGAACTCTGAAGCTTATCGTCCCAGGACCCAGGTAGATGGATGCCTTGAATCCTGTTGGATTCACTCTCTTGTTTTTGTCCTGATTTCACTTGCCTTCACTATCCTTTTCTTTTAGCTCCAAGTGCATGCAGCAAAGCAGAATTTCTGATGGTTTGAAATCTTTGTTTTTTTCTTTTTCTTTTGCAGCCAGCCAGATCCTATTTTGAAGCCAAACGCAGTATATTTGCAGCTTTCATAACACTAATCTGATGGCAAAATCAATCACTATCTCCCGTCACCACTGTGATGATCTATCAGCTGGTCTCGTGTTCTGCTTCTGAAGACGATGGCCACATTCTTCTCCGCTTCCGCCGACCATAGGGACCTCGCCGGCGGCGGCGACATGTCGTTCCACCACTACACCACGTCGAACCCGTACTCGGATTCACCAACCGGCGGTGGTATGATGCCTTTCCCCGCCACCATCGTGTCTGAAGGCCACGTCGCGCACGCCGGCGACGGCAGGGACGAGCCGGCCTCGTTCGTGAACGCGAGGGACGGGCCAGCGAGCAGCGCCGAGATGGGCCTGCAGACGCAGCTGCTCATGGCGAACGCGTCGGCGGCGGCGCAGCACCAGGGCCTGTCGCTTAGCCTCGGCACGCAAGGCGTGCCGGTGTCTCTTTACCAGTACCGCCAGGCCGGCATGGGCGGCGCCGCCGCCTTGCTCAGCCCGAGCCAGTGCCATACGACGGCGGCGGCAAGCAGGAACGCGCAGAGCATCTACATCCAGAACTCCAAGTACCTCAAGGCCGCGAGGGAGCTGCTGGACGAGGTCGTCAATGTCCGGGACGCGATCAAGCGCCAGGCGGGGGAGAAGAGCCAGAGCAAGGACTCCGGCGAGGGCAAGGACGCCGAGAAGAGCGAGGAGAAGGCCGCCGACGAGCACGAGGGGAACTCCTCCGCCGCCGAGCTGACGCCGTCGGAGAGGCAGGACCTTCAGAACAAAGTGTCGGCGCTGATGGCACTGCTGGATCAGGTAAACAAACTATATTTTTTTTATCACCGAGTTCATGGTTAATTAGTACGTGGTGCATGCTGTTCGTTTGCATTGGTGCGTGCAAGTGACAAACCCGCGTAGTTTGTTTGATTATTGGTATAATAAATGGATGATATAATTATAGGTTGACCGGAAGTACAGGCACTACCGGCACCAGATGCAGATGGTGATGTCGTCGTTCGACGCGGTGGCCGGCGCCGGCGCGGCGCGGCCGTACACGGCGCTGGCGCTGCAGACGATCTCCCGGCACTTCCGGTCGCTGCGCGACGCCATCGGCTTGCAGGTGCAGTCCCTGCGGCGGAGCCTGGGCGAGAAGGACACCTCGGCGCAGGGCGGCGGGCTGTCCCGGCTCCGCTACATCGACCAGCAGCTGCGGCAGCAGCGCGCCATGCAGCAGTTCGGCATGATGCAGCAGCCGCAGCACGCGTGGCGCCCGCAGCGCGGCCTCCCGGAGTCCGCCGTCTCCGTGCTCCGCGCATGGCTCTTCGAGCATTTCCTCCACCCGTAAGTCCGTAACAACCTGGCTACTACACCTAGCTTATTAGCTTCTTCCTGCTGTACGTACGTGTGTGTGTGTGTAACCATGCAGTGCTTCACTACAATTATATTAATGCTGAATCGATCGATGGCACAGGTACCCAAAGGATTCTGAGAAGTTGATGCTCGCTAGGCAGACGGGCTTGTCCAGGGGCCAGGTGAGACATACATGAACTCGATCTATGCTATATGAGCTGCTTTACAATGATCGGAGAGGTATCCAGAAATAAATTAAATAAAAAAGGATAATTGTGATAATCTTGTTTAATTGGGAACTATTTGTGGGAAGATTTATAGGCAAAAATTATGGAGGGAATCATAGACCAAGCGCCGAAGGAGGAGAAACAAAGACGGTGAAAAAACACATTTTTTCGCCACGAGAAATTACCCTTATGCCCTTTTTTAAATTTTGAAAAAAATATTAAATCAATAGTGGGTCCCACAAATTTGGTACCTCTGGGTACCTCCGGGTACCTCTATTTAGGTAGCTTTGGGTACTTCTTTTGTTTCCACCATCCGATTTCTCGAAATGGGTGGCTCTAATTAATCCCAATCATTGTAAAATTTCTCATGCTATATACTATGCTCTCGTTCTACATATATACTTCAAGAAAGAAAATCCATCGTCCTAATTACTAATTAAGCTGCGTGTAGGTGTCGAATTGGTTCATCAACGCTCGTGTTCGTCTGTGGAAGCCGATGATCGAGGAGATGTACAGGGAGGAATTCGGGGCGGAGTTGGAGTCGCACTCATCGTCGGAGAACAACAAGGGCAATAAGGACGAGGCGGGGTTATCTTCGGAGGACCACGACGAGTTCCAGAGCCCGTCGAGCGCCGCGAAGCACGGCGGCGCGGCAGCTGGCCACCTGATGAGCACGTTCAAGTCGGAGGCGATCGGCGGCATGGACGCCGGCGGCCAGCTGCCCGGCCGGGATCTTTTCAGGCGGATGTATCACCTCGATGTATCTAACTGAAAAATTAATAAAGTATCCCTTTTCAAAAAAAAAAGATAATGCAATCAGATATTGTATCGATAAATAAATAAATTTGATGTGACCTATGCTTCTTGACCATTGAAGCCTGACAGTGACACCCACATATATATTATTTTTGTTATAGCTTGTCATAAATCACACGAAGCAACTGTTGTCACTAAAAATAAAATTTCGGATATTTCCTATGCTTTGGATGCGGCACATTCGCTGAAAACTATGAACAGTCACAATCTTGAGAAACACACTATGTATCTTTTAATTTTTGGGCTGGAAAGAACATAATTCCTTGGCTACCAATTACATACGCTATACTAATTCACCGATTTTTCGCTGAATCCCGTCTCTTCGAGGTTGGCCCACATGTCAGTGGCTCCACCTAGAGCAGATGAATGGAAGGTGTTGGCCGGTCAAATTCATGATTGGAGGGGACCAACAAGACATTTGTCCTTGCACATCACTACCACATGCCCAATTTCAAAAGCAAGTGCTGCCACCAAACTGAAATAAAGGAGGCATTAGTTATGTGGTGTTAGGGGCACCCTATGCACTTTTAACCAGAAACGAAACGAAACGAAAAGGAGATTTGGGCGTGCAATGCAGCACACATCTGGTGCTACATTTTCGTTGTTGCACTTCGTCCTGTGAGACGTCAGCGTCGTCTCCCTGTGCACTTGCTCAGGAGCATATCTGATGATGCGTGATCAGTTGGGAGATTGGGAGGTTCAGAAGGCAAAGAGGGTTTAGGTCCACCAACTAGTGGTTACAAGACTAATACAGCTTAACAGATGCCATCACCTACTCTAGCGATTGGCCTCCCAGAAATCAAGACCTTGGGAGTGAATCACCTGAAAATGGCAACTTGGGGACTTTTTCGGGTAAAAACACACCAAGCAAGTGAACTAGGCAACTAGCTCGGTTCTTCTGCTGAAAGGGCAGTACTGAAAGTGAAATCACATCAGTATTCCCAAGAAGCGTAAAAATTAAGAAATTAAACTGTTTTTGTTTTCCTTCTGTTATTACTAGTGCAGAAAACTAAGCTGATCCACTGATGGTTACCTAATCGCACACGGGGAAAAATTACATGGTATTAATATTTCCTTATGAATTGTATCAATGGGCAAAGCCTTTTGGACATGCATTTTTTCTAATATAAAAAAACAAAATCCCAGAAGTCCTGACACTTACCAAAGAAGGAGGCGATCGAGCACAACCATAGATGATAAGATGTTTCGGTAGCGGAACGGGCTAATCGTCGACGGCCGAGATAGAGCATTAATTGAGTGAAAGAAATTGCAATTTCTTGCACTCAATCTCAGCCGTCCGATTTCCTACTTCCCGAGCGTGCAGCAGCATGTGAACAATTTTAATCGACCCACGAAGTCGAAACCTATGTAAGAAAATGATGGAGAGAAAGAGATAGAGAGGAATAAGCGAGAGGAAACAAACAAAAATGGTGGTGGGGTTTCTTTAGGATTTTTAGGAGATAGTGTTAGGCAACCCTTATTGGTGGCAGGAGTATATTATTGCTCAAGGTAGGAGGAGTGAGAGGTTAGAACAACTCAAGTCTAGAGAGGGAACCAAAAGGGAAAGATAACAAAAAGAATAGGCACAGCTCTCTTCATCTTATTCCAGTCTTCTCTCATCTTGCTGATTCCTTCTTTGAATCCTCTGGATCAGCTCTGTCCCCTTGTTGGGTGGTTTCTGTTGTAGCCAAGAACTCTTGCTCTTGCTTGGTCTCAAGTTCAGTTTCTTGAAGAGGCATAGCCTTATATTTTCAAGTTCGAATTATTCTTTGCACTTAATTTGTCTGTGAACAACACATGACAGATGAATTTTTTGGTTTGTACTTTCTACTTCTTGCTTGTTGAGCTTTCAATTTTTAGTTAGCTCCTTGTGTTTGGTGGTGGGTGCACCAGCTGAATAGGCTGGTTCTTGTTTGGCTTGTTCCTGAAGTAGTAGTCATGGTTCTTTGAAATCGGACTGAATTTCTCTTGGGTTAGTTCGTGACTCGAAATGTCTAGCTGTGTGCAGAAATTCGGGACTTTTTTCCTCTCATATATCCACTAAACAGGAATGGTGCTTTTGCTCAAATTAGGTGCTGCGCCTTCATGAAAACGACTGAAAGGCTTCGATTGCTTTCTATATGCAGGTATTTCGAAAGCCTTGTTGGGAACCATGCTGGAGGAAGTGCAGTCATCTGAACTCTGAAGCTTATCGTCCCAGGACCCAGGTAGATAGATGCCTAGCTTGAATCCTGTTGGATTCACTCTCTCGTTTTGGTCCTGATTTACTTCACTTACCTTCGCTCGCCCAATAGACGAGTCTACCGAATTCACTATCTTTTTCTTTTAGGTCCAAGTGCATGCAGCAAAGCAGAATTTCTGATGGTTTGAAATCTTTGTTTTTTTTTTCTCTCTCTCTCTTGCAGACAGCCGGATCCTATTTTGAAGCCAAACGCAGTATATTTGCAGCTTCCATAACACTAATCCGATGACAAAATCAATCACTATCTCCCGTCATCAGTGAGTTGATCTATCATCTGGTCTCGTGTTCTGCTTCTGAAGACGATGGCCACATTCTTCTCCGCTTCCGCCGACCATAGGGACCTCGCCGGCGGCGGCGACATGTCGTTCCACCACTACACCACGTCGAACCCGTACTCGGATTCACCAACCGGCGGCGGTCTGATGCCTTTCCCCGCCACCATCGTGTCTGAAGGCCACGTGGCGCACGCCGACGGCAGGGACGACGAGCCGGCCTCGTTCGTGAACGCGAGGGACGGGCCGGCGAGCAGCGCCGAGATGGGCCTGCAGACGCAGCTGCTCATGGCGAGCGCGTCGGCGGCGGCGCAGCACCAGGGCCTGTCGCTAAGCCTCGGCACGCAAGGCGTGCCGGTGTCTCTTTACCAGTACCACCGGCAGGCCGGCTTGGGCGGCGCCGCCGCCTTGCTCAGCCCGAGCCAGTGCCAGACGACGGCGGCGGCGGCGAGCAGGAACGCGCAGAGCATCTACATCCAGAACTCCAAGTACCTCAGGGCCGCGAGGGAGCTGCTGGACGAGGTCGTCAATGTCCGGGACGCGATCAAGCGCAAGGCGGCGGAGAAGAGCCAGAGCAAGGACTCCGGCGAGGGCAAGGCGGACGCCGAGAAGAGCGAGGAGAATAAGGCCGCCGACGAGCACGAGGGGAACTCCTCCGCCGCCGAGCTGACGCCGTCGGAGAGGCAGGACCTTCAGAACAAAGTGTCGGCGCTCATGGCACTGCTGGATCAGGTAAACAAACTGTCCATTTTTTTTCTTTTTATCACCGAGTTCATTCATGGTTAATTAGTAGGTACGTGGTGCATGCTGTTCGTTTGGTGACAAACCCGCGTAGTTTGTTTGTTGGGACAAGATCACAAGAACGAACTTGATATACTCCGTATGTAATAAATGGATGGTATAATTTTAGGTTGACCGGAAGTACAGGCACTACCGGCAGCAGATGCAGATGGTGATGTCGTCGTTCGACGCGGTGGCCGGCGGCGGCGCGGCGCGGCCGTACACGGCGCTGGCGCTGCAGACGATCTCCCGGCACTTCCGGTCGCTGCGGGACGCCATCGGCGTGCAGGTGCAGTCCCTGCGGCGGAGCCTGGGCGAGAAGGACGCCTCGGCGCAGGGCGGCGGCGGGCTGTCCCGGCTCCGGTACATCGACCAGCAGCTGCGGCAGCAGCGCGCCATGCAGCAGTTCGGCATGATGCAGCAGCCGCAGCACGCATGGCGCCCGCAGCGCGGCCTCCCGGAGTCCGCCGTCTCCGTGCTCCGCGCATGGCTCTTCGAGCATTTCCTCCACCCGTAAGTCCGTAACAACCTGGCTACTACACCTAGCTTATTAGCTTCTTCCTGCTGTACGTACGTGTGTGTGTGTGTAACCATGCAGTGCTTCACTACAATTATATTAATGCTGAATCGATCGATGGCACAGGTACCCAAAGGATTCTGAGAAGTTGATGCTCGCTAGGCAGACAGGCTTGTCCAGGGGCCAGGTGAGACATATATGAACTCGATCGATGCCATATATATATATATATATACAATGCTCTCGTTCTACATATACAGTATACTTCAAGAAAGAATTCCACATCCATCGTCCTAATAATTACTGAGCTGCGTACGTGTAGGTGTCGAACTGGTTCATCAACGCTCGTGTTCGTCTGTGGAAGCCGATGATCGAGGAGATGTACAGGGAGGAATTCGGGGCGGAGTTGGAGTCGCACTCATCGTCGGAGAACAACAAGGGAAATAAGGACGAGGCGGGGATATCTTCCGAGGACCACGACGAGTTCCAGAGCCCGTCGAGCGCCGCGAAGCACGGCGGCGCGGCAGCTGGCCACCTGATGAGCACGTTCAAGTCGGAGGCGATCGGCGGCATGGACGCCGGCGGCCTGCCCGGCCTCGGCGGCGCCATCGGCACGTACGCGACCAGCCTCAACCTCGGCAACGGCGGCGGCGGCAGCAGCCTCCTGCAGGACGCGCTGGCGGCGCACCACCACGGCGACGCGAGGTTCGTGGCGTACGGCGACATGGCCGGCCTCGGCGGCTACGACGGCGGCAGCGTGTCGCTGACGCTGGGCCTCCAGCACTGCAACGACGCCGGCGCCGCCGTGCCGGCCGAGCAGCAGGGCCTCCTGTACGGCAACGCCGGGGACTTCGACTTCATGAACGGCTCCGAGGACAGGCAGCGGTTCGGCTCATCGCAGCTGCTGCACGATTTTGTCGTGTGAGCGGCTGGGGATCGGAATAATGGCGGACGGCGTCAGAAGCCTGGGATGGCCGGCCGGCGCCGCCGCACAGGTATACGGTGGTCACAGTTCGGTTCATTAATACACTGTTCAATTAAGTCTATAAGCATATATATACATATACTGGTGTGGTAAGTGAGGTAGTAGTGGAGAAGGGGTTATTACAAATTGTATATGATGAAGGTGTGGTAAGGGTAGGGTGCTGTAAAGGGTATTAGGATTGGTATTTTTGGTAGCTTGAAGATTCGTGTACTGATGATTCAAGTCCAGATATGATGTGTTGTTGGTCCAATTAGACATCAGACTGTATTTGGACATTTCTAGAGACAAATGTTTCATGTTTTATATTGTATGCCAATCGTTCAGTTCAACTCTAACAGCAATGCAGAAACAGTAATATGTTCTATGGCTTGTGTAATGGTTTGCATGGCTCTTGGTATAAGCACATGATTTGAGCTTCTGATCATGCCATCTAATTTGAGACAGGTATATGCCTGCCAAGCTGTGTGTGCTCCTGGAACTGGAAGGCTGCTGGAGCAGCCGAGCAGGCCAGCAAAGTTTGAATATTCAGAAATTTAGAATGGATGTACGTGAATTTTCAGAATCATATATGTATTTTCTTTCCACATTTGACCTACTTAGGCAGATGCACGATGCATATGAATGCCCCCCATACATCTGATTTTATATGCAAGCATAGAATCATGTTATTATTCAGACATGCAGGCACAAACGTTCAGAGGTAAAATATTATATGCAAATTTTGTTGTTCTCAGTCAGGACAGCAAGGCAACGGGTTGGCAGTCTAATATTCTGACTTGATGATGTGGTATTTTCCACAACCTTGTTGACCTCACTCAGAAGAACAAAAAGCTGCGTCTCTATTCTCCAAAAGAGGCGAACATACTAAAGACTTTTGAGGACAAAGACAAGTTTTGAATGGCCAAGTAAGCGATCATCGACTAACAGTACATAATGGCTGACCATTTCTTCATCACCTCTTGTCACTGTGTTGGGGATAGAACCAATATTGGAGTCCAATGCGACTCCGTCTCTCGCCGACAGCGAGTTTATGCTTCTTCATCACCTCTTGTCTCACTCTTTGGCCAACAGCAGGACCAGGGTCATCACTCCTCGATGGGATAGCTACTCCCCACTTCCTTTGCAATTTTTTTGCTTGGTTTAGGCCAAAGTTTACCCTGCCAACAGCCACCTATATTTGGCCGGACTTTCCAAAGATGTGGACACTAGTAGTTAATAAAAGTTCCTACAAATTGTTTGCAACGCTCTAGAGTGACTGCTTGTCTACCGACAACCCAATGCCGAGTTCATTTTTTGAGTTGCCCCTCAATTTTGCAGCAAATCGATGGAACATTCAGAAAGCATGCAAACACATTAGCTGGTCTCTTGCCATCCACCACTCGCTCCTGTAAGATACATATAGGTACGTAGTACACAACAAAGGCATACGGATATCCTATTCAGATTTCAGAGCACGCACCTGAGATGTCAAGGTACTTCTCACATTTGGACTTGCGCTTGATCATCTTGAGCACCTCCACGCCGGTGAAAGACGACAGCAGTGTAGAATGCATCATCACCGTCACGCCGGCGCCGGGGATTCCGTCAGTCCTCTGCTGAAACCCTATTCCTCGCCACGATCGTACAAGGCGAAACCTCTCTAGGCCGTAGACACCTGTTCAATACGAGCCGTGAGTCTGCGATCCAACGGCTCCCATCGACCGGCAGTCAAACCATATGGCCGCCTCAACATGGGCCGCCGATTGTGACTGACAGCCCACAATAAGCCCAGGAGGGGGTCGACCGCGATCCAGTTACGCCGAAGCTCCTCCTGCCCGGCGGTCTGACGACAGGCCCGGCCCGGGCCCGTTCGTTACTGGCTATTTTTCCTTCCTGCATCCATCAGAACATCACTGGGCATGCTTTGGAATTACATACAGATGCTTTGATCATGAACTAGGTTTCATTTATCTGTTATGTATTCTGATAGGCCTTTTTAACTGCCATGAACAGTTTGGTAGTGCCATGAACTGGTGGTGTGGTTTTAGGTGGTTGATAACAACCCTTACGGCCTTACTCCAAAGTTCTTTCCAGGTGTTATCTTGTTTGTGCATAGGGCATTATTTCCAACTCTCATTCCATTGAGATTTAGATATATTATTCCAATAGGATGTTTTAAGAGATTTAGATATATTATTCCAATGAAATGTTTTAATCGTTTAGCACCCCCAACATAACCTACATCTAAATCTCTTAAAACATCCTATTGGAATAATATATCTAAATCTCAATGGAATATTTTTTAATTGATTGGACATACTCTATCCAATGGAATGTTTTTAATCTTTTAAATATATTTTCTATTTTTCTATATCTAGATCTAAATTTTAGAGAAAATAAAAATATTTTCACTAGTTTTAAATTTTTTTATTTAGATTTCTTGCGCCCAATCCATCTCTAAAGTTTTGTCAGAATCTTTAGAAGTTTAGGGATATTTTTCGTGGTTTGATAATCTCATTAAGTATTTATAAGATTTATTTTTAGTTGGAAATGATAAAACCGCCATTGAAAACCACTTATAAATCGTGTAGGGGGGTAAAGTAAACGGTTTAAAAAGTTGAGGGGTTGATTTGACCGGTTTTCGAGTCCAGGGAGGAATCGCTTCTGGGCCACGGCAGTAAACTGGGCCGAGCTGATTTAGCCGTGGGAAAAGTCCATTTTACAACCTTCAACTATAACAGCGGTCCGATTTTCAACCTTGAACTACAAAACCGGATAACAAAGGCCATCCAACTATCAAAACCGTGCAAATTTAGACCTTAGGGTGGTTTCAAAGGTGGTTTTGTATTTTATAAAAATTAAAAATATTTAAATTTAAACTAAAAAATTCATAAGTAATTCATTTTAAGTCAAAAAAATACAAAACTGGTATCAAAAGTTTTCTAAAAATGTAACCTATCCATTGTCACTATATTTGTTAGTTAATCGGATCCATTTTTTATATCCATAGTATTTGGTTGCTTATAATTATGCCTATTATTTTTGAATAATTAATATTTAAATAGAGCAATAATAGATATGTTATATTTTTAGAAATTTTTTGATACTGGTTTCATATTTTTCTGATTTAAGATGAATTAGTTTTGATTTTTTTTAGAAATAATTGGATTTTTTTAATTTTTTACAAAATACAAAACCACCTTTGAAACCACCCTAAGGGCTAAATTTGCACGGTTTTGATAGTTGGATGTCCTTTGTTATCCGGTTTTGTAGTTCAAGGCTGAAAATCGGACTGTTGTCATAGTTAAAGGTTGTAAATTGGATTTTTCCCTTTAGCCGTTCACCAGCCCACGCGACACTCCCGTTCGCTTCCCTCGCTTCTGGGCCACGGCAGTAAACTGGGCCGAGCTGATTTAGCCGTTCACCAGCCCACGCGACGCTCCCGCTCGCTTCCTCTGGCTCGGATCCCGCCGCTCGTTCTTGATCTGACGGCTCCCCTGACCTCAGGGGGTGGACGGTAAATGAAATACCGACCGCCCCCTGTTTCCCGCTGGACTGATGAGTGATGAGCATCGCTGCGGTGACGGAACCCGGCCGTCCTGCCGCGGGCGCTTCAGGGTCCTTGCATTCCGAGCTATGCGCCTCAAGCGGCTCCGGCTGGCATTGCCGCGACGCGCAGCACGCAGACGGAGACGACGGTGGCGCGTCCGTCTGCTGTACGTACATGCTGTGCGCTTGCCATGGCCCCGCCCCCGCCCCCGCCGCGCCGTCCGGCGCGTTCGTTCTCTCCAGCAGGCAAACGCCGCCTTATCTGTCCCCGCGAAGGGAGGTCAGGCTGGATCGCCGTCGCGGATCATCGGCGGCTTGCAAGTTGCAACCAAGGAATCGGGTACGCCTCCGCGCCGGCCTCTCTCACTCACCCTCCGGGATCTCGGCCTGCTTCTCGGCCCGGCTCGATTGGCGGCGGAGCGATGGCGCGCGTGTATATCAGCCGTCCGACTGACTGACAAGCGTTGAGGCCTAGCCCCTCACAGTACCCGAAACAGCAACTCTGTTCAGCAAACTGGATAGAGCACAAATATGATTTCAAAAGACAAGATACTGACATATTAGGCCAGTCTCAATGGCCATTTCAGAGGTGTGTCATGCACATTTAATGAGGTGACACATCAGCCAAAAGAGAACTTTTGCATGAAATGGGGAGGAGAGAGAAGAAAATCGGTTCGCCATGGTAAAACGACCCAGCGTTGTTACCTAGGCCTCGGTAACGCGGTGAAACGGCTATTGAGGGGGATTTCGTTTCACCATGGTCATAACAGCCTAATGCAATTAGTTGCTTTTGTTTTGGAAACTGTGTGAATGAAATGCTTCATTGTAAAGGTTTGTTTCATTCATTGTTTCATCTCGCTATACATGATGTGGCGTATGAGAAACAGTGTAGCAAAACGCCTCATTGAGACTGGCACAAATATGTCAAGATGGCAGCACAGAAATATATATCTATGTATCCATAATTTTTTCAGACAGCAGAATCAGTATGTCGATAAATTCATCGTCACATTTCAGGGTCACGCGAGATGCCAACCAAAAGAAGTGCTTCTTACATTCACGACTTGCGAGTGTCAACACTTAACACTATACTACGAGATACCTGCGCAACTTTATACAATACACCGCACCGGATTCGCCAAACACTGCAAAGAAGCATTAAAACAACTTGCTTCACGGTCCTTTCCTAGCCCGTTTCGCTACTAATGTTCAGTACCTAGACTACTCAGCTGTACTGTAAAGTCACTCGTCACTCTGTCAGCACCAAAGTTATGCACTCACCTGCAAAACAAAGTGACGGATGAATGTAATCATCATTTTGTTAAACCTTCTACCAAGGGATAGAAGAAAAAAGTCTAAGAAGATCTATTGAGATGTACCTCTTGAACAGCGATTTGATGTCCTCTTGTAGTGCAGTGCTTTCAAGAAACATGTCCCTGCAGCCTGAAACATCAACCTTGGCGAGCTCAAAATCCTCAGTGTTGCAAAGCTCATCCCACTCAAACCACAGCTTCGACACTCGCTCTTTATTGAAGGCAGTGTGGTGATCCTCTTCCTCCGATGAGCCAGCAGCAATGAGGCGGTAACAGTACACCATTTTAGACTGCCCTGGTCTGATACCTCCGAACATGCCAATGCAACTGACATGCCCATCCAAAGATCATCCAGCTCATCAACCGGGTTGTCTTTCTCATGATGATTAGTCTCATTATGCCTTGATGGAACCAAAGAAGACTTTAGCTTCAGGTGAGTTGTTGAATCTCTCAATTACTTGCTCTCGCTGCTCTTGGGTTAAACCACCATCCATCAGGAAAGTGTTAACTCCTGGTTTCCATCCTTTCATTTTGGTGAACAGAGTTTCCAGGAAATCAAGAGAGCGCACATACTGGCTGAACACAAGTACCTTCTCTCCTGCAGCTTCTGAAAGAGACAACAGATTGTATATGAACTTGGCCTTCACCCCATCATTGATGTCAATTCTGTGTACGATTGAATTCATCTTCCTTTTGCTGATGTTCCTATTTTTCTTATCAACATTCTTTACATCCTTTAAGCATGGATGAAGAGAAACAGCATTGCATTTTGCGTGTGCTTCAAATCTTTTCAATCCTACCAAACCCTTGATGATATCTTCCTGTTTGGTACTCATATTTAGCAAAACCGTGAAATCCACAAGTCCAGGTAGCTCCTTCAAGATCTCACCTTGGTAATAGTGGAGTATATCCTCGGTTAGCCCGCGTAGATTACGGATAATCATCAGTCTCATTGTTTTCGAATCCTTCTGAAGGTTCTCCTCAATCAATTCATAGAAAACCTTTTCAGAGATGGTTTTTGATCGCACACTCTTCCCTAACATATCCACCTTAGTTAATATACGCTTCATGATCACACGGGATCTCTGCATCTTCAAGAATCTGGGTCGTACAAGGTTCAAAATATTGAAAACCTCACTTACGTGGTTCTGAAACAAGGTTCCTGAGAGCACCACTTTTCGAGGAGTTTGGATAGTTTCAAGTGCACTGAGCAGGTCTGTTTGGTCGTTCCTCGAGGTGTGGCCTTCATCTAGAATTACAAGACTAGGGACCCTCAGCAACTTCTCTCTGCACATTACTGTTTCTCTATCAGAAGAGTCATCAGAAATTATGTGTGCAAATTGCAGATATCCAAGCAGCAATATGCTTCTGTTTTCTTCCCACAATTTCAAAATTTTACACTGCTCAGACCGGCTTTTAGCTTTGGAGGAGTAAAAGTCATACAAAGGAATGTTCTCAACTTGCCAGCGGAGAAATTCACTTTTCCATGTTCCCAAGATACTCTTTGGAAGCATAATCAATGGCCTCCCAGCAGGGTACCTGGCCAGAAAGCTGTGGACAAAACTGATCAGCAGAAAGGTCTTTCCAGAACCAGGTGCATGTGCTAGAATACACCCTCCTGGGTTGTTCTCATCTGCCAGATTCTTGATCAAGAAGTTGAAACCTTCCACTTGATGAGGTTTCATCTGTTGTGAATGTTGAGGGTGGATTGACAGAGCATCAGGGACCACATTGAGATTAGTACCTAAAGGATTCTCAGTTGCATCTGGATCACTAGAGTTTCTGTGTTTTGCTGGGTATGTTCTGTATGACTGCTTGCGCTGATGCATGCAAGAGAAGAAAAAAAAGATGAGAAGTGGGATCCACTAACTCACAAAATGGACCAAGGAAAACTAGTGATTCAAGAAAAAAGAAATAAGTGCATTAGCTGCTAAAATAAACAAGTTTTGCAATTGGGAAATTGAAAAGGACCTGATATCAGAAAGGACTTCTAAGTTTTGTCTATGTTTTGCTTTCATACAGGAATACATTCAAACATAGTTTTGGAATGGCGTGAAAATATTTGTTTGATCAATAATTACAGCCTACAAATGACAAAACTGCCAAGGTATGCCAAATTGTGAGCATATGAGCAAACACTGGCAAAACTGCATAGTAGTAGCAGTATCTGGTAAATTACATGAAAAAAAATATTTTTTAGGGAATGTACTTTGAGAAACTGTTTAAGTGAATTGGTTCATTAGAAATAAAAACAGCTCCATTTTTTCTATTCCAAGTGATGCCATGAAATCATGTTAACTTATGTAATTTCTGTACAGATTGATAGACCCGTAAAATTTCAAATAACTTCAGCAACAGAGTAAAAGTTGATGCTTCATAAAATAGGACATGACCAAGATAACTACTAAAAAATATTAATTATTGCACTCAACATTAACCGTAATGATGTGATTGGTAGGAAGCCAAGATTAAAAAAATATAAGAAAATGATAATGAGATTTTTCATCAATTAAACTAATTTGGACTAGAATTTTTGTACCCTTTTCCATGAAGGCTCAAAAATATTCTCAATGCGCTGCTGGATCAGACCGCAAATACGGCACACAATGCCCAGTTCATCTTTCAACAGGAAGTCATGGTTACATGCATCGGCTGTTTCCTCGCAGTTACTTTCAGATGGAACTATACTCCGATTAACTTGATTGACCTGCTGAAGTAAATGATGTTTAGGCTCAAGTCACAGGAAAAAAATAATTAATGGCAAATCACAGACTAATAAAAAAGTAAAGGATACTGTTAAAAATAGCCTTTAATTATTTGCAAATAGCCACAAAATTTGCAATACAACTAGTCAGTTTATCATGGTGCTAGGTAAGACTGTACTAAAGGGATTCATCTAATAAGAATAAATTCCTAAATTGTGGGCATGAAAACCTTCACAGGTGGATATCAAATTACAATTAAACAATTCACTAAGAAAATTGTGAAGCTAGGTAAACTGAGGTTGGTTCCCCGAGTCCTAGTTGATATAGTTATAAAAAATTGAGTGATTTCATATTTGAGTACCTCCGAACATGCCAATGCAACTGACATGCCCATCCAAAGATCATCCAGCTCATCAACCGGGTTGTCTTTCTCATGATGATTAGTCTCATTGCCATGTGGTTCATTTGGTACAATTTCACAAGATACCTTGTAGGAACCAACATACTTCTCTATGGTTTTTCCGATCTTTCCTTTCTCTTCAAGATCATTCTGTTCAAATGCAAAAGGATCACCATTATTGGCTAGAGATGTCTATATATATCAGCCTATAAACTTCACCTTAAAGAATTGATGCCACATCATGCAGGTTATGAACAAGTTTTAAATTTTCGAGATTGATTATTATATGAAGATGATGAAAGTAAACAATGACTCTTTGGGTCTCCATATAGGTTAATCAGGAATATATTCTATATGGATCTATCAGATAAAAAAGATATAACAACTTTACAGAAGAGACAATATTCAGTTGCTTTAAGCAACACACCACAGTCTTACGAATATATGCATTACTCGGTCAATGAGCAATGGCTACTTAGGTAGTATAATGATCCAGTTGTTAGACAGAAAACGAATTCTCAATGTTTATTTCTAGCTCTCTAATTTATTGTAAACCATAGTGATTAACGCATCACTGTTAGTAGCCAAGTATATTTATGAAGAAAAAGCACACACCTTAGTATCAGTGTTTATGTTTCCACGTCCTAGCTTGATCAATGGTTGCCGCTCTGAAGCACTGTGGCTATCAAATAGAATAATCTTTTTGGTTTTGAAACAGAATAACAAGTTAGTAATGGATGCATTGAACACAATTTAATTTACTAAATACTACAACATGTATATCTATTTGTTGATTATGCAAATTACGAATGCTCAGTAACCTACAACTTCGATTTTGTGTATAAACAAATAGCATGTGACAAGCTAAACGCACCTTAGCAGAACCATTGGCGGTGTCCATGCCATCCTTCGCTTGCTTAAAGAAACCCTGTGGTTCAGTACTGCTATTGCAATTATCCAACAGGATGATCTCCTGATGTCCGGCAGGCTGCTCAAGCAGCGGTTGATTTTGGATATAATTAGCATAGCTATTAGAAGATGAATTCTCATCTCCAAAGGATTTAACCCTGTCCTTGTCATCAGAATCAACTGCTGAGACTGTTGAACCAGTCCCAATGTTGGCAACATTAGTTTGGGTATGACATTCAGCATTGTCTTCATTTGCATCCAAGTTGATAACATTATCTGAACAACAACTGCTCCCAATTTGTCCAAAGTCATTAAGTGCCGCATCTGATGATTTGGGCAATGGACTAGCATAGAGCTGTTGGATAGGCACTTGCTGCAGCCTTTCTATGATGCCAATAAGTTCACGTCGTTTGATGTTGATCGCTTTCGGATCTTTGGTGACAGTCATAGTCGTCAATTCATTGAATTGCTCAAGAAACTGAAGACGAAGGCGCCTATTATGAAGGAATATGTCTGACTGGGATTGGGTCCCTAGTGAGCTAGTGGGCTCATTGCCAAGTTTCGGCCTTTTTTGGCGAGCAGGATCCATCCTTCAGAGAAATAGAAAGAACCATCAAATGCACATACTGCAGGTATCTTAAACATTATACACCAAAAATGCCATATGTTAATATGTTATACTATGGTGCCACCCACCTTGATATTTAAATAATTGTCTCTTAAATTCATGGTGACAGGGAAACTAGGAACATTCTGTGACTAATTATATGATCATTGTCAAAAGTGTCAAAAATACCGGGCAAAAGAAATGTCCATGCCACTAGTAATGAATCGGGTAGAAAATTTTAGGAACCAATGATTTATGCATTTCAGCTCTCACCCGGCTTTTCTAATTTACAAAGGAAACCTGACTCGTGGAAGGCGTGGATTTACACCCAGACTAGCAGGTTGCAGTTATGTTCAGCTTGAATTTGAATCTCCCTATCTTCTTCTAAGCATTATTCCTCTTTTCGTTTTCGGGGTAATATGTCCTATCCGCCCTCACAAACCAAGAAGAATAAATAGTATTTCCCAGAAAACAATACCACTAGGAATCAAAAGTTGAGAGGCAATCAGGCAAATGCAAACACCTCAACCCCAGAAGTGGGATGACCTATAGCATTCTTTGCTTGGTAAGATAAACCAACCCTAACCAATTCGATTGCATCCTCGAAAAGGGGAGCTGCTGGACTACTCGCGTGGCTGTGGTAGGATTTTCTATCGAATCCACCTCGCATGCCGTGGAGACGGGGAAGACGACGGTGAGGGATCCGCCGGGCCGTCGGCGGATGCTCCCGGCGGACCTGCCTTGCCGATCCACTACGCCGGGACTTGGCCGCCATGCCCCGATCCGCAATCTCGGGAGCCTTGGCTCTAATGGAGAAAAACCTCCAGGGAGAAAAACCACCAGATGGGCCTTGCCGACCCGGCCGGCTAGCAGGATCGGACAGGTGGTAGCGGCCGCCACGGAACACTACGGCCGACGGCGAGGAAGCAAGGTAAAGCGCAGGGTAACACGGGGAGACGTTGAGTGGTTAGTTTCGCAAAGAAAGCGAGCCAAGCGACCATTTCATTACTGGAAACTATTAATCTTGGTGCCCTTTTTCTCAACACCTACCTAAAAAAAATGAGTTCAATTCGATCATGAAACAAAAGACCCTCCAGAACAAGACACAAGATCGCACAAGCTTGCAATTTCACAGAAAAAATGATACACGATCTCCATTGCACATAACAACATGCGGATACAGAAATGCTATGGACAAAATGGTACATCATTTGGAGATGAGATGAACCTGATTACCCGAATGATTGATTGATTGATCGAGGGAGAAGAGTAGAGGCGCTCGATGAGACGCGACAAGGGAAGGGGAGAGTTGGGTGAGTGGGTGATCAGGGTGTTTTGTGCCTGATGAGAGAGCTGAGAAAGGTTAAAGAGCTCAAGTGTACGGTACCCAACTTGGGAAAAGTTAAGATGGACATGCCGTGTGTCATTGACAACACTCGTTGGGTAACAAAAGTAGAGAAATGTGCAAGGATCTTAACGGTTTGGCCTCCCAGCTGATGCAATGATCCGAACAACAGGCGTGCGTGTACGAACGAGAGAGAATCAGGCAATCAGCATGTGAAAGGTGATGTATTATCTCGTACAGCATGCTAGAATTAGGGACTATTTTTCAGCCAACAAGACCTGGTTCCCTTCTCATAACAGTGTTCACAACAGCAATTGCAGATCACAAACACATTTTCCAGGGGTAACTTGATGAAGCGTTACAGCAAGACGACGTCACTAAACCGGAAAGAAGAAAAAACAGCAATTTCAGATCACAAACACATTTGCCAGGGGTCACCATGCATAAGCTCTGAGGGGGAAAAAAAACTCAGTTCTCTCTCTTAACATCAGGAAAGTGCAGCTGCTGTGGTTGAACGGTCTGCTGCTGTTGCTGGCGGTGCTGGGACTGAACAGTCTGCTGATGCTGGTGCTGCTGCACGGTGCTGGCACAGCCAGAGCCACCACCCTCTCCATGCCGCTTCTGCTGCTGCTGCCGCTTCATCTCCATTTGCTGCCTCTGCTGGGCAACCTTGTCAAGGTACCAGGCGCGCCACCTCGGGTCCACGGCCTTGTTCCGGTGCATCTCCACGAACCTCTCCTCCAGCTTCTTCCCCCCTTCCTCCAGCGCCTCCCTCCCGATCTCCGCCGCGCGGTCGATGAAGAAGTCGAGCACCACGCCCATGTACTCCCCCCTGGGATGATATGCATGCTCGAGAAATCTTCCCCAATCACGTAACCTACAGCATCCTGATAGACAGCCACTGTGAGAAGGGACAAATGGAAGCTGCATTCAGTTTTCTGGATGAAATGGTCAGTAAAGGTATTGTACCAAATATCATGACCTACAATTCCATTATCAAGGGTTATTGCCGGTCAGGTAACTTGAAAAAGGCGCAGCAGTTTTTGGAAAAGATGAGACAAGAGAACGTATTGCCGGATTTAATCACATTCAACACCCTGATCCATGGTTATGTTAAAGAAGAAAATATGAATGGAGCTTTCAATGTGTTTAACATAATGGTGAAGAAAATGGTACAACCAGATGTTGTCACTGAATCGAAGCCGCGTGCTCTCATCGGAGGTTTGCGTATTCTTGCGGGGCCGGGCAATTACGTAAACCCGAAACGAATACGGGTTTATGGTTTCACTGCGTTTCGAGGCGCCAGCGCCATTCCAAAACGCAAAAGCAGAGCCCGCCCCGAGTCCACCACCACCGCTCGGCGCTCGCCGTCCGCTAATGGCGATCGCCCGTCGCCTCCCTCGCCTTCCCGCGGCCACCGCGGCCGCCAAGCGGTTGGCTGGGACTCTGGCCGTGGACCTCGGAGGAATCGGCGCGAGGCCCTCAACGACGGACCTGGCAGCCGCCGCGACGGCCGCCGCCGCCGCCGGTCGCGCCTCCGAGTGCCAGTCCCTCCTCCTCCGCATGTCGCGCCGCAGCGGCGCCTCCCGCCGCGAGATCGTGTCCTCCCTCCTCGCCTCCTCCTCCTTCCCCACCCCGCAGCCGCAGGTCTTCGACCTCCTCATCCGCACCTACACCCAGTCCCGCAAGCCCCGGGAGGCCTTCGAGGCCTTCCGCCTCCTCCTCGACCACCGCGTCCCCATCCCGGCCTCCGCATCCAACGCCCTCCTCGCCGCGCTCTCCCGGGTCGGGTGGCCTCACCTCGCCGCGGAGGCCTACCGCCTCGTCCTCGCGTCCAACTCGGAGGTAAACGCATACACGCTTAACATCATGGTCCACAACTACTGTAAAACCTTAGAGTTCGATAAGGTTGATGCTGTCATCTCCGAGATGGAGAAGAGATGCGTATTTCCGGATGTGGTTACACATAATGTGATGGTTGATGCCAGATTTCGTGCCGGAGATGTGGATGCAGCAATGGCATTGGTCGATTCGATGGCTAATAAGGGATTGAAGCCTGGGATCGTGACGTACAACTCAGTGTTGAAGGGTTTGTGTAAGCACAGAAGGTTGGATAAAGCAAAGGAGGTGTTCAGGGCAATGGACCAGTCCGGTGTTGCAGCGGATGTTCGGAGTTTCAATATTTTGATTGGGGGATTTTGCAGAGTTGGGGAGGTTGAGGAGGCAGTAAAGTTTTACAAGGAGATGCGGCAGTGTGGTGTAACACCAGACATTGTCAGCTTTAGCTGCTTAATTGGATTGTTCTCAAGGAGGGGGAAGATGGACCATGCAGCAGCATACTTGAGGGAAATGAGGGGGTTTGGTCTGCTGCCTGATGGTGTGATTTACACAATGGTCATAGGTGGGTTTTGTAGGGCTGGGTCAATGTCTGAGGCTCTGAGAGTCAGGGATGAGATGGTTGGTTGTGGATGTCTACCAGATGTGGTAACTTACAATACCCTGTTAAGTGGGCTTTGTAAGCAGCACAGATTGCTTGATGCTGAGGAGCTTTGGAATGAGATGAAGGAGAGAGGGGTTACACCAGATTTATGCACTTTCACAACTTTGATTCATGGGTACTGTAGGCAGGGTAATATAGAGAAAGCATTGCAATTGTTTGACACATTGTTGCACCAGCGCTTGAGGCCAGACATTGTGACATACAATAGTTTGATTGATGGGATGTGCAGAAGAGGTGATCTGGACAAAGCTAATGAGCTATGGGATGATATGCATGCTCGAGAAATCTTCCCCAATCACGTAACCTACAGCATCCTGATAGACAGCCACTGTGAGAAGGGACAAATGGAAGCTGCATTCAGTTTTCTGGATGAAATGGTCAGTAAAGGTATTGTACCAAATATCATGACCTACAATTCCATTATCAAGGGTTATTGCCGGTCAGGTAACGTGAAAAAGGCACAGCAGTTTTTGGAAAAGATGAGACAAGAGAACGTATTGCCGGATTTAATCACATTCAACACCCTGATCCACGGTTATGTTAAAGAAGAAAATATGAACGAAGCTTTCAATGTGTTTAACATAATGGAGAAGGAAATGGTACAACCAGATGTTGTCACCTATAATATGCTCATAAATGGATTTTCTGAACACGGTAATGTGCAAGAAGGTGGCTGGGTTTTCAAGAAAATGGGTGCTAATGGAATTGAACCGGATAGATATACATACATGTCTATGATAAATGGTCATGTTGCAGCTGGGAACACAAAGGAGGCATTTCAGCTTCATGATGAAATGATTCACAGAGGATTTGCTCCTGATGATAAATTTTGAGAAATGCTGGTAATGATTTCTACTTTGACAGTTCCAGTGTCTTCGGAGTTCGGAATTCTTGCCTCTATAGATATTGTGAATTCGAGGTGTTGAAGGTGAGTATGAAAAATTTTAGCATTGAGCCTTGAAACAACATCTAGTTTTGCTTAACCTTTCTGACTACTGTCATAGTGGAATCAACAATGAAAAATAATGTCTGGTATACTTATCTGTGTACAGTCTGACAAACCATGTCCTTCACTGCACAAAGCAAGAAGCTTTGTTATCTGTAAAACTGACATTATCGCTGCAAATAATTCTTTTTCCTTTTTGGCCGTTTTGTTTACCCTTCTACATGGTTTGCGACTTAGTACCATCATATACTAACCCTGATAATTGTCTTAGGAAGTTTTCTCCCATGAAAACATTGTATTGAGGGAGTGTTTTCTTCACCAAAGGTCCAGGAATAGCACAGAAGAAGTATATAAAATCTTCTTAACCTCAGGTACTCTTCTGACCCAACAGACATGTTCCCTCCACATATATCCTACCTTTTTACAAACTCAGCTAGGTTCGCAGGTGCTTCAATTTGCTTACTAGAAATGCTTTCAAAATTATGTTACCAGGAACCTATTTGTCAAAGCCTCTTTATATCTGTTGAACAGTATGCTATCAGTTAATGACATTTCTTTACACATCTGTTGTTATGGTTGCTAAACTCATATGTATGCTTCGATTACTTCCTGGGCAGATCTAGAAAAAGGGGAGAACAATGAAACTCCATTACTTTGTCGAGAGATTAAACAAAGTATGGAAATGTCCGAGCGGTTACTTTGGTGATTCCGAAACGTGGTAAGATTTTAAGAAATAAGAAACATGTCAATTGGTTATGAAGCTACTTGTTTGCACTGAATCATATCTTATCAATTGAACCCTTTGTTAGGAAAATAAAGGATAAAAACGAAATTACTTTCCTTTTCTTTTCCAAATCTAGTGCTGCACTTCTCTGTCACCAATAATTTGTTGCATACTGACCATACACCTTGAAACATTGCTCTGCTTGAAAAGCTGCATCTAAAGATGCTTCTTTAAGTGCAAACAGCAACATCCTCTTCTTGCCCATGAAATTGTGACCATCATGGCAGCATCACTAAATGCAATTTCTGATTATTTCCATGGCTAGGACGATCATAAAAATTACACCTCTTTGTCTCTTTGATTGGGTACGGCAATTGAGTAAGAAAAGCATAATCCCTTTATAAAATTTAGAATTTTGAGTATGTCATGTGAAACTAAGGATGGTAAGAAGATTAAACCATGCAAAACAAAAAGAAATGTGAACAGATTATGTACAGATTTGTCACAGTGCAAAAATGTATGTCATATTAACAGCAAGAATGAACATATTATGTACAAAATGTCATGTGTACAAACATAGACCGGCGATTAATGTTTACATGCAGGCTAATAAAAAACTGCTGCACAAATCGACTGGGGTGTTAAATATATCCACCCCCTTCAGTCTGAGCTCCAGAAGAGCAGCCAAAAGAACATTGAATGAGAAAAAGAATAAAAGAACATTGAATGAGAAAAAGAATAAAAGAACATTGTATAAAAAATTTTCATGCCTTCAAAAATCTTCATGGTGGGCATCTTCCTCCAGGATTGTTGGGATCAAATGTGCAGCCCGAAGCGCCAGGCCTCGAGGATGTCAAGAACGCCGAGCTTCCTGCTTGTGGCCGTGGTTTCCCTGTCAGCATCCTTGAGGCAGCGATGGTGGTGAATTGTGCGCTCAGGACTAGGATGAGAATGAGAATTAAAGGAAGAACTTGTTTTCTTTGGAACAGCATGGATGCCATTCTGGCATCTTCAGAAGTTTTGGGTCGGATGAGATATCCAACAGGATGCAGTACCTCTATATATATGCCTAAGCCCGCGTTTGGTTTCCTTGATGATCACGGTTTCGACGCGTTCAACAGTTCTGCCATGTGGAATATTAACAGGGTTGACCGTTGCAAGAGTCGTCGACTCTCCATGAACAAGTTCACAGAAGGATCTCTCTTCCACAATGTATTTGTCAAGTAAAATAAGATCATTGTCTACTGCCATATAAGTTTTTTCTCGCAAGTTTTTTCTTTTAAAAAGATTTAAGAGCACCAGCGCCAAACTTCTGTATCAGTTCTTTCATCCCTGATTGCGTGCCTCGCAAGGTTCCCTAAACGTCCACCTGATTTCGTCGCAGATTCCGTTTGAGTTCTGGTCAAATTCAGTTGACTGACACCGCGTATCCGCGGCCACGGTGGCGCTAGTTGATGCGGATCACCTTCGTGATTTGAGCTTTACGTGGGTGAGCTCCTCTCTTCTTCTTCCCCTTGCACACACCTTTGAGAAACCACACATACAGCACTTCTTTTTCTTTTTTGATGAGGGCAACCCACACGGATTTCCATTTTTAGCATCCACACACGGATTTCTGAGAAGGCCACATTTAGCCCATAAACTATCGATCCAGATGGGCCCGTTAAGCTTCACAGCCCGGCCCATTCACATTAAAAAAAGAAAGAAACTCCCGCTTCGCTGAACTGGAAATTTCGAAACCTCCCGCCCGTTCTGGCCCTTTCACCCAACCCAACCTGCCGCCGTGCCGCCCGCCCCCCTCTCGCGATGCAGCCCGGCGGCGGCGGCGGCGCGATCCGCGTGCTGAACGTGGCGGAGAAGCCGTCGGTGGCGAAGGCCGTGGCGGAGATCCTGTCGCGCGGATCGATGCAGTCGCGGGCGGGGCGGTCCCAGTACAACCGCGTCTTCGAGTTCAACTACGCCATCAACGGCCGCGCCTGCCGCATGCTCGTCACCTCCGTCACGGGCCACCTCATGGAGCTCGAATTCGAAGACCGATTCCGCCGATGGCACTCCTGCGACCCCGCCGACCTCTTCCATGCCCCCGTCCGTAAGTCCGTGCCCCAGGTACGCCGCTCGCTTTCTCCGTCCCGCCCGAGCATTTCGCCGAACAGCTGTTGGGCGCGTCGCTGCGGCCTGCTTATTTGCTGTTCGTGTTTGATTGGTTGGTGCGTGGGTTCCTACTGGTTGTGATGGTACCTTACAGTCTTAATGTCGACATATATATCCATAATATTCTAGTGCTTCACATTTGCGGATGTGCTGATATGGGAACTCCGTCCAACAGTGGGCGTGCTTGGTGTTTTGCTGTGTACAGTATCATGTGCATGCCACACTAAATGAACTCTGATATGTG
>OAMR01000269.1:796213-817398 GCA_900205405.1 Echinochloa crus-galli | reverse complement strand
GCAATATATGCAGTAGTGTATAATTCATTTCAATATGTATGGTGTTGCACAATATTTGCTGATAACAACATATTTATGGTTCAGTTGCTTGATTTTAGTTATAGAATGGCGATGCTCTCCAACATTTTGTACCCTATTTAATCGAATGCAAAACTAATTTGAACTATCAAAACCATGCAGTTTGTTCCGACAACTTTAACACTTGATTCTGGAGTGACTCGGCCACCCCCTCTTCTTGCTGAAGCTGATCTTCTTAGTTGTATGGATAAAGTACTAAAAAATTCTTCTTTTAACCTATGATATTGTTTTCTTTGGCATATCCGGAATTGCTGGATTGCGCCACTTATTGAATCTATGTATGCAGATTTTGACTCCCTTTTCTCTATTTCCAGGCAGGAATTGGCACTGATGCAACCATGCATGATCACATAAAGAAGTTGCTTGACCGTTGTTATGCGACGAAAGATGAAAACACACGTTTCTCCCCAACAAATCTTGTATGCCGAGACTACCCCTTGATAGCCTATTATACATTTGAATGTAGATTTCACGTAACTATCCTATGTTATCTTGTTTTTCTTTCAATGATATGTCTCTACAATGGAATGTTTATTTCTTTAAAATATGTTATGCTAAAAAAAGAGTAAACACAGATGTAACTCTGAATTTGACTGGATATTCTGTACCATATATCCATATTACATGCATATGTGCCAAGTTAAATCCACTGATTTTGTGTGGAAAGTACTCTTATCGTCATGTAGGTTTTGTTATATTTGATGTCTGCAACCAACTTATACATTTTTTCTTATGTATGTAAGAGATGCATACTTTTCATGCTATACTTGGATGTTTTATCCAGTTCAGGTAAACCATTTATGGCATTTACTCTGATTTTCCCCCTTTTTTCTTGTTTGTTTAGCTTCAGATATTTCTCATTCCTGATAAACCACTTTAGTGCCAATTTGTTTACTAACAGTGGGCTCTTGGCCTACGGCTGAGAATGAGATTACGCTTTCTCCAATGTAATAAAGTTGAATTCTTTCAGTTATCTTGATGATGAGTAGTGTGGCCAACTATTTTAGTGCATTTGTCTTCTTGAAATATAACCTGTGTTTTTTATTGAAACAAACCTATGATTCTTTGGCAAAATGCAGGGTGAGGCGTTGGTGATGGGTTATGATGAAATGGGGTGAGTTGAGATTTAAACAGTTAAACTGCTCCAGTTACTGAATCTATACTGTATCGGATGACATCCGATTCCGCCGATGGCACTCCTGCGACCCCGCCGACCTCTTCCATGCCCCCGTCCGTAAGTCCGTGCCCCAGGTACGCCGCTCGCTTTCTCCGTCCCGCCCGAGCATTTCGCCGAACAGCTGTTGGGCGCGTCGCTGCGGCCTGCTTATTTGCTGTTCGTGTTTGATTGGTTGGTGCGTGGGTTCCTACTGGTTGTGATGGTACCTTACAGTCTTAGCGTCGACATATATATCCATAATATTGTAGTGCTTCACATTTGCGGATGTGCTGATATGGGAAGTCCGTCCAACAGTGGGCGTGCTTGGTGTTTTGCTGTGTACAGTATCATGTGCATGCCACACTAAATGAACTCTGATATGTGGAGTCGCTGTCCTATTAGGAAGGGGACACAGAATGCTAAACTTTTGATTGCAGGCATAGCATGATAGTCGCATTAAACTGCAGATCTGCCCATTTGGAAGAGTCAATCATCAAGTCTTTGTTTAAACATGCTACATAGATATCAAAGCTTATTTGATGCAATCATTTGACACACATGCCCTGCAGGGTTTTAAACCTCAAATGATATATTCATAACTCAGAACAACTACATTGCATGCAGACAAATATAAAAGCTAAAAAGGAGAGACACAACTAGACATCATTTAAGGGCATAGTCAGCCATCTTAATATAGCTGAGATCTATTCAAGAATTTGTTTATAGATTGAATCGTGGCATGCCATGATGTTAGTGTAACTTCATGGTCTATCTGCAGCTGGGATTTATTCATGAATTTGTTCCTTCAAAATGCAGGACAAGCAGGCCATAAAACAAACTTTGGAGGAAGAGGCTAGGAGGTGCCAGTGGCTGGTGCTTTGGCTGGATTGTGATAGAGAGGGTGAAAACATAGCATATGAAGTGATCGAGGTTTGTACAGGTGCCAACAGTTACCTTAACATTTGGAGGGCCCGCTTCTCAGCTTTGATTGACAGGTATTGGTTTCTATGAATGGTCTCTTTCCCTCTAGTGCAAGGATGTCATACCCATGATGCTGTGTTTATTCATCTAAAAACATAATGAAACTGCAGGGAAATACATGAATCTGTGCAACATCTTGGCAGACCGAACAGACTCTTTGCAGATGCTGTGGATGCAAGACAGGTGAGTTCGCACTAATTTTAAATGTTGTTGTTCATATATCATGGCACTTGAGATACAAGTTAAGCTATCAACCAATTTAAAAAGCTCTGGTACTTTATCTGATTGAGCTCCATGATGAACTTTTCCTGTATGTTTCCTCTAATACTGACAGCTTTGTAATAAATCAAAGATCTAAAGCAGCAGATTTGCTAGTATATTTTCTCTGCCTATGTTATTTGTGTCAAACGGATGGACATTTTCCTCTTTATTCTTACTTTCAAGCTCAGATAAGTAATAAGAAACTTTGCACAGGAAATTGACCTTCGCATTGGTGCTTCCTTCACAAGGTTTCAAACAATGCTGTTAAAAGATGCATTTGTAATTGATGTCACTGGGGATGACAGGAATTTAGTTCTGAGCTATGGTCCTTGTCAGGTACCACATAAAAGCTACCACATGTACGCTCATTCTTTATTTTGTCTAAAGTTTCTCTTCATTGCAGTTTCCAACCCTAGGATTCATTGTTGAGCGTTTCTGGGAGATTCAAGCTCATGAACCTGAAGAGTTCTGGACGATAAATTGTACGCATACTTCAGATGAAGGCACTGCATCTTTTGGTTGGATGTAAGATGCCCTTTAGAAGCTCTTCTGATATTTTCATTATGGAAGTCATGTGACATGTTTTGTTCCTGGCAGACGTGGTCATTTGTTTGATTACCCATCCGCTGTCACACTCTATGAAATGTGTGTGGAAGAACCAATGGCAACAGTAAGCGCCTTCTGATCTTTCTTGTTAATACCAGTAGCTAGAAATTCAAATAATCCTGAACCAAGAGTACCATTTTTAACAATGAATCAGCGGTACCACTTTTCAGTTTCATTTTGTTCACTGCAGGTTCAAAATGTTAGGAATCAAGAGAAATATAAATACCCCCCATATCCACTAAGTACAGTGGAGCTTCAGAAACGTGCTTCTAGGTACTTCAGAATGAGTTCAGAGCACACAATGAAGGTCTCAAAAATCTCGTCTTATTGGTTTATTTTTCCTTGCCAGTTCCAATATTTAATTATGGGCATACCTCAGTAGCTTGATTATTTGGTTACTTTGTTTGCTGGTCTCCTCCCTTTCAATTCCAGGTGGCTGAAGAACTTTATCAAGCTGGATTCATTAGTTATCCAAGGACAGAAACTGATAACTTCTCTCCAAACACTGACCTTCATGTCAGTATGGGATTTTACTCATGTGACTTGTTTTGACATTCTTCCCTTTCGTTTCTTTTGATGATTTTGATTGCATCTTTTTTTGTTGAAGCCTATAATTTTGCAAGACAATTGACATAGTTAACAATACGGCAATACTAATTTATTTGAGAAGTGACAAGAAACATGTCTTGTTAACATGTCCTCACGACATGTTTCCTATCTGTTGTTCCCATTGATGGGAATGCAAACCCCTGTTCATCCTCATTCCATTATGTCCAAGGATTATTAGGCATATCATCAATGAAATCACACTGAGAAAATTGTAAAAATGCATTCCGCACAATCTGCGTCATACACAATCGTAAAATTGCATTCTACACAATCTCTTTCAGTGGTTATATTGTTACTTACTATTATTTATTTATTTAGTTAGTTTTCTTGAAGCTTCACTCTTTCTTGCTATATCTTTTCGCCTCTTTAATGTTTGGCTCCCTTTGACCTAGGCAATTGTACGTGAACAAGTGGAGCATCCAGTATGGGGAGCATATGCTCACCGACTTCTAGCTCCTGAAGCAAGACTTTGGAGAAACCCCAGCAATGGTGGTCATGATGACAAGGCACACCCTCCTATTCATCCAACTAAATTTTCAAGAGGTGAAAATAACTGGAGCCAAGACCACACTGTATGTATCGCTACTAAACAGCTGAGAAATCAAATTTGTTTTTAACTGTTCTTTATAGAGGTCCCTATACAAGTGTAATAAAGTTTTGTATATCTCATTTCTGCCATCCAGAGATTATATGAGCTCGTTGTTCGCCATTTCCTTGCATGTTGCTCTCAACCAGCTGTTGGAGCTGAAACAACTGTGGCAATTGACATAGCCGGTGAACCGTTCAATGCATCAGGGCGTGTTGTACTTGCTGTGAGTATCTTGTTTTGCCATATGTATTCAGTTTATCTGGTGCTGCATGTTCTAGAGTTCTGTTTAAAGGTTACTTGTGCCAGTCTGATAAATTTATAGAGTAAGAGTAGGTTAAAGTATGTAATCAGTGAGAACATGTGCTTAACGCATTGGTAGGGAAGCAGTTGTGCAACCTGCAGGTGGGGAGTTCGACTCCCCGTTCTCACAAAAAATGTCCACTCCCTGTGCTATTTTCATAGAAATGTGTGGTCCACTGGCAGTTACAGTGTGATATGGAGCTGCAGGCGTGTCCTCACTGTCAGTGGCACGTCCTGAGATAGAAGGGATTTGTTGAAGAAAAAACTTCTATCTTTCCGTCCATGCCTCGGGGGAGGTCTTACCCCCCAGGGGAGTTTTTAAAGTACGTAGTCAGTAAGGACTAATGGGGCTAGTTTGTACAGAGATGTAACGTTAGCAGATTTTCTTCATGTGAAACTGCACTCTATGGCCTGAATAGCTGTTTCTTTTTTTTTTCTCTCTCAAATATAATAGTTGTTTCTGTATGAGCATGAAGCTGGGAAACCCCTTTAAGATTATATTTTTGCCCAATTTTCACACACAAAACGAAAACAGAAATGAAAATGGGGAACTTGTATAAAGTGTCAATGGGACAACTAACATGTTTTTCCTCTTGTTAGTTTTATCCACCCAAAAATAGTTCTAGTGACAAAAAATTGGCACTTTAGCTTTGTTTTTCAAAGTGCCTTCATATGAATATACATGAGAACAGCTTTTACCATAATCTGCTGTGGAGAGAAAAAGAGTCGAACTTCAATCATGGCAATCATGCTGTGTCAATTTTTGAATGGTCTCAGTATCAGTAATAAATGTATGATAGATAACTGTTGCATCCTGATATTTGTTAGTGCTCATTAATCTGTATTGGGCAAGTTCATTAGTAAATCAGTCATCTCTTGATACAGGAGAAACCCTTGTGTTCAAGGAACCTCAGCTAGCTGTATTTTCACCACAATTCCTATAGATAATAAGATGCTTCCATTATCTGTTTCACCTGGATCTGTTTATTTCTCTTTTAAAGAAAACACTTTCTTCTTCTGTAGAAAAATTATTTGGATGTTTATCGCTTTGACTCATGGGGTGGCACATTACTTCCAACATACAACATTGGACAGCAGGTTTGCTGTAACCATATTTCGCACTCTACATTTTTTTTGGTTAAGCTATTTATCCTGCTAGATTCTATTGTACCATCATGTAATTGGTTAACAAAAACTGGTTAAAGACTGCAGAGTAAATTCATATTTTGAATTAAAAATATGGTCCTTTCTGTATGTTAATATTATTGTTGATGTTTATCTGAACACATGCAATATATGCAGTAGTGTATAATTCATTTCAATATGTATGGTGTTGCACAATATTTGCTGATAACAACATATTTATGGTTCAGTTGCTTGATTTTAGTTATAGAATGGCGATGCTCTCCAACATTTTGTACCCTATTTAATCGAATGCAAAACTAATTTGAACTATCAAAACCATGCAGTTTGTTCCGACAACTTTAACACTTGATTCTGGAGTGACTCGGCCACCCCCTCTTCTTGCTGAAGCTGATCTTCTTAGTTGTATGGATAAAGTACTAAAAAATTCTTCTTTTAACCTATGATATTGTTTTCTTTGGCATATCCGGAATTGCTGGATTGCGCCACTTATTGAATCTATGTATGCAGATTTTGACTCCCTTTTCTCTATTTCCAGGCAGGAATTGGCACTGATGCAACCATGCATGATCACATAAAGAAGTTGCTTGACCGTTGTTATGCGACGAAAGATGAAAACACACGTTTCTCCCCAACAAATCTTGTATGCCGAGACTACCCCTTGATAGCCTATTATACATTTGAATGTAGATTTCACGTAACTATCCTATGTTATCTTGTTTTTCTTTCAATGATATGTCTCTACAATGGAATGTCTATTTCTTTAAAATATATTATGCTAAAAAAGAGTAAACACAGATGTAAATCTGAATTTGACTGGATATTCTGTACCATATATCCATATTACATGCATATGTGCCAAGTTAAATCCACTGATTTTGTGTGGAAAGTACTCTTATCGTCATGTAGGTTTTGTTATATTTGATGTCTGAAACCAACTTTTACATTTTTTCTTATGTATGTAAGAGATGCATACTTTTCATGCTATACTTGGATGTTTTATCCAGTTCAGGTAAACCATTAATGGCATTTACTCTGATTTTTCCCCCTTTTTTCTTGTTTGTTTAGCTTCAGATATTTCTCATTCCTGATAAGCCACTTTAGTGCCAATTTGTTTACTAACAGTGGGCTCTGGGCCTACGGCTGAGAATGAGATTACGCTTTCTCCAATGTAATAAAGTTGAATTCTTTCAGTTATCTTGATGATGAGTAGTGTGGCCAACTATTTTAGTGCATTGGTCTTCTTGAAATATAACCTCCGTTTTTTAATGAAACAAACCTCTGAAAATCTTTGGCAAAATGCAGGGTGAGGCATTGGTGATGGGTTATGATGAAATGGGGTGAGTTGAGATTTAAACAGTTAAACTGCTCCAGTTACTGAATCTATACTGTATCGGATGACATGATTGCTAGCTCAAACCCTGCTTTATAGGTATGAGCTTTGGAAGCCTTATTTAAGATCAATGATGGAAGCTGATATGAAATCAGTAAGCACAGGTACAAAGAGTAAAGCAGAAGTACTCGAGAGTTGTTTGCAGCAGATGAAGGCTTGTTTTCTTGATGTAAGTTGTTAATTTCTTGTTCTCCATGATACATCTAAAACATACTGTAATATTAAAACCATAAAAAAGAAGAAAAGCAACAGTGTTCTCACTTTTTTACCAGCTACAATTCTGAATTTATGTACCCTATTTTGATTGCATGATGGTCACTGGTTCAACGCAGGCAAGGGTGAACAAAGTGAAGCTCCTTGATGCAATGGGGACATTCTTTGCAAGGTGTTTGGTTGGACACATAAGTCATTTTTAACATTTTATTATGGTTCCCTAGCTTGAATTTGCCTTTTCTTTTGTAGATCTAACAGGCCTATAAATGAGACACAAAATCCGGTAGAGGTTGTGAGACCGTGTGCTGCATGCAACGAATCTGAAATGGTGATGAAGAAAAGGCCAGTAAGTTGCCTACCTATGACTCGCTTCTTTGTTTATTTTTGTAGGGAGATTGGCTGTCACCCTTACCATGGCTGAGACTTGTTTCTTTTCTCCCAGAATGGTGAATATATGGTCGGGTGCCGAAGTTATCCACAAGTGAGTAATGTGATCTTTTGATAGATCTAAATTATTTTATCATGCCGGAAAATGGGCACAATCACTGACACAATATTTGAACTTCATTAATGATTTTGTTATCAATTATGTTGTTTAATTTTCAGTGTAGAAACGTGGTATGGCTCCCAGGATCTCTTTCAGAAGCGGCTGTAACTAACCAAGTTTGTCCTATCTGTGCACCAGGTCATCTTCAGAGTCCCACTTGTGATATAGCATCAGGAGCCTTACTCGTGTTGATTTTTGTTTAGTTTGTTCATTTGCCTTTTCCATTAAATGGTTTGACACTCATCACATTTGCAGGTCCGGTTTATAAGATTCAATTTAAGTTCCGTCGGAGGGATATTCCACCAAATTTTGATGTCGATCACCTAGGTAAACTATCCTAAAAGGATGGTCCATACACAGTTTAATTATTACCTTTTCTTTTATGGCCAGAGACTTAATGGTTTTCTATGCTTTGCGGTTTTATTTGGGAGTACTGTCATAAACTTAGAAAACCATTGTGTTTACTCTATCTGTGTGCATATGGCCATTTCTATGATAGGCTGTGTTGGTGGATGCGATGATATACTAAAAGAGCTTATGGAGCTAAGTAGGTTTGGAAGTCGTAGCCACACTGCAACACCAGGTATGTGATTCCTGTCCCTCTTCTCTGATTCATATGTGGCTTCATTTTTTTTATTGCTCTAAATGAGATGTACTTGTTTTATTGATCCTACCTCATCTTTCTTCAGTCTCCACGTTCTGCTACTAAAAGAATTGGTGTAACTTTCATTCTAAAATATTATTTTAATTTTATGACCATATTACCTCACAGCAAGAGGACTGACTCCGAATGGTGCGAGGCAGGGGCCTCCAAGGCAGGATTTACATACGAATTTTCGTCCATCAGGCCAACTTAACAATGAGAACCTATCGGTCACGCATTCTCAAGGTTTCCGTTCAACACATACCCAAAACCCAAGTAATGCATCAGGTATCTGGCTATCTGTGGTACTTATTCCACAGCAATATGCATATAGCTGCTACCTTATCCCGATTATATCCAGATGCAGGTCAAGTGCTGTGCTCTTCATGTGGAGAACCTTGCATATCACGAATTGCTAACACAGAGGCTAACAGGGGGAGGAAGTTCTATAAATGTCAAGATCCTGGCTGTGGTTTCTTCAAGTACGTGCCTTTCTCGACTCTTTTATCTTGCAAATATTACATTACCATGTGCATATTCATCTTATAGACTTGTACAACAGAAAATAGAATTAGTTCACCTATATATTTACTCTGTGCTATGTGGATAGCATATCATTACGGTTGCAGCAGGTTCGACTAGGGTGTCATATATATGTACATATATAAACAACTTGTTTTGGATTTTCAACAGGAGAGTGAAAACATTTGTCTTTTATATTTTGCTTATATTAAGCCGTTGGTTTCATATTTTTTGAAGGAAAAAAAAAACCTTTCGTGCTAGTAACCTTTCTTTGTTGATCACGCCATGGTCATGGAAGATTCCTATCTTGCATGTGTTGCCTGACCCCAAGGGCGCGGCGGCCGGAGGGGCAGAGGCCGTAACGCTGATGGCGGGACGTTCGTTTCAGCGACGGGCGACCCCGTGTCCGGCTGCTGCTTTACCTGCGGCGATCCTTCTCACTTTGCCAACGCCTGCCCGAACCGGAGATAGCTATCAACAACTTGCTCGCTGCTATGCGTGTACAGAGACTGGCAGCCTTCGCCAAACGCTGAACCCTTCAGATGATTCTCCTGCATACTCGTCGCAGTATACGGGAGGTATTTATCAATCGTAGTCGTAGTAGACAACTAAACAAATTGCAACTATTACTATACAGGGGCTTGGAAAAAAGTCAGGGAAATGGATAAGTAGAGATCCAGAACTGGACTAGTAGTAAGCAGGCTTGGTCATGGCCCTGGCCAGCGGGGAAGGCTTCTTGGCCCATGTATATACTAAGCATTGCACGTTGGGCCATCTTAAGGCTTCTCCGTCCTGACGCCTCGGCTGACCTCGCCGTCGAGATCTCCGGCCGTCTTCTCTCCCTGGACGTGGTCGAGTACCACCGCTTCGGCGCCGTCGCCGAGTTCCCCGGCCGCTATCTCCCCGCACTAAGGCTTGACACCAGCACGTGCAAGGGGCCGGCGGCATCACAATTGCCGGAGGAAATAAAGGTGCTTGCTCAAACTTGACGTTGAAAAATGCCATGACCCGAGTGATTTTGTGCGACGATCAAATGATGGTACCTTCAAAAAGCTCATGTGGTGAGATGGGACGTCCTTGTAAAGCTCTTCTGAACACTTGCGATCCTCATTGCTCCTTCGGAATTGTATCGTCCGGCCACTGGAGTTTGAGATTTCCTCTAGTCAAAAGTTGAGCGGAAAAACAGGATCAAAGGTATCACTTTTTCCTCGCACTGTTACGATCATACCAACTGTTCGTTCTTGTCAAGTCACAATCGCATGACTAGTACATCACTACTACATGCTATGTTTAACTACTACTACGATATGTCTACTGTGCGTCGCATCATTATGACAACCCTACCGATAACACAGATGACTATAGGAGCTCTTTGAAATGCATGAATAACATAAATGTAAGATTGGAATGTCATGACACTTTTAAAATATAGCTCTTGGTCAGATTTTTTGTGGTGAATATAGGCTATAAAAAATGTCAAAATGACTGTATAGATGCAACACATAAAAACACAGGAATATATGACATAAAAAGGAAATCAAAACATCAGGTTAGTTAGACACTGTTTATTTCCCCCATAGAAAGCTCATTGTGTGGATTAGTCAATTTTCTAGAACTTCAAACGAATCTTGATGTAGTAATCCTTTTGTTCAAATGCGCTCACATCAACTTTCTAATATTAGAAGGCAGGTGAACAACATCCCACTCACAACATATATGCATACACACACAAATGCAAGAAAATGAGACACCAAGTCAATTCTAGAGATGGAAGCACTGAGCTAGCTAGATTGCTTATTCCTTTTTGAGAAGTTTTTTATACAGTTACTGAAAAGGTACTAGGAGGTACTCCTTATCACAACAATATAACTAGTTTGGTACACCTAGATACTAAAATATGGTGCCGTGAAGGTATCAAATTCATGTTATAAATTTGGGGCCTTTTCAATAATAGAAAAAAAATCCTTTCTGATTATTAAGTTACACACTAGTATATGAAATTTATGATAAGTTTTAGGCGGATAAGTTTTGTTATTCCGATCTGGAGTCTAAGCTCGCTGGAGGTAATAAATGGAATAAACATGATTGGCTTTTGCATTAGTAGGTGCTCGGGTTCCACCGCACCTAACGGGTGTCGGCAACGGGCATGGCTTTGCAGAGATGCTTCAGTTGCCACACATGAAAAATCTTGGAAGCGACATTTCCATGATCGGAAAGATTCGTAACGAGGACGACACCAACCCAAGCTAAACTTGGTGATCATCATTGCCCACGTCCTCCTAGTAAAGTTCTCAGCAAGAAATATATATGCTCACTCATTTCGTCTGCATGTTACTGTAAGCTTCTGCTCTTATATACTCTATTCATACCAAAAATATAGCAAGTTTCTTATAAATTAAATACTTTAATTTTAACTATAAATAACAAAAAGATCATAAAGATTGACCGTTGACAGATCCAGAAACAAACTATAGTATCATGAAACTGCTTTATATTTTAAATAAATTATTTTGAGAAATAATTTTAGCCAAAGATAAAAAGTTTGATTTAGTACAAATCTAAATGTATGTAGCTATATTTTGAGATGGAGAAAGCAATTATGTATGAAAGAGACTTCAAATAGGCTTAGATTTCCAGTTATAAATTCTGAAAACTTTTAAAGAGTTGTATTAGGAAAAATCCTCAAACTTGAGCAAGAATGAACTAGGAAATTAGAGGCCAAACGACTAATAAGTAATAAGCAGGCCAGTGAAGTATCGTTGAAAATTCAAATTTACTACAAACCAACGAAATTTGTAACATTAAGTGACGGCATGCAGTCTGACACCACACCACATCTCGCAAGCCGAGATGATTTATATACTATTACATGAATCAAGGAAACGCTTACCGTCTTAACGAAGGAGGAATTTGTGGTGGTGCTGCTCTCCAGCTAGCATCAGGAGAGTTCAATTCAGACCATACAGTAGGGAGTTGAATCATCCTTGACAAGCAGGTCATCGTCGTCCCCGGCGATCCGGAGAAGGAAGAGTTGGGGGGAATGAAGCCTGGTCCGAAACCATCCACCATGTTGCGATGCTCCATGGATCCGCGGTGTTAGGTCTCCGACCAGACAACATTCCCCTCAACTGCCATAAATGAAATAGATCGGCGAGAGCAATCAAGCTTGTGTTCATGTAGATTCAGGAGTATACTAGCACTGTCTGTGTTTGTTTGTGGAGAGAGAGAGAGAGAGAGAGAGAGAGAGAGAGAGAGTTCATGGAGTTATATATGCACGATTAAGACAAGAGAGAGAAGCATGCAGGGAAGCTTGTTATCACCCCGGCAAGGTCGGTGCGTACTTTCCACAGCCTTATTGCAGATTGATATACGAGATGCTTCTTTCTCTGTCGTCGCTTTCACACCACATCTTGCCAGAAGAACAGATACAAACCGTACGTCCTAAATCAGCACGCTGATCACGATCTTCTAGTTCAAGTCAAACTAGCTCACCCCTCATAACGTATATAGCCATGCATCCCAGCATGAACACGTCAGAGCTATGATGAGTTGATGACTAGCTCTACTTCCTGATAAACATCATTTGCCTCTATTAGGATAGTCTGACGACAACAGACAGTCTACAGCTCATGTAATTTTGTTCTTTTTTGAGAGTAAGTCGTGTAATTGTGTTGTTGGCAGAAGTAATGCAGATTAAGACGAAACGTCGTCTGAAGAAAAAAGGTTTGGCCTTTGTTTCTCTGAGGACCAAGGCCTGCTGCGACGCTGCATGGTACATGATTTTATTCCCAAGCAAAGGATTTCTTTTGCTTTGCATGCACGTACTGCGTCGACGCGCTGGCTTGATTGCATCGCATGGCCTTGCCTGCCCAGTTGTTTTGATTCCAAGCTTAGCGTTTAAGAAACTTGCCTGCAGCAAAGAGAGCTTTTCTTCTCGTGGGGCTGTGAAAGACAGAGCAAACAGGTGGTGGGGATGCTGTGAAAAGAGAGATGAAACAACCTGTGGTGCTCATCCTTACCGTACCCTTCAACTAATTACCTGCAAACTTGTCCTTCTTTTTTTATCGTTCTCCACAAGAAGATGGCCGTGTGAATGATGGAGTAGCAATGCCAGGCTCTGGCTGGCTGCCTGGCTCTGTATGACAGGGACTCATGGGAGAGTTCTTGATTTCGTAAGGCAGGAGGAATTTTCACTGGAAGGTTGAGGAGGAAGGCAAGAACATATTTACATGTGCTAGCTAGATTATGTATGGGGCTATGGGCTCTAGATTCTCCTAATCACCTTTAGGACCTTATATGAACAGCAGTTACCTGGGCGAGCCATACCTTTTGCATTCATAGTTGAAATGCATGCACCGTTTATTTTCTAAAATATAAATTAAAAATATATTATTTATATCAGGCCATACCATTTTTAGCAAAATCCTTGAAAATGTGTTCCTGTGACCCTTTTGCTACCAAGCAGGCAGGTTCGGAATAAACTTGAGCCAACTATATGCACCTTGGAATAAACACATAGAACCAATTTTACTTCATTTCAATAAAGTGTATCACCATGCTGTCGATATAGATCAACATTTTCAGCAAATGATTTGAAGGAACATACAGGTCTTTTATCACCACTACTGTGTCGATTTGATCTCCAGTGCGCATCCTTTTGCCTTCTTTCTTCGGCTTTTAGTGGTCGTCTTCCCCATTGTAACGGGAGGCCATGCTTAAATCTCTCAACCTCACCTCACATGCAAAGGCTAGAGAGAGAAATGCGGGGTTTAGAGAGGAGACGGCGGACACCTGTTCCCTCTCTCTCCTCCCGAATCCTGCACCGAGAGAGAGGGAGCCATTTTGCCCCCGCTTTGCAACCAGAAACAATTTTTCCCCAATTTCTCGGGATTTTTTCCCCACACTTCTGGACTTTTTGGTCGATCCCAGTGTATCGCTTTCGTTCTTTGCCTTATGTTACCAAATCAGTGATTAGGGAAACGTAGCTACTTGATCGAAGATCTTCAGCGCTGGTATGTTCCTAAATGCATTCCCCTTTGAATCTGAACAATCTAGAGCGGATTTGAAACCCTAAATGTTACATTTATGCAACTATTTTGCAGGAAAGATAGGATCTTGTGATCCATTGGTGAAAAACTGAAAGTATTGTGTTCTCACGATCTATTTGTATGAACATTTGCACGCTATTTAGAACAACCTGGTAATTGCCACTTCTTCTGCATTGGTGAAGTTTGTGAGGATAATTACAGCCTCTTCCCTCCTGCCGCATTGGTGGAGTTCTGGGAAGTTTTCATATTTTGGGATCACAGATTGGCATGGGTGACCAAGATTCTAACACAGATCGTTCGTCATCAACAATGTGGTGTCATTTTAGTACCTTTGTGCCGCACTGATGGGAACAGCATAGGAAAGATAAGATTTCGCAGCAACCTACATGCGAATTGGGGGCGCGTTGAGCTTTCCATGGCTGCGCAAGCTCGTGCAAGGCCGCGGAACTTTTTGCGGCAATTCTGGCCCGTGCTTCGCCATGCCATCAGCGAGTGCTGCCTGATCATAATGCTCGTTGCGACCGCCTTGCTGTCATATATGGCCACAAGGTTCGCACGCATGTGCAGCCTCCGGTCACCATGTATGCTGTGCTCGAGATTGGATCGGTTTCTACATGGCAAGGCCTGGTTCTCTGAAGAACTGGTTTGTGCTGCACACAGGCTGGAAATCTCACGTTTGTCATACTGCCAGAGTCATAACAGACTTGCGCGCTCTGATGATATGTGTGGTAGGTGCCTGCTTTCTTGCACTACCTCGGATGGTAAGCCCGGTAACCTGACAAATGTTAAGGAGAAGGTGAAGTCTCGGTCAAGATCTAGGCACAAGCAGCTCTGTTCTTGTTGTTCAGTGCTGTTCAAGAAGACACGGAATTCACACAGGCTATCTGAGGTTGCAACTAGCAGATTTCCAGGTGATGATATGAGCAAAGAAAGAAGCATAACCATGTCAGGTATTGGGCATTCTTCAGATGACAACTCTGATCACTTGCCTTTTGAAGGTTACAGAAAGCTGAAGGTTGGCCACGATTCTGATTCTGAGATTCATATCTCGGATAGCGATGACGATGAAGGCAATGCAATACTTCATGAAGCTAGAGGAGCCAATGACATCTCGAGTCGTGATGTGCAGCTGCAACCAATGATCTCCAGTGCCAACGGCTTGTCAATACTTCCTTCTGATAATACTGTCGTGACAAAACCCATGCAACAGCTAAATACTTCAAGAGATACTGACAGTCAGTCTAGTGGCACCAAGGTTGCAAAATCTTCGGATCGTGCCATTGGGCATGGTTTGGATGAAATTAACTGGATTCAAATCAATGCACATGCCAGTGACAACGATATCAACACGCAATCGAAGCCTATGCCTGAACAAGTTTGTGCAGAACATCCAAAAGACAAAAGTATGTATGTTATCCAAAACGTTGTCATCCTTATCTAACTTTGAACTATTTTTGAGCATGTCAAATTTGTATTGTTGCTTTTCTTGTTGGTATTGAGGAAGTTGGTGATTCTTTTGAGGGTGTTTCAGGAAGCCCTGGTGAGGAAGCTATGAATGATTTTGCTGCTTCTGCGAATGCTGGAACAAGCTCAGGTGTGGACGCTCATGTCAACCGCAACAACAGCATGAAAAATTCTTCTGGCGGTAGAGGCCACCTTAAATCTCCTCGTTTATCTGAAATAATCTCCGCTAGGGACACCAATTCGAAAACAAATGAAGAAGTTAAGACATTTCTGTCGCAATTGTCTTCTGCGCGAGGCTTTGATGGCCTATTGAATGAGACAACTATTAGCCCCAGAATCAGCACACTGATTGATGAGTACAGACAATATGATGCACCTGGTATGGCACCATTTCTTGAGAGGAACAACTCAAATCTGGAGCCGTTTGATGTGAACGCCACTAGTGAAGATGAAGGTGAGAATTCTATTGAACGCTTGAAGCAGCAGGCTGAGGTTAACAGGAAAAAAATGAGTATGCTTTATAAGGAGCTCGAGGCAGAACGAAGTGCTTCAGCGGTGGCAGCAAGCGAAGCGATGGCTATGATCAACAGGTTGCAAGAGGAAAAGGCAGGAATGCATATGGAAGCACTGCAGTATCTCCGGATGATGGAAGAGCAGGCTGATCATGACCAGGAAGCAATTGAAAAGTTAAATGACTTGCTTACAGAAAGGGAGAAAGAACTACTTGATCTGGAAGCTGAACTTGAGAGTTATCGGAGCAGGCTTCATGATGAGCCATTTGATGTTGGAAATTTCAGTGCTACTGATGGAGCTATGGCATTTGGAGTCCTTGATGGTTCAGATTTCATGAGGCATACCATGTTTGATTTTGAAGATGAAAAGGTGAAGATTTTGGATTCCTTACAAAGATTGGAAGAAACACTCGGCATGTCTTCCACTGATAGATTTGATTTAGGTGGCACAAACAATACTCTACAGAATGGGCCATTGAGAGAGCACCTAGTGAGCAGCTGCCAATATCTACAGAACTCAGACATGGGGACTTCCCAATTGCCTCGGGAACATTTGATTACTGAATCAGTTTCTTCTCAACAAAACGATGAAAATCAATCTGTTGAGAACTATCATAATTTTCCTTCATGTTCCCACTTAGATGATGCAAAAAACTGTTCTATGACAAGCGTTAAACATGACATTTCTCTCCTGAATACTAGATTCAAGGCACTTGAAGCAGATCAGAATTTTCTCAAGCAAATACTAAGTTCTCTAAATTGTAGCAGTGATGGCGTGCAATATATCCAGGAGATTACAAGCCATTTGAGAGAGCTGAGAAGAATCATGGCTGAACAAACAGACATGACAGTACTATGAGCTTGGTCATCCTGAAGGTAACTGTTTGTAGTTTACCTGTTATTTCTCTCTCTAATACAATGAAACACAGTTCTCCTGCATTTTCAAAAAAAAAAGTTTACCTTTTATTAATGAACGACTAGTTTGAATGCTCATCATTAAGTAGCACCTTCAGAATCATTGATTTTACAGAGGATACATCTTCACCAGATTTGACATGTAGGTGCATCTTTTAGTCACATGCTGCATCATTTTATACACCCAGAATTATTTGGTTACTTCTGTTTTCTTTTCAATCTACAGTTGTAACTCTCATCGTGTTATCAAATCACGTTTTCCAATCTAAGCATTTTTATCCAACCTCTTCTTTCAGTTTCTGCCGTTGAGCTGCTACTGTTAGTGGACCATGCTGCAAACTTCATGGTTGAACCATGCTCCAGCTCGGGGATGTGACAAATGGCAGTGACAGAGGATCATCCAGATGGGATTTTCCTGGACATGGGAGCGCAGATCACACACGCCTTTGAACTTGTTGAATGCGATTTCAAATTTCTTAGTTGCCAGCAATGTCTAGGCATAGTTAACCAGATACCTCTTGTACATTGTCATCTGCTGGTGGTGGTGGTGGTTGTTTGTTAGGAACTAGTTCTTCAGTGTAATTAAAATTTCCAGGCCTTGGTGAGATCAGTTCAGTTAGGAAAGAAGCTGTTCATCATGGGCTCATGGCAGATGAGTTCACCCCTACACCTGTGATGATAATTAGACCAAAATAGACACGGTACTGTAGCAATCATGTCGACGATTGACGTAGGTTTCTTTTCTTTTTGGGTAAAAAAATGATGAACAGCTCAAAAGCACGTTTACATTTGCAAAACTATAGGCTGGGGCAGGGCGAGCGCAGCGTAGAGACGGAAAGCAACCAGACCGCGTCCAAGCACAGTGAAGAGCGAGTAGCCGGCCGCTGCTCTCCGGTTCAACCAACACAAACCCGCTCCACTGATGCCCAGCATTGATTTCTTCAAAGCGAGGCCATCCAATGATTTAACTCTTTCTAAACACGCAAAAAAAGTTTTTCTGAAACAGGCAATTTAAACACGCAAAAGACCATGTGCGGCTCTAATCCTAAAAATGAAAAACATAAAATTCTCAAGGACACCAATTTAGTGCCAGAGCAATAGTAAAACAGAGCCTAAGGGCAGGTACATTGGTATCGTCTGATAGACGGTCTCATGCAGCGACACGTAATCTTGAGACGGCGTATCAGACAACCTATACAATAGGTTGTTGTTTTAGTTGTCTCATAGTAATACAAAATCCCTTAATTTATGGAAAAACAAAGAAATATGATTGGTTGCATGGCAACAAAACTCGTCAATGGTGAGGGAGTTGTCTCATGGTCCTAAAATTTAGCCCATGAGACGGTTGTTTCGCAAAGCAACGACCTCATTCTCTCACCTCGCTCTCTCTCCTCCACATCATCACAAATCCTACGTGGCTCTGCATGAGACGACCTATGAGATAGTTTAAGTGTAGCAATGTACCTGCCCTAAAGAGTGATAGAACTATCCGGGTATCACAACAGTCAGAAGGAACAACTCAGGAGCCAGGGAGACACTTGTAATGCCAAATCACGTTCAGGTTAGAACAAAACTTCAGATGTTACCATCATTCCATGCGAGGCAGCTGTACAGCTAACAATAGCTTCACAAACCACATTCTTCTCAACAAATAGCTTTACCTCCAACTATCAAACATCACCTGGAAACAGCGTGATGGTGGGGTAAAAGAAGAATCTATATGAATGACAAAATGAATACAGCCATCTAATATTCAGCATGAATTCAAGCCTGGACAGCGCTTCGCTCTGACACAGCTTCAAACATAGGCAGAAGATCAGAAACCACGTCGCAAACAGGAACATGCACAAGGTGCTCACTGAACCCATTGACGGCTGTCGTAGACAGAACTGTGACCTCAGGACAGAAAGAGCTTCCTTCAATCAGCTCACTCCATGCTGTGTCTTCTTCATTGAGATTGGCTTCCCTCAAGAGCTGTAATACTTTATCCAGGTGAGCAACATTCCTACCTGCCCCACATCCAGTGGCAGTGGCAGCACCAACTGCATTTGCTAGTGTTAATGTGTTAACCGCCGGCAAGTCATGGAGGAACCCAAAAGCTATAGCAGCAGTAAAGCTATCTCCGCATCCAACCGTGTCCACAACATTAATCTAAAGAAGACAGAGAGCACAGTGAGAATGCGATTGATCAGAAATGTAACCTTGATTAATTTCGGCAAACTTCACAGATGAAGGCCAGTTATCAGTACAATGAGTACCTTGAAAGCAGGTGCACAGGAAACCACATTCTTAGTGATCATGATCGATCCCTTGGAACCCATTTTGATGACAACCTGCTGTGTGCGGATCCCCTTCTTTAGCAACTCTTGTCCAGCCTCAATTGGGTTTTTGACATTAGTTAGAGATTCAGCCTGTCAAACAAATAAGCATCAAAATGAGAAGAAAAAAAAGGAAAGTCAGAATATGCAACAATCATTTACTAGCTGTGTTCCAAATCAGGCCAGGTCAGCAAACCAGAATCTTTTTTAAAAAGCAGAATCTGTGATGTTTTTATCTCACAATTCATTTATAGCTCACTCTGCCTTTCCTAGAGAATCCAGTTAGGTAAAGAAATGATTACAAGAGTGTTGTGCTGGATCTATGATTAATTGATTATACCTCTATAAAAATATAGCATAAACTACTCAAGTAGTACATGGAAATTACAGTTGCATGTATGTCAGCTAACCTCATCTGATGTCAAAAGGAGGACATCACTGAGCCTCAGAGCATGCTCAAGTGCTCTCTGCTCATCCAGGGTACCATTTAAGAGAGATTTTCCACGGGGGCCGGGATCGAAAAACACCTTTGTTCCCGCATCAATTGCGCAATCAATAGAGGATACGATCACATCGGGGGAAAACTCATCAAAAGCATATCGATAACAAAACAGTATTTTGGAGTGTTTAATTGCTGTCCTGATATCTGCTGGGAGTTTATGTATCCAACTGAAAGCTGGCTCTTCACTAAAGTCTGCACGGCTGACATTGCAAAGAAAGCAACACTGATAAATGACCAAGCACATTATACCAGTGAAAAGAAATAAATTAGCTAGCATGAACCCTGATAGCATATTAAAAATATGAAGAATCTTGGTTCCAAAAGAAACAGAGGGCATGAGAACTGTCAGTTCTAACCTGCAAAAACCATGTTTCTGAAATGGGTCTACAAGAACCCAACAAAGAAGTGTTTCATAAGCCTGACGGCATGCAGTAGCATAGGTATTTTCAAGCATCCCAACAACACTAATGCCTTCTGCCTGAAGCACATCGAGAAGAAATTTTCCATATATTTCCTCTCCTACATGCCCCAGCGTGGAACAGCGAAGCCCAAGCCTAGCCGCCGCAAAGGCTAAGTTGCAGTTCCCACCAGCCTCCCAAAATTTCTGTTCCAGGTACAGAATAAAAAATGTTCAGAATATATGACAACCAGGTGTTGCACAATGTGATTCACAGAACATTAGACACAAATTGGCCATAGTGTTATTATATGATATGACGATAAACATATAGTCCAGTTCTCCACATTTCTCCCAAGCAGATAAATCTCTCCAGGAACTAGCAGTAAAAAATATAGCTACTACACTTTTCCTGTTCCATTTCCGGACACCACAATCAACCTCACAAAAATAGACATTGATTACAAGCCTATCCATATTAAGCCATCCACATCTAATTTGTCACTGAAAGTCCCCACCCCTCCCAGTCCGATGCCACATACAGTTAGAGAACAATAACGACGTAAAGTGAAAATAATGTAAGTCTCCCAGTCGACACTGATGAATTTTTGTATCGAAATCAAAAAATTTGAAAGCCAACGCTCAAACATTTCTGCTTCATCAGACTATGTCCTATCTAACGCCAAATCCAAGCAATGAATAGCTCGGCAAGTGGCAACCCTACTTTTTCCTAACAACAACACAACGATTCGGTACGGTGGGGCTGACCTGATCAGGCGGCGAGGCCGCGAGGCGTTCCATGTACGCCTTCCGCTCGTCGCGCGGCGCCGGCGGGAGCTGGGGCACGCTGAGCACGACGTCGACGCAGAGGTTCCCGAGCGTGGCGAGGTCCGTCTCCTTCCCGCCGTCCCCGCCCTCGTGCGGCGGCGGGCCCCTCCTCCGCGCCTCGTTGACGGGCCCCGAGACGGCGGCCGCGACGGCGCGAGGG